>JACVVK020000371.1:227500-380000 GCA_018292915.2 Batillaria attramentaria
CCTAGTCGTCTGCGTGATAACAGTGACCTCTGATCGTATTGCTCCGGTCACGTGCTCATCCAACGTGTTTATATAGGACAACATTGAAAGCGTCTGTTCTTTTCCTACTGGCCAAGGTGCTGTGTGTGGGCGTGGCCCTGTCCTGTGAGGGTGGGGCGGACTGTGGGGACCAGGAATGCTGCATGATCGGACAAGATGGCTCCCAGACCTGCCAGCCGTTCCTTTCCACGGGGGACGGTCAGTACTGGAGTCTATTCTATTTTTTCTCCTCGTCTAACTCTTAAGTGTCCAAGCCCGACCACCACCTGTCCACTGGTTAAAAAGAAGCAGCCACCGCACACCAGTAGGAGCCACTTCAAGCCACTGTTACACAAGGCGTGGGTCTTCCTGTTAGGCCCGAGACCGCTGCAGGTTGCATAATGAAAGTGGCTTGAAGTGGCTCTTAGTGATATGAAGATTTCAAGTAAAAACGCGATGTTTGTATGCCTGGGCCCGTATGTAAAACTCGAGGTTAATTCAACCCACGGCTACGCGCCTAACCCAGACTAGGACAAAAGAAACCCCAAAACAAAATTAAATAAAAAAAGGAAGCGAAGAAAGAAAGACAAAAGTCCTTCTATAACGGCATATGCACCTTGCTGGAATGACCCGCTTTTTTTTCTGCCCCAACTCTTTTGCCGGCTCGGAAGTTGGGACAATTTTTTTTTTAATCATGCATGATGATGGAGATGATGGTAAGATGATGCTATGGAGGTCCGTCTGGTTTGGGACTGCGGGACAGGGCCGCATTCCTCGCTTCCTGTCATAAATATCCCGGCATTAACCAGGCCCGGGAACTACGGCACCTGCGGTGCCGGCCGTGTAATCATCCACATCAGAAGACGTGTCATACCAAGGGAAGCACCCCCAAAGTCGCCGGCACCCGTGAAGTGAGTGAATCTCGGCTGTGTGGCAACAGCGTCCCCATTGGGCCCATAGCACACCCGCTCTGGGTAGGAGCCGACCTAGGTTGGAAAAATCCCGCTTCAGTGCCTCCGCTGGGACTCGAACCCGGGTCTCCCGGTCCATAGTCCGAAGTGCTAACCACTACACTACGGGGGCCGGTATGACCCGCTTCTTGATTTAAAACACACACACAGAAAATTTAACCCTGGAGCTAGTTTAGTTCGAGGTTAGACTCTAACCTGGGGCTAAACTCCCTAACCCGGCCGCCACTTTTACATGCGGGCCCGGGGCTTTTACGGGTTATGGCCCGTCCTCCGACGTATACATATAATCAAGATTCACGGATCCAAGCGGTTGTGATGCTGTCTAACCTCGTATCACACTGGCTTTCACTGGCCAAACTGAAGCCGAAACTCGCAGCCGTGTCAGCAAAACTGAGTAGAACAGCTTCGCGCCGTTGCAGGTCTCGTCGCATGGCCAGCCGCAACCACCAGTATATTGCATGCAGACACAGACGCCTGTACAAGCTAAGCTATCACGTAACCACATTTTCTGTTTCATAAAAAAAAGATGATTTAGCTTTTCCTAACTTCTCTTGTCATGCCCTCGAATATTTGCACCTTCCTCGTACTATTATACGGACCCCCCCCCCCCTTCCCCTCCCCCCCTCCCCCCACCATGAGTTTGGAAAAGGCGTATTGAAGTAAGGGGTTTCTTTCTTTTTTTTTCCGACATTATAGTGTGTCACATGCTGAGTGGCCGTGACCCGCGTGTGAAGCCCGCCTTCCCTGTCAAGGAATGCCCGTGTCAACGTGACACAGTGTGTGTTCCTGATGACCCGGACTCTCCAGCCATCCTGGGAGCGAAAGGTAGGGAAAAGTGTTCATCCGGTTTTACTGACTCGCGTGCGTTACAAAGTGAGTCTATGTAATAACCCTCCTCTGTGTGTGTGTGTGTGTGTGTGTGTGTGTGTGTGTGTGTGTGTGTGTGTGTGTGTGTGTGTGTCGGGTGTGTGTGTGTGTGGGGGGGGGTAAACTTTAACATTGCCATTTTCGCAGAAATTATAAACAGGAAAAACATCAAACTTGGCATAATGGCCGGTAGTCGGTGACAAGCGCTTTGTCACAGTGTCGTGCTCGTTGTGCCGCGGGCCGCGATTGGCCGAATTCTGGGGGCTCGACCCATTAGATTGACAGGAGTGGCCGGAGTCGTCCCGCATTGCTTCATGTGTCTGTCTATTTATGTTTCAGGCACATGTCAGTCACTGCTTCTCAGCTAAAACGCAGTCTGAGTGGCAGGCGTGGCCCGGGAGCCTGTGGACCCGACTGAAATGACAATAGAAACAATTCTGCTGTTTGACACCGACTGGAAAATGATGCAAAGAAATACATACTATAGTATGTAACATGTCGATTCCTTGTAACGGTCAGGACATGTTGAATGCCTGTCTGTCTGTCTGTCTGTCTGTCTGTCTCTCTCTCTCTCTCTCTCTCTCTCTCTCTCTCTCTCTCTTTTCCGTTGAAAAATAAAGTTCGTTCGTTCGTTCGTTCGTTCGTTCGTTCTCTCTCTCTCTCACACACACACACACACACACACACACACACACACACACACACACACACACACACACACACACACACACACAGAGGCGGTGAGATCGGGATTAAAAACAACACCAACAAAACAAAAACACAAGTCGTCATAATGAGGCGCGTGCATGCAGGGACGAAAGCGAAACAACAGATTCAGCTGGGCTGGGGCCACTACTCTTTCAGGACAACTACTACCCAGAAGGAGTTCTAACCCTTTAGCTGACACCCGTTCGAGGGTCAGGGGCAGATATCAGGCAAGCAGACATCTAGCGTACTTGTATGCAGTAGCCTCCCTTGGCCTACCAGCGACCACGTACCTCATTACGCTCAGAGAGCATGTACCTTAGAGACATGCTCTCCGCTACTCCTACAGCAATGCCGCTTCCTTCATGACTAGTGCGTGCAGACACCACACACACACACACACACACACACACACACACACACACACACACACACACACACACACACACACACACACACACACACACCGTCATACACACCGGCACACCACTGACCCGAAAAAAACAAAAAAGATGGTGGAATTACATCTTCAATGAGATTCGTGTCGTCAGTCGTGTCGTGTCGTGTCGTGTGTGTGCGTGTGTGTGTGTGTGTGTGTGTGTGTGTGTGTGTGTGTGTGTGTGTGTGTGTGTGTGTGTGTGTGTGTGTGTGTGTGTGTGTGTGTGTGTGTGTGTGACGCGTTCCTAGTTTATATCATCACATTTCTCAATATTATTCTATTGTTAATCCTAAACTACTGAACACAAATCCCAGGCCTAAATCTCTTATTCCGGCACTGATGAGCAGGCCGAATGGCGAACCTCCATATCAAATCTGGCAAACAAACATGATATTGAATGTTTTGTGCGTCCTAATTTTGCGTCATGCCGTTATTTCAGTCATAGTTGCCTTGGTGGGTTCGTGTTTCTCAGAAGGCGTGCTGGGTACGTACAAAGTTACAAACCACCACTGCATAGAAAAGCTGTCAAACACTAAAAGAAAAGGAAGCCGAACTGACTGCAAATCTATATAAACAACTAATGTAGAAGCAACAAACAAACAAACCCCCCAAAATAAAGGAAAAATAAGATCCGATTACTGATCTTGCAAGATACATTTCACAGTTAACACGCTGACGTTTCGGTATTGTGCCTTCACCAGGACTGACAAACAACAACAAATGGGGCATAACTCTAACTTGACAAATGACAACCCTAACATATATACACATACAGGTGTCAGTAATTGGTTATAGTGGGGTTGTGGGGGGGGGGGATCCTTTGGTGACAGTAGACCATGGACAGTGTTGTGAGAGCCAGCCCCCCCCCCCCCCACAAACAAACAAACAACAACAATATCCCCCCCCCAAAAAAAAAAAAAAACCAACTGAACACGTCAAAGCACGTCTGCTGCATAATCAGTCACACCTCAAGGTCTCTCCTTCATCTGAGAGGGTCCCGGATCGATCCAGTGGTCACGTGACACTTTGGTAACGACATCCAGCCTGGAGCGACAGACCCCCTTCCCCCCTCCCACCTCATTCAGTCATTTGTCGGTCGGTACAAAAAGTCGGAATTGGATCGTGCCGGAAGCTGACAGACGGAAAGGGGTTGATTTCACACAGTTGTGTTTACACGGTCGAGTTAAACTTGAACCAATCAGGGGAAATCAATGCAAGGTTTTGTTGCGGGGGTGCTGAGAATGAGCTCCCTTGGAAGGAGGTAAAGGATCTTTTGTGGGCGGAGAAAACAATGAGAAATCACGTGACAAATCGGGGGTTGTGTGTGTGTGTGTCAGTGTGTGTGTGTGTGTGTGTGTGTGGGGGGGGGGGGGGTCAGAAAGGAGCGAATAGTACCCCCCCCCCCCCCAAAAAAAAAAAGGCACAAAAAAGCAAAACAGCCTTGAGTTCGTCAGATGAGAGGGAAACGCCGGCTTTTCGTTGGCTATTAAAGCGTTGGTGATCTCAATTTATATTTCAAAATCGCTGTCAGTAACTGACCGTTGATAATGCTCTACTTTGATTGATGGGTTAAAAGTTGTTCGAGATGACTTTATCAAGAGATGACAATACTACGAGTACACATCTCTCTCTCTCTCTCCTGCTGTGTTGGTAATTCTGTTTTCACGGAAACAAAAATTGCCTGGTGCTTAATCTAACATTGCTTTGGCGCCGAACACTAATATTTCTGTCTTTTCCTGTCACGGTCTCAGCATTGCTTCCTGTCAGTCACCGGTTTTGTCTCAAGTGTTTACCAGCTAGCTCAGCTGTCGCGGCGTCGAATTCACACTGAGACACCTAAAATGTACGGCGTCAAAATGGGAGTAATGTCCTTGGAAGTCTCCATAACTGAGCAGACGCCGTTGCTGTTGTGAGTAAATACAGGTGCGGAAGTAAGTTGGGTACATGTGAACTCAATTCTTACCAAGTACGTTTGGGGTTGTCCACCAGTGGCCTCACTTTAAAAAAAAAAATGTCTGCATGGATTTAAATTTGGCTTAGTGGGAGTATTGTACTTTGATTATACTCGTTCATTCGGGCCGATCGTCGGGGGGTTCTCTCCGGGTACTCCGGCTTCCTCCCCCTCTGCTTTGGAAATGTTCAGCCCACCAAATCTGAAAAATAAATGCAAGTCTAAATTCCGAAATGTAAATAGCTGAGTTGACCCCTCGCACCACGTGATTTAAAAGTGTTTATGTCCAGTGTGTGAGAGAATGCGTGTGATTCACGTGAGCGTGCGTGCTGGGTTCAGTTCGCGGCGCTTTGAGCCGATTCATGAAACTGGGTAAAGCGCCTATACAATACTCATTATTATTATTCTTATTTTCTGCAGTAAGAGCAGTTAAGGAACCGTAAATCTTGCCTGCCGCGGCTTTTCGCCAAAACCGAAAACTGAAAAGAGTAATACACGTGGGGTACTCGTGTGCGGTACAAAATGTGTTAATCGCTCATACACAGGCGAGGGAGGGCTGTAACATATACACGTGAGTAAAAACAAAACAAACAAACAAACAACAAACCAACAACAAAAACCAAAAGTGCGGGTTCTCGATTGGTGCAGGCTGCGCTCCGTGCAGTGTGGTTTCCGGTGGAAATGTTGGCCAGAACAGTCCGGTTTCTCTCCAACCCACCGCTCCTTTGTTTTGCGTCCGGGGTCTTATCGCTGGCACCAGGAAAAAAATCGTTGGCAGCCCGGTACCTGTACAGTGCTCTGTGGCGGGCCGTTGTACATCACACCAGGCAATTAGTGCAGAGCGCGTGTCGTGGGTGTGTGTGTGTGTGTGTGTGTGTGTGTGTGTGTGTGTGTGTGTGTGTGTGTGTGTGTGTGTGTGTGTGTGGATTCCATTTTCCGATTTCATCATTCAACAATCGTCACATAGATCGTTTTAAATCTAACTTTCTAAAACTGTTATTTATTTTCATTTATTTTCCAGCCGAAATGCCATGAAATGAATTGTCATTGGACTTCACGAAAATGAAACGATCGATAAGGGATGTCAAGACATAAAATAGAAAGGGATGCCATGAAACTGAAGGAAGTGATATCAATAATTATAAAGAAAACATACCCATCATCCCTACTTCTACGGTAAGAGCCCCGTTCGCCTCTGCTCACCTTCCCTACGGATGCAGTCAAGATGGCAGCGCGTTCTTCTGGTGTCTACGGTGGTTTTGTTTCAAAGTTTGTGACGCAAAGATTGCTTACAGGGTATGCCGCAAGTTTCAAACAGGACCAAAAGCGCATCATGTAGTTGCGTGGTAGTAAAAGTCATTTTCTGACAAAAAGACCACTGTTTCCAATTAATTAAGCTAATTCAATCGTTGCCAAGGCAATATATCTTTTTGAACAGTTTCGCTCGTTGTCAAGGCAATATATATTTTTGAACAGTTTCGCTCGTTGCCGAGGTAATATATATTTTTGAACAGTTTCGCTCGTTGCCAAGGCAATATATGTTTTTGAACAGTTTCGCTCGTTGCCAAGGTAATATATATTTTTGAACAGTTTCACTCGTTGCCAAGATAATACATGTATATTTTTTAACAGTTTCGCTCGTTGCCAAAGCAATATATATTTTTGAAAAGTTTCGCTCGTTGCCAAGGTAATATATATGTTTGAACAGCCGGTTTCGCTCGTTGCCAAGGTAATACATATTTTTGAACAGTTTCGCTCGTTGCCAAGGCAATATATATTTTTGAACAGTTTCGTTCGTTGCCAAGGCAATATATATTTTTGAACAGTTTCGCTCGTGAGTGCGACTGTACGCTCGAAATACTCTCTTTTGATAACTGGTACAGCTCTTAATGCGATACAATGTTGTTTACACTTTGCGCGAGCGGTCAAATTCTGTGACTGTTGTCACACTACTGGAGCGCTCAGTGTAGTCGCCTCGTCATCGAGTACGCTTCTGTTGGCTCAGTGCCAGGCGTCAGAGTGGTGTGGTGATCGACAACACGAAAACAGCCCAGAACGATCTGTCAGCATAAAATTGGTAGCAGTAACCCCTGTAACGAAAGAGGCCATTTATTACTAGAACCAGAAACCCACTTTGTTTTTGCAATGCTAGCAGCGACCACCTACCCCCTCCTTCTTCTGTCGTCTGCTAGCTCTTGTGCCAGCCGCGCATGAATACAAACAGTCCACATGCCAAGCTCATTTTTCACTGTATCTACTATTACCTGGCATGAAACTTATTTACAAAGCTAACAAACAGCTCCTGATTGCTATTTTCTACTCTGCACACACACTTTAAAAAAAAAAAAGGGGGGGGGGGGGCAAAACTTCTGTACTATATTTAGCGGAATTGTGACTTCATGCCCCGGTAGTTATCAGTGATGCGTATCCTGTAAAACAAGGCGAAGACATGCGCATGCTCATATTTCACACACGTCGTTTTATTTGGAAGCGATCGTCCTCGGAACTTTCAGATCGTAGTGGCACCCGGAAAAACTCTCCGCCATCTTGTTTAATGCCCGTGTTCCCCTTCAGTTCAAAGCTGTCAATCCAGGTTCGATCCAACAAATGTTATCACACTGAGACCTTCTGCATTTTCCTCCGGTAGACCGGGACACTCAGGATTGTGTGCCCCTGGGGTAAACACGGATATGGATTGTCGTTCCTGAACACGAGGGAGCGCCACCTACAGTCCCCCGCTTCTTTGGGGACCAGCCTCCGCGGCACAAAAGCGATATCTCAGTGGGAGGTTTTGCCTTTGAGCCTTCACTTTCGCGGGAAACTGGTGGAATTAATCGTGTTGTTGCTAAAAGTAATGAACAAAACAGTTTGGAAACGTGAATTTTGAGAAGTTTGTTGTTGATATTTGTTGTTGTTGTTGTTTTCCTGAGGTCTGCCCGCAACTCATAAGAACTGTAAGGACTCAATGAGTTTGTTGAGAAAAAATATGGACCGAACGCTGCGTTGGAGATCGTGCCTTAGGCCCCCTGGCCCCTACCTCGTATCGTGGTGACACACTCTAACGTTTACCCTCACCACGCTGTTGTTTGCACGTGCAGTGGCTTTAAAATTAACCCCCTCCACTACATGCATTCAGGGACCTGTGATTGACCCGAGCGATCCATGACCTGGTAAAGATTCCCCACTCACGTGCCTTGTTTATTTGATCACTGGAGCGAATTCAGGCCTGCACGGGATGGGCGAAAGGTCGTGTAGTCGACAGTTTGACTGGAGTAGATGAATTATGGGCATGTTAAAGGTCTGCAATCTCAGCAAAAAGCCGCAAACATTGCGTGTTTGTTTGTTTGTTTGTTTTTAAACTGCGGCTCCTTGGACTGTGCATAATCCAGGCAACTCTGTCACAGTTGCAGAGTTTTCAGCGCTTCGGGGACCCTTATAAAACCAGAGCACGAGTTTGCCGTGACATTTGGCTCAGCTTTGGTCAGTGAGCGAGACACATCGCTACAGTGTTTAGCGGATGTTCAGTGCTGCACGATCTTTCTCGCTCAGTGTCAAAACGCAAACTGAGCTGTGAAATCGGGCTGCCCTTGGCTTTTATTGGGGTTTCATGGACGCTGAAAACTCTACAACTGTGACAGAGTTGACTGTGCTTGCACGGTCGAGTTTGTAATTTTTTTTTTTTACACTTCGGAAAGCTTTTTTTTTTTTTTTTTTTAAATAAACGCAGTTTTAGATCCCGAAACCTAAATAGCTGAGCTGTCCACTCGCACCACGTGACTGGCATATGTTTATGTGAGAAATGTGTGTGCAGAAAAAAAATCTTTTTTTTTTTAAATGTACAAAACCACGGTTGTGCCATTTTTCTTAAGAAAACCAGTTTTTCTTCTGTTCCATTTTTCTGCACAAAACTTTTTTTCAGGCAGAGAAAGAGGATTGTCGAAGTTTCTCCCGAAAATCATTTTTTTTCTGCTAAAATAACATCGCTCTAATGAAAAGTAACATTTTGCTACAGGAACTACGGATTGTCGGTTTTATTTTTTTGGCGCAAAAGCTGCTGTTTTGTCAAATTTCACCTACCATATAATGCCTGCTCTTTGTAATTACCCTGTCTCTAGGAAATCTTCAAACCGCGTAGTTTACCCCCCGTGAATATCGAAATGTCAAAAGGATGGTTGGTCGTTATAAGGTTGTCCTTTCCTACAACTGTAGGGTGAAACTATGGCTGGAACATTGAGGGGAAAAAGTAGGTACACATTGACAGCGCACGCGAAGACATGGCCAAAGGGTCAAAATATAATTTTTGAGTTATTCATTTTGTGGAAAATTGTTTTGGTCGATGGTGTGCTGAAGAGATCACCGAGACCGAAACAACTGTCCACACTGGCCACTGCAGCCCTGACCCCCTTTTTCAGGGGACCAAAATCACACTTCTATTGCATCACGGAGCTGTGAGGTACATGCTGGGTGATACGGTCCTTGTTGGGGGGAAGGGGATGCGGCTTCACCAGTCTTGCCTCCTCTCAATTTCCTTTATCTTTATCCCCCCCCCCCCCCCCCATCATTTTTTTTTCTGTGCTAGGAACTGCTAGATCTAGTGATCACCCTTCCCATACACGCACAGTTCTCTCCCCTCACCTATTCGCTCCCTTTGAGTAGTACTTGATAATTTTTATTTTTGTATTTTTGTGGAAACATTCAAACTATGGCCTCCCAATTGCAAAAAACAAAACAAAAACAAAAAACAAAACAAAAACAAACAAAAAACAAAACAAAAACCCAGAGTAGTTCTAAGTGTGATAGATGTTTAGCTGTAATTCATTGAAGCTGGCAGGAAGCGTGGCCAATCCATGCACCTTTGGACTGTCTAGCTGTAGCGACGCGCTTACCCCAGTGGGAGCAGTCCCAAATTTCTTTACCACGGTAATGAGGCTATAGGGCTGTACAGAACAACCCATCCAGCCAACTAACCAAACCAGAAACACACACACACACACACACACACACACACACACACACACACACACACACACACACACACACACACACACACAAACCAAAAAACCCAACAAAATCATTCTTTGAAAAGGTAAAACTGAAAGTAGTTCTTTTTAATATTCACGAGGATGGTCAAGTTGTTATCACTACCTCCCCCCGCCCCCTCCCCCTCCCCCCAACTCCCTCCATTCGCCTTCCGTCGTCACCTCAGTGACTTGGCATCAGAGACAATACGAGAGACTTGTCTTCTTCTTGTTGGAACGCGTGTCTTTACACGTCCTTTGTTCTGACACTAGAAATAAGCCCTTAACAACTGTCAGCACCTTTCATCTGAAAATTGTCATCTTATGCGTTCAGTGCACTGGGCGCACACAACCACCCAGCCGGGTTCCCCATGTACCATTTATATGAGTAACCGTGGGCATGCTTTCCGCGGGCGCTGTTACACTGCACGGACTGTTGCTGGTTGTGAGTAAGCATATTTGCATTGTGTATTTTTGACTGTTTTAATGTCACAGTTTGGCTTAGCGGTTAAGTCATCCGCATACGGACCCAGAGGTTCAGAGGTTGAAATCCCCTAACGGGCAGGAATTGGTTTTTTTTTTTTCTTTAACCAAATCGCGTCAGAATTCACTTGCGGGCTCGTTCACGGTGCCTGTCTTGCATTCGTGTCTATACACAAGTATGTATGTCAAGTGTGAAAAATATTAGAGACATCTCGTTTTTGAAAATTCAAATGAAAATGACGCGAGGATGGCCTACGTTACAGTTGCGCCGAGGCCGATAACAACATCATCATCAACATCAACGACAATATCGACAACAATAACAACTGATTCCAATTATCAGATTTACGTAGGTCCGTGCCAAAAAGAGCGTGGGTTCATGACGTTTTAGCGTCCTTTTTCCACCAAATGTGGAAGATAGCAATGGCGGGGCAACGAGAAAAATTCCAGTACAAATTTTTGGCCCAGCCGGATTCGAACTCACGACCCGAGAATTGAAGGTCCAACTCTACCATTCAACTATCCCGGCTCCCTGGTCATTGCCGAAGATTTTTTTTCCTCGTCATTAGTTTGTTTCTAAAAATAGATGTAGTAGTCACATTATGAGGCATCACGGTGACGTCACCTAAATGGCGTGTTTGATAAATTGGAATTTAAAATGAAACGCGTTCAGCTCAATTGACAATTTTCCTCTTGCTTCATTCGATTTAAAAAGAAGAAGAAGAAGAAAAAAAAAAACCCAAAAAATCACACCACCACCACCAAAAACTGTAACATGTGCCTTATGAGAAAGATTCGCAGACGAGATTGGACAAAATGGCGCAGAAATGTCAGAACGCACGCGAAGACGCTGCAAAAAAAAACCATGCCACACAAATCCAGTTTGCGGTAGTTTGCTCGCCTCGGCTGCCGCGGGTTCAATCAGAGAGGTGAAATGATTCCGGCGACGGATAGTCTTACTGATAGAATCTTCGCCGAGAGCATGGCGGCGGGGCGGAGGCCGGCGAAGAGCGGAAAAAGCCGACGCGTTTTAATCGAAGATGTCATAGCAGGAAGGATATGACACGTGATAAGCTTCCAGCCAATCGATACGCTAATCGGGTTTTTCGTCCACCACGATATGAGCGGTCTCCGCCTTGGCGTATTTGAAAGTATCTCTGCTGCAGATAGAGGTTGGTAAATCCGGTTTGATGTTTCAGTTGTCAGACCATGTCTCACTATCCCACCGATTATTTCAGCAGGGTAAATATCAAACTGTCCATTCATGTTTCCTCTCCGCTGGTTAACGGGTCGTAAAATGAGATTAATGTGCACCAAATCACGAGGGAGTTTACATCATGTGTGTGTGTGTGTGTGTGTGTGTGTGTGTGTGTGTGTGTGTGTGTGTGTGTGTGTGTGTGTGGTTTGCATGCGCCATTTCATTTGAAAAGTCGTCTTGTGAACCGCATCGCCAACTGAACTAACTTCAGCCACTAGAAAATTCACCTACAGCAGGGATTCACCCATTCTCCCGCTTCCAGATTATGTTACACCACTTGTCGTCCCCCAGCCCATCCAAACAACATGTCTCCGGGAGCTAGAAAACTGAATTCAGAGGCGCGTTCAGTTAGCTTAGCGGCTACGTAGCAAAGCGAGGAAAGCTAGCGCTTGCGTTCAGTTGCGCGTAGCGTGGCTAGCCCCTAGCGTAGGAAAAGTAGGACCCCGCAGAGGTGCTAGCTTCGGCTAGCTTCTCATTTCAAGATGGCGTCCGTTCGTGTTTGTGGCTTCAGTTTTTTTCAACTGTTTGATTTTTAAAGATCGATGGGGACCGCATCATAAATGATATGACCGTTGTGTATCAGGCTTGATCTGTACCAACTTATTATCCAGTTTAATTTGCTGAATCCTATTAGGGACGTTCATAAATCATTTCTAAGCCAGCGTTTCCTTTGTTCACGTTCTGCGTTCACGCTCAGCGCTGGTTGTTGCTAAACTGACGAAGTCTTTCATATGCGCGTCACGGCTGGGTTTCTGTCTTTGGTCTGCTTCTCTTCACTCAACATGCAAAACAACTTGTCTGTGGCTTGCATCATGCTTACGATCGCCCCCTCAACAGCATTATAGCAAAGTTCTTGTTTAAGAAGTTCCTTCACAACGCCAACGCTCACGCTTTCCGCCATTTTGAAAATGCTCGCACCGCTAGCGCCGTTCAGTTGACTGCTAGCTTTCTTCCTTTTGCGATCGCTACGTCGACCTAGATATCTACCTCAACTGAACGCACCTCAGCCCAGGCATAACTTGATGGTATCCATGGCCGAGACACGGGGAATGGATGGAGTTGTGGATAACTCTGACTTTGTATCCTCGATAGCACACATGCTGGGTCGTGTGCAAATGTTCAAATGTAGTTTTTCACATTAAGTTTACTTCTAATCCAGCACGTACGCTATCGAGGATACAAAGTCAGAGTCATCCCCCTTCCATCCGGTCCTTGTGGGTGGAGTTTACCATTGCACCACGGCGATTCCACGCATCATTTTGGGAACGCTGTTAACAGAGAATGGTGTTGTTGGGATGGAGGTGGAGGGCTTGAGGGGAGATGGTACGGGGGCGGGGGAAGGGGGGGGGGGGTGAGGCAGTTGCAGAAATGGTGTTGCTCCTGGGGTTCACTTCATATGAATGGCCATTTGTGAACAGCCTAACACCGAAAGTCTTATCTTTGCTGCGTTCACCCCGGCCACGCAATAACGACTGCTGGAAAGGGATGCGCTATTTTTTTCCCATTATCTTTATTGGAAACCGCGGAAGTTACGTCATATTCTTTGCTTGTCAGTTTCGACAAGTTTGTTTGTATCTTGTCAATTACCGTGCACACGAAAATACATTTCTCGCTGTGGAAACCCGGGTCGGTTTGGTTCAGTTGATTAAACATGGGATGTTGGATCGGGGAGGTTACAGCTTCCAGTCCAAGCGAATCAAAACTTTGTCAGACTTCCGGAATGCTCGTGTCTTACGAGATTGTGATCTCTGCGGTGGAAATACGGCAATGAAAACAGGGGCATTCCGGTTAACCTCTCTTTCCACGTCTTTTATTTTTTTATTTTTTAAGAGTGCTTCATCCTCATGTGTCTGGTACTCACAGAGGGAAACAAGATTTGCCAAAAAGAAAAAGAAAAGGAAATTTCGTCGCCGGCCACCATCGTACTCGTATGATTATTGCATTATTGCCGTTAACGTGGTCATCAGTATGACCATGATGGTAGTCGTTGCAGTCATTGTCATCCAGTCATCGTCTAGATCATCCGATCGTAGTCATCGTCAGCTCATCATTATTATCAGCGGAGCGTCGTCATCGTCATCCCAGCATCGTCACCTGCATCGTAAGTTTCGTCGTCATCATATCATAACTATCATCATTCCAGCTTCGTCATCGTTATCCAGTTGTTGCCACTGTATTCCCATCATCGCCATCGACATCCCATCCCATTCATTGTCATTGTCATCGTTAGCTTCCTCGTCATCCCATCGTCGTCACCGTCACCTCATCGTCGTCATCGTCATCCCATCGTCGTCATCGTCATCTCGTCGTCGTCATCCCATTGTCGTCATCATCATACCATCGTCGTCACCGTCACCTCATGGTCGTCATCGTCATCTCATCGTTGTCGTCCCATTGTCGTCATCGTCATCCCATCGTCGTCACCGTCACCTCATCGTCGTCCTCGTCATCTCATCATCGTCATCGTCATCTCATTGTTGTCGTCCCATTGTCATTCCATCGTCGTCACAGTCACCTCATCGTCGTCATCGTCATCTCATCGTTGTCGTCCCATCGTCGTCATCGTCATACCATCGTCGTCATCCCATCGTCGTTATCGTCATCTCATCGTCGTCATCCCATCGTCGTCATCGTCATCTCGTCGTCGTCATCCCATTGTCGTCATCGTCATCCCATCGTCGTCATCGTCATCTCATCGTCGTCATCCCATCGTCATTGTCATACGATCGTCTTCTCGTCGTCGCCAACAGTCCTTAATGACAAAAGATGCAGTTATTTATCCATGTAATTTCTTTTTTTTTCTCTCATCAGTTATCAGTGATTTGTATCATCCTTTTCTAACTGGAAACTTCCCCACTTTGCCGACAGCTCGACGTATGACTGATAATCGTAATGTCTCCCACAGAAAAACAGACAAGTGTGAATCAGTGATCCTCAGTGTTCGCCCTTCAGACATTGCGGCAAGCTGACTATCTCTTGTCAGACAGCTTTATAGCGACCAGTCTCTCAAAATATACACAGGAAGGTTCAGTGTGTCGTAACAGTCTCTGTCCCCCCCCCCCCCCTCTCCCACACCGGCCTCCCCCCGCTCAGTCTCGCCTCCCTGCCGCCCGACTCAGGCTACACACTACGTATACGGATTTCAAAGAAAATGCTGTATATTCCTACTAAACATAATGCTGTGCATGACACCCTAGACATAAATTTCAAAAATTCCAATATTCCCTCCTTTTTTTTTTTTTTTTGGCAATGCTAGCAGCAACCCCATGGTTCCTCTGTCGTCTGCTAGCTCTGGTGTTCGCCGCGCATGGTTACAAAATTAATAGTCCACATGTCAGGCTCATTTCTCACCGTTTTTACTATTACCTGGCATGAAACTTGTTACAAAGCCAACAAACAGTCCCAATTTGCCACTTTAAAAAAAAAAAATATTTTTTTTACTCTGCACACAAATTTTAAAAGGGGGCAAAAATTCCGTACTATATTTAGCAGAATTCTTACTACTAGCTATTAGTGTTGTGTAACCTGTATCTGTGCCTAACTGAGAGGTAGGGTTAGACCAAGTTCACGTCACGTGATATGATACAGGCTTCGCACAACGACTGGCGGAAATCAAATGGGTTGTCTATTTCCATTGGCCGGGATTACCCTGTGCTGTTTTCACATCAGGCCAAACTGCGTAAACGCCTGTGGCGTCACGCATAAATTAGTAACCTGTGGAACGGGGTTCATCTAGCCCACCAAGCGCTAACTCAGGGGCCAGAACTCTTCAGGATAACCTCCCCATGCTGTCCAAGTGCAGACAAACCTGCGGTTTCTCATCCCGGGCCGCTGTGGTGTCTGGAAGGAGCCGACCTAATCAGGCGGCCCTGTGACAATGGTGTCTGCGGTATGTCGCTCGTGTAGATACGCGCTTCACTCAGTCCCGAATCAGGACCGCGGATCGAGGGCCGAACGCGGAATCAATTCTGGCGGGAGGGGATGAGGGCAGAGAGTGTACAGGACTGGGGGATGTCGGGGAAGTATTTTTATGTTGGTGATTGTGGTTGTCGTGGTGAAGCAGCATGTTGGAGTGTTGGGTTCCCCGCCTTCTTTCTGTTGAGCTGTGTGCATGTTAAGTGTTCTTTAAGACTATTGTGTAATTTTTAAATATAATTTTTGTTTGTCTGTCATACTCATTTTGATATTTTGTAAGGCGCTTGGAGCTTACTCCTTGCAGGGACAGGCGCCTAAGAAATACTATTATTATTATTAGTTTTATTATTATTTATATTATTATCAATATCAATTGACTGATATTGATATTTTGTTAGGCGCTTGGAGCTTATCTCTTGCAGAGATTGGCGCCTAAGAATTATTATGATTATTATATGCTTCTATTCCAAAGATCACTAAGCTTCACAGAAGACAATTTAAGTTTTTGCAACAATTTCGCTTGGAACTCCGCCCGTACCCCTGATCAGTCCAACTATGAATACACTGAATACGCTGCCGTATGCTGGCTGAGCGAAGAGAAATTACACGACCCACAGCTCTTCTACTCAGTTAGCGCCCCCAACACTTTAGCAGAAACCTCTCTTTCACTCTGCGGTTAGCCTTCTGTTGAAGCAGGGACAGGTTGTGAGAGGCTGAAATTGTACATACATGTGCCCCATTCCGATCAACGCCCCAGATGAGCCATCGCAAACCCCATTTTTTTTTAAAACTTGTTTTGTCTCGTGCCTGTCACGACAGTGTGACTGATGGATGTGAGTGTGCAAGAGGTACGGGATATCTGATATCCGGTATCTGATCTAAGATATCACCACACTGAGTTTGTTTTACATAGGGTTACGTATGTTACTTACGAAAGAAACGCAGGTGACAAAAAAACTTGGTGTAACGTATATATCAGACAGAAATATTTTTCTGCAGGCTGATATGAATTTACTCAGAGAATGTATAATTTTTCCAGTGTTTATTGTCAGCATGACGCAGTATTGTCTTTCCTTCTGACGTTGTCTGCATCATAAATTCTCTCATTTGCTGGCCCTGAAGGCGTCGCCAGCCATGTTTTATTATGACTGTGAGGCGTGCATAAGAAGGGTTTATAAATTATTACACTGCATTGCGAAATCTGCAACCTACAGTCGTAAACATACAGGTAGTTTCGATGCGCGGTGGTCTAATAGGTAACGCGTCGGATTTAGCCCCTGCGTTACTGAACGGCCGTCACCAGTGTCACGGCGATGAAGCGTGGGTTCGAGCCCAGGGCGAGCTTGTGATATGTGATACCGGTTTTTCCTGGCTGCCGCGCTGCTCATCGGGGGTTTCTCTCCGGGTTATCCGGCTTTCCTCCTCCAGCAAAATTGTAAAACATATAGGATAGGTATTGGGTGGCGCTGCACCGCGGCGACGCGCTTCCCCCGGGGGGAGGCAGCCCGAATTTCCCGAAAGGGATAATAGAGTTAAAAATAAAATCTATGCAGAACGTGTCAGTAAGTAGTTTAGAGGCTGATCAAGATGTTTCTTTCCTTTGGCCTAATGGCTCCTATTCAGACTTCACCCTTGAAAGCCCATGCAAAATCGCTTTTGTTGTTGTTGTTGTTGTTATTTTTGTTTTTGTTGTTGTTGTTTTGTTTTTGTTTTGCTGCCCCCAACTCTTTGCCAGCTCCGGGGAGCCGGGATAGCCGAATGAGAGAGCGTTGGACTCTCAATGCTCGGGTCGGGAGTTCGAACCCCGGCTGGGGCCGAATATTTGTGCTGGCCTTTTTCTCGTTGGCCCGTCTTTGATATCACCCTTACATGGTGGAAAAGACGTTAAACTCACAAACACCCTCCCCCATCCTTTGCCAGCTCCATTGGTATTCCTCCCAGGTCATGGGTGGAACTGACGGAGGGCTCGAAAACTGGGGGCAACTTTTATTATGCATGTTGATGGAGATGAGGATAATGGTAAGAAGATGTGGGAGTGTCACAAATGGGGTGTAGCGTGTCACACGTGGGGTGTAGCGTGTCACACGTGGGGTGTAGCGTGTCACACATGGGGTGTAGCGTGTCACAAGTGGTGTGTGGGTGGGTGGGTGTTTGGGAGTTTAACGTCCTTTTCCACCACGTAAGGGTGATATCAAAGACGGGGCAACGAGAAAAAAGGCCAGGACAAATATTTGGCCCCAGCCGGCGGGATTCACAAGTGGTGTGTAGCGTGTCACACATGGGGTGTAGCGTGTCACACATGGTGTGTAGCGTGTCACACGTCGGGTGTAGCGTGTCACAAGTGGGGTGTAGCGTGTCCCACGTGGGGTGTACAGTGTCACAAGTGGGGTGTAGCGTGTCACAAGTGGGGTGTAGCGTGTCACAAGTGGGGTGTAGCGTGTCACACATGGGGTGTAGCGTGTCACAAGTGGGGTGTAGCGTGTCACAAGTGGGGTGTAGCGTGTCACACATGGGGTGTAGCGTGTCACACATGGTGTGTAGCGTGTCACACATGGGGTGTAGCGTGTCACACATGGGGTGTAGCGTGTCACAAGTGGGGTGTAGCGTGTCACAAGTGGGGTGTAGCGTGTCACACATGGGGTGTAGCGTGTCACAAGTGGGGTGTAGCGTGTCACACATGGGGTGTAGCGTGTCACACATGGGGTGTAGCGTGTCACACATGGGGTGTAGCGTGTCACACGTGGGGTGTAGCGTGTCACACATGGGGTGTGGCGTGTCACACATGGGGTGTAGCGTGTCACACGTGGGGTGTAGCGTGTCACACATGGGGTGTAGCGTGTCACACATGGGGTGTAGCGTGTCTCAAGTGACGCGTAGCAGCGTGGCATAAGCAGGCAAGTAGCTCACTCTTTGTGCTATAGGCTCCTGATTTCGCTCAAGCGGTCTTATCGGTCGCCGGAAATGAGCGGTCGGCCAGCGCGTTTAGCCCGCGACACAAGTCCGACATGTTACCGTCCAACTCACGCCTGGCCGATAAGTCACGAGATTAGCGTTTGATTGGTCTGCCGTGAAACTTGGAGACAACTGGGTCAGAAAGTAAGGTCAGGTTGTTTTTGGTACAGCGACCCGGTGAGGGTGAGTTGAGAAGTTCGTGACACAAAATGTATTCAGTTTGCAATGTGCTGACGACACGTTCAGTTTTGAACAACTGCTAAACCAGACCGGCTATCACAGAACTAATAACTGTTTTGTTTGTTGTTTGTTTGTTTGTTTGTTTTTAAGCCCTTTCACCACTGCTTACGCTTCCAGCAGTAAGTGCCTGACACTCAGCCTGCAGTAGCACCATTCTTCCTTAAAATAATAATAATAATAATAATAATCGCATTAATATAGGCGCTTTATCCCAAATATTTTGGCTCAAAGCGCCGCGAGCTAAACCCAACACGCACGCTCACGTGAATCACACGCATTCTCTCAAACACAGGACATAAACGTATTACAATCACGTGGTGCGAAGGGTCAGCTCAGCTATTCAAATTTCGGAATTTAGATATGCATTTATTTTTCAAACTTGGTGGGCTGAACATTTCCAAAGCAGAGGGGGAGGAAGCCGGAGTACCCGGAGAGAACCCCCGACGATCGGCCCGAATGAACGGTGCCACATACGAGAAGGAAAAATTCTTTGCCCCGAGTGGGGCTCGAACCCCTGACCTCTCGCATTGGTGACAAGTCTCTTAACCACTAGACCACCGACCGCCCCAGACCACCGACCGCCCCTGGCGACCTGTATCCCAGGCAGTGAAGGCCCGTTTTGTAAAGTACTAGCTTACACACTAATCAACCAATCTCATTCAAACGTTCTTGGGTGCAAAATGTTAATGAGGTTTTACTCGTGGCCTAGGGGTAATTTCCAACCTTGAGCGCCCCATATCAGAGGATATTTTTTTCAAGTTCAGTCACTCCACTGCCTCATGTCATCGATCAGCACCTTCGGTCGTCTGCTACATTGTGCCGGCCAGCGACGGCAGTTGTCTACCGTCAGATGCCAGCGACAAAAATTGTGAAAGGGTTAATGATGTCTGGCTAAGATGTTTAATTCAAGAATGACGACACTGACTTAAAAAAAAAGTATAAACACAGTGTATTGAATGCTGAATGTATCAAATCTGAAGCAAGTGATATCATGGTCATTGCATGTCTTCTCTTTTTGTGGCATAGAGAATATTCTTTGATGATTTGGTTTTTGTCTTGTATGTCTTCTGATTCATATCGAAGGGAGAGAACTCATCCTCACACACACACACACACACACACACACACACACACACACACACACACACACACACACACACACACACACACACACACACACACACACACACACACACGTGAAGCAACAATCCGGTTTTTTATGTCCTTCGTTGGATTCAGTCACACACCGTCATACGGCTTACAAACTGTAAGTATGGTTAGGGAGGCATGCATAAAAATGTAACCGAGTGCGCGGAGGGCAGAAGACAATTGCCAGAACAGCCGAAATTAGATCAGCGTAATTCAATCGCGCCCACTTCCCGTACAGACGTCAACGTTTTCTGGCAGAGCACAGGCATTGACTTGGAGACGCGGCTGCCTAACAAGATTATATTTTTATATATTTTACCCTTTGCTGTGTCTGATGTATACGTCCGTGAAGCTGAATCTGTCGGCATATTGTCGTCGTTTTATGTCATGTTTATTCGGGGTAAGTCGGAAATCCCCGACGTTTATTTTTATATAGATTTTTTTTTCGTAATCGATGAGGTTTTGTGTAATAAATGTCATGCCTGATGTCGGTCTTGTCGTTTCATCATCATCTTGGTCGTCATCATCATCATCATCCATCGTCGTCATAGTCGTCGTCATCGTCTGGATCATCATCATCATCATCATCATCATCATCATCATCATCATCATCATCCATCGCGGTCGTCGTCGTCATCCATCGCGGTAGTCGTCGTCATCGTCATCGTTAGAGTCATCAATAAATGTCATCATCGTCAGTCATCGTCGTCGTTGTCTTCCTCCTGCTCTTCCTCGTTCTCCTTTCCGCATTATCATTCATCTATCATTATCATCATCATCAAGCATTATCATTAATGATCAATAAGCATCAACCATCAGTCATCATCAGCATCTGACTGCCGTCGGACATACAAGACAAGCAGCACGTGATATAGCAGAGATCTGACAGAAAACACAAACACTTGGAACTGAAGACACTGCTGGTCACATGACGCGAGTGATGAAAGTGGAAATTCATGTTTACCCACATTTACACACCCCCCCCCCCCCCCTTTCAAAGGCCTCTTGTCCATTTTCTGTTTCTTTAATATCCCCCCCACCCCCAACCTACACTCCCACCCCCACCTCCTCTGTGTGTGTGTGTGTGTGTGTGTGTGTGTGTGTGTGTGTGTGTGTGTGTGTTTTCAGAGCTAGGTGTAGATGTCTCGGAACGTCTATCAGCCAGCAGGCGCTGCAAGGCGTCGGCTTCATGAATAACCCATCGCATAAATTGAACTGAGGCGCACCCTGGCGGCCAAGGGAGCTAAACGCAGTGTCGAGGGCCGGAGTTGTCTGTCAGGTCCTAAAATCCCGAAGCTCGTCCTGTCGCACCACCGAGTTGATGCTGTGTCTGAGTTTAGCTTAGCAAAACGATAATAGAAACATTGTTACGGCAAAGTTGTGGCTTGGTAACGAATGTTTGTGATGCGTAGCCCGGCGGATAAGGACTGGTGAACCCAGAATAACAAAACAATACTGCCTTTCTGTCCTTTCACTTCTCCGTATACTCCATTGACCTATGGTGTCTGTTTCAATGTTTCAAGCCCTATGTTCAATTTTATTTCACTTGAAACAGACAATATGATACACGACACTGGAAGACATGCGAAAATGACATTCAAACACATGAAACGCAAAATGAACGTTTTTGCTCATCAGTGTTCATGATGAATCATTCTGCTGAATTAACTCTTTGTTTGCTGATAATCAGCAGACACCAGTTTTGTCCCTTGAGGACACGTCATTGAGTTGGAAGCAGGAAGCATCATTTGTTTTGCATATTAAAGTTATATCACTAGGAAAAGAAAGAATTGGGTTTTCCAACGATATGAACACAATTTCTGTGCTACCAAAAATATATATATATATATATTTTCGGGATTTTTTTAAAGGGCAGAAAAACCTGCGTCACAGAGAATACGTCCTCAAAGAGTTAATTACCAAGTTATATATTGCCCATGCGAAGTGGTTAATTTGTTTGCTATTTTACATGTGTGTGTGTGTGTGTGTGTGTGTGTGTGTGTGTGTGTGTGTGTGTGTGTGTGTGTGTGTGCGCGCGCGCGCGCGCGCGATTTTTTTTTCTTATTTTTCTTGAGCTGATACAAACTACTGTTCTGGAATTAAATGCTCTTTGAGTCTTCGGCCTCAGATTATTAAAATGTCTTGTATGTTGCGTTGCCATCATCCCCTCCATAGAATTTTTTTTTTTTTAAACTTGAGCCTTTAGTCACGAGTACTGCACGTGGAAATGACGTCACACAACCCAAAACACGTCAACAGACAACGGTGCCGCAGATTACAACCACTGACAGAGGTGAGTGATGGTGCGAGCGTCGAACAGACATCACGGGCCTCCATTAACGCATTACTTCCCTTTCGTAAGCCCCGACACAAAACAGCCGACAAATGGCGGGGATGAAGGGAGACCACTATCGACCAGGGGCAGCAACCCCATGACACTAGATCTCAGCGTTAGGTAACCGGCCTTACACACAGGCCGTGAGTATTGGTGACGGGGCGTGTTTGGTAACCTCACTGACGGACGTGGGAAGCTGATCGAACCGACTCCAACATCTGTGCTGGTGATGGCGTCTTGTGGTCCTTGGAAATGGATTTCGTGTGTGTGAAATCCGCTTTTTCGTCCCGGCAAAGATGTGCGGAGGCGTGCTTGGGATAAAGGTCAGGCTAGACTTGTCGGAGTCTAGTGGGTGGGAGGTTTTGCTGGACGGGGGAGTTGAGAGTTTGGGAGTCTTTGCAGATTATTCTGAAGTCTTGCTGGGTTACTCTTTCAAAGTCTTGGTGAGTGATTCTGTCAAAGTCTTGGTGAGTGATTCTGTCAAAGTCTTGGTGGGTGATTCTGTCAAAGTCTTGGTTGGTGATTCTGTCAAAGTCTTGGTGTTTGGTTCTTTTAAAGTCTTGGTGGGTTATTCTGTAAAATCTTGGTTGGTGATTCTTTCTAAGACTTTGTGGGTTTTTCATCGTTGCCCCGTCTTTGATATCATCCGCATCTGGTGGAAAAGGACGTTACAAACACCCCCCCTCCACACCTACCCACCCACCCCCACCCACCCCCAGGCCTTTGTGGGTGATTCTGTCAAAGTGTTGGTTGGTGATTCTGTCAGTCTTGGTGGGTGATGCTGTCAAAGTCTTGGTGGGTGATTCTGTCTAAGTCTTGGTGGGTGATTCTGTCAAACTCTTGGTTGGTGATTTTTTTCTAAGACCTGGTGGGTGATTCTGTCAAAGTCTTGGTGTTTGGTCCTTTCAAAGACTTGGTGGGTGATTCTTTCAAAGTCCCGGGGGGGGGGGGAGTGGGGGGTTGGGGGGGAGGCTTTCAAAGCCTAGGTGCATGGATCGTTTTGGGTGATGTGTTTTATGGAACTGGGTGTATGGAACCATGGAACTATGGAACGTCTTTGGGTGTGTAGGTGGTTGGCTTTACGTCGTCTAATTTGGTGGTTGTTCCTGGGTCTGATGTCTTTTTCAAAGACGGGGCAACGAGGAAAAAGACCAGCACAAATATTATTTTGGCCCTAGTCGGGATTCAAACTCACGACCACAGCTTTGACAGTTCAACGCTCCACTAGCTAAGCTGTCTAGGATCCCTGTCTAAGTGAGATTCAGGTGGGTGTCTAGGTGGACATCCGCGGGTGTCTCTTCTGATAGATAAGACAGATAGGTGAGCATGAGATCTAAGATCTTGCAATGGCGCAGGCCACAGGTGATGTTTGCCTTGCTGGCAAGCCACCACTTCCGGGGATCACAAGAAAATGTATTGAACCAGAAGTAATCCAGACACCGCACATTGCAAGGTTCAGTTCCTCTGCTGATCATCGCTTATCTCCCTCTCCCGTCAGCTTCGGACAATGACTATTCCCATCCCCTCTCCCCGGGAGGGGAGGGACGGGGGAGGGGGAAAGACTCATGGAGGACAGGGGGATCAGGGTTAGAGAGATCTCCCAGATCGATGCTGAGCAGTAAATCCTGGGTATACATCACTTGCTCTGATTTAAGCCAGACTTCATTAGCGCTATAGTGAAATCCCAGACGGAACCAACAGTCTGACGTTTGACGAGGTCTGTTCGGGGGCTTCCGAAACACCGGGTCAAAGGTTAGATGTTGCACTGGATTCTAAAAATAACCACGTAGATCTGTAGGCAGTGATTTAGATCTATAGATAAGAAGTGGATCTATCTATTGCAAAAACCACGTTCTTTTTCGTCCGATGGAAGAACGGGTGAGGAATACGTCAAATTTCGGATTTCTTAGAAAAAGTCTTCTCTTTACTTTTTTGGAAATCGTTGGAAATTTTCTGAAGAGGACGAAATCATGTCGACTTGATGAAGCGTCATCAAGTTGGTCTGTGAATCCTTAATCATTGAGAGGCATCGTTGCCCTGAGTGTATACCCTGGAGAGGTATCGTTATGTAGACTATATCATTTACCATTTTCAGTCAAGTCACCATTGGGATACCGTCGTTTCAAATGTATGGAAATCACGTTTGCGACATATGGTCAGTCATTCGATATGCAGGGGACAAATTTTCTAACAGGATGACGGAACACGAAGAGAGTTCCTATTTAAGCAGCCTCACCCTCATCACCTCCCCCCCCCCCCCGTAACAATTTACCCGCAAAAGTATTAGTGCTGTTTGCCTTAAAGACGAGCAGATTTTGCAAAACACCTGTTTCACATTATATTTTTTTTTCACCTTCTGTGTGTGTGTGTGTGTGTGTGTGTGTGTGTGTGTGTGTGTCATATCAGCGATCAAGGCCAAGCACTCAATACTCATGTGCAGACGGCCGTTAGCAGCTCTCCCTACAGCTCACGTGATTTTTGACAGCAATCGAAAACTTGGATCGGAAGACACTCGAGCCGGCTTGGGCAATGGTGGGAGAGTAGGCGGAGGGCACCGAGTAGTTGAGCCAGCATGTTTCACGAAGAGAGGAACGTGGCTTCCCATTACTGCCCGGCCTTACGCTACAATCATGTTATGCCACGGCTGTGGAGGATGCTCGAACTAGGGGAGATTACAGGAGGTAAGGGAGCGAATCGTGGCTAAACTAAGTCAATGACGGTCATTTAGGCACTTGTATTTGCCTCAAGCGGACAGACGTAATCTGACTACAAACTAATCAACCCCCTAATCACGTGAGCTTTTCTGTCTGTGGGAGAGAGAGAGAGAGAGAGCTGGAGAGAGAGAGAGAGAGAGAGAGTTTTACAAGAACAAAAAGGACAAGAAAAACTTCAACGGTGGAAGTTGTAGGCGCAGTGTTCATTAAAACAACAACAACAACAACAACAACAACAACTTGCCGTTGCCAAAAAAAAAGAAAGAAAAAAAAAGGACACAGACAGACAGACAGACACACACACACACACACACACACACACACACACACACACACACACACAAGCAAGATAATATGAATACATTTTTGCAATGTACAACGAATGTGACGATGTATTATGTAAAATGGGACAATTTGAATGTGTGTGTGTGTGTGTGTGGGGGGGGGGGGGGGTGCTGTGGGAGGGGTTCTGAGGGGGGTGCTGGGGGAGGGGGGAGCCGGGATAGCCGAATGGTAGAGCGTTGGACTCTCACTGCTCGGGTCGTGAGTTCGAATCCCGGCTGGGACCAAATATGTGTGCTGGCCTTTTTCTCGTTGCCCCGTCTTTGATATCACCCTTACGTGGTGGAAAAGGACGTTAAACTCCTAAACATCTCACACCGTGTGTGTGTGTGTGTGTGTGTGTGTGTGTGTGTGTGTGTGTGTGTGTGTGTGTGTGTGTGTAGCCTAGCAAAAACAAGATGTAAGACAGGTCTGCGCGCCTAATCTTAAACACTTGTAAAATAAAGTTTCATTCATTCGTTTGCTCGTCCATTCGTTCGTCTGTTCGCTCGTTCCAGCTCAGATCTCATCTGCGTAATGCGAAAGCGGCGCTGGTTTCACGATCGACAGCCAATAAAACAGACGGCCTGGCAGACATATTTGTTTTCCGGTCCTGATGGAGAAGCGATTCAGGCATTTCAAGCACGTGCAAGCATTTGATCAAGTTTAAATCAAGCTGTAGTTTGCTTGATGAATGATGCTGGGAGTGTTTGGATCAACAAACTGGTTCCTCTATCTCCCCATCTTTCCCGCGCAATGCTGTAAGATACGTAGGTGTTTTTGTACCCGGATGGTAGTATTGTTTTTGTTGGAAGAGGCGCTCTCAACAGTCTCAGAAACTTAATAATTAGTTTGTCAAAGCCCCGTCCAGTATTTTTTCAAAACCTTTTTGTGCGACTACCGTAAATGGGTGTAGCCAACAATGTCTTTGTACGACTACCGTAAATCGAACCTTCCTTTCTCTGAGTAGGCAGGACCAAACGGCTCGTGTTTGCGGTAATTTTGTCTGAATTTGCAGTTTACGGGGCGGAGTCTTTGATCACGTCCCAGTGGGAAATGTACAACGAATAAGATCGGGATGTTTACCGGAAAAGAAAACACGAGTTGGATCAGTGCCGTAATCAGCAAACCTCAGGTAACCCGTGTGTGTGTGTGTGTGTGTGTGTGTGTGTGTGTGTGTGTGTGTGTGTGTGTGTGTGTGTGTGTGTGTGTGCGTGCGCGCGCGCGCGCGCGCGCGACTACTTTATTATCTTTTTCGGCAAATTCGGGTTGCTTCCTCAAGGGGGAATCGCGTCGCCGCGGTGCAGCGCCACCCAATACCTATCCAATTTTTCTATTTTGCTGGGGGAGGAAAGCCGGATAACCCGGAGAGAAACCCCCGATAAGCAGCCTGATAGGCAGGAGAAAACGGTATCACATATCACAAGCTCAAACTGGGCTCGAACGCACGGTTCATCGCCGTGAAGCGGTGACGGCCGTTAAGTAGGGCAGCGGCTGAGTCCGATTCGCTAAGTATTAGACCACCGCTCACCCCTCACCTTTTTGGGGATTTGTGTGTTTGTTAGTCTTTTTTTTGTTGAAAGGAATTGATTAGGAAAGGAAAACTGATTAACAAGGACTAAAACGACAGAAGAAAAAGGGGAGAGCAGTAGTGATTTGGATCAGGTGGGAAGACGCTCAACTCTTCGGAGTAAGGATTTAAACAGAGCAAAACAGCAGTTCAGTCTCAGCCTTTGAGACAAATACTGATAGACTGATAAAGGTTTTTGAGCTAGCGCGAAGTCCCAGAGAGACCATCTGCCGTCTGACTTTTTCCCGCTTGTTTTAGTGACCTTTGCTTTGTTTTCTAGGGCTCGTTCTCTGATGGTTCGGACTGCACGCGAGACGTTCGTGATATTGCGAGACGGTATCATTCCTTTACAATACACTCCCTCCCCAGCACTCACGCAGACACACACACACACACACACACACACACACACGCGCGCACGCACACGAATGCGTTCAATATGTGCAGAAGAATTTGAGAGGCTGATGTATGTTAAACTAAAAGCCCAGTCTTCGATAAATTTTCTTCTTCTTCTTTATCATCATTATCATCATCATCGTCATCATCATCATTATAGTCATCGTCATCATTAGTCCATGCAGAGGTTTTAAAAGTACTCTCTCTCTCTCTCTCTCTCTCTCTCTCTCTCTCTCTCTCTCTCTCTCTCTCTCTCTCGGGGAGGCGGGGTGGCCCAATGGTAGAGCGTTGGACTTCTGATGCTCGGGTCGTGAGTTCGTATCCCGGCTGGGGCCAAGTATTTGTGCTGGCTTTTTCATCGTTGCCCCGTCTTTGATATCACCCTATGCATCTCAAACAGAACAACACAGAAAAATAATACAGGAGAAGGCAGGGTAAAGGGGGGGGGGGGGTGTAATATCAGCTGCGTATATCCTCTTTGGAATGACCTCTATGTAGTGACAGCCCTTCCTTTCAATCAACGGGCATGTCAAACGTATCAGTTTCACAAGATAGGTTGTCATTATCGATTCAGTTTTCTTGAGTGAAGTTTGACAAATGTCACGTGACTCTCATCCTGGTCACGAGTTTCATGGTACGTGACTGCGTGTGCGTTCTGGTTGCATGCACAGGCGTGGTAGATCGAATGTATTTCTTGTGGGTGGTGGTTTGCACAAACTCTATATCATGACGAACATACGTGCATATCACAAAGGAAGAAACTTTCAAGGAATCTGAACCCAAACCAACCACTGCCCGCTGTTTGGCAAGACTGGTTAAAAACAACAAGCCACTGCACACCGGTAGGAGCCACTTCGAGCCATCATTACGCAAGACGTGGGCCTTTCCTGTGGGCCCAAGACCGCTAAAGATTGCGTAATAGTGGCGTGGAGTGGCTAGCTAGTGATTTGAAGATTTCAAGTAAAATGGAGAGTTTTGCATGGGCTTTTGTTGCAGCCCGCTCGTAGGCGTTGACAATTGGTGAGGGGAAAGCTTGAAGTTCTTGTGTCTATATCGTGAACTGTGAAGTTTTATCGGTACACTAAGCGTATTTTAACGTTGTGAAAATCCTCCTCTCTCCCAAACTTAGAATACATGTTTACAAAATCTACTTGAGATCACATGACTCTCTCTCTCTCTCTCTCTCTCTCGCTCGCTCACTCTCTCTCTCTTAAGAGAAAGCGACGAGACAATCCGACAGTCGGGGACATTGGGGGAAGGGGGGGGGGAGGAGGGAGAAGAGGGAGGGGGGTTGTCTTGGTAGCAGGTGCATGTTGTCGGCAAAAGAAACCCTTGACTCTGAAGTTGGCAGACACCTCGGCCGTTAGAAAAAGTGTCGGACAATTTGCATGATGAACCTTTCCAAAGCTTCTTCGTATGCAACAGAACATGTCTGCTTGTTTCTTTCAATATGGGATGGGATGGGGTGGGGGTGAGGGGGGGGGGGTATTTCGGGGAGCCCAGACAGCTGAGCTAGTAGACCGTTGGACTTGTGTCAATGCTCTGGTCGTCAGCTGGCTATTCTGTTCACACGCTAGGAGCGTGAAGTCGGTGGGCGGACTGCGCTTCCGGGCTGGCGTTGGACACTACGCAAACAGCGATAGCGCGCGGTCAGAGGCGGTTGACTGGCGTGGCAAGGACAAAACAGGACCGTGTTCACAGGCGAGCCGACGGCGTGGCGCTTCAGTGCCCCTGGCGAGCCGATTTCATTGGCTGGGGGTGGATTTTACCGCTGGCTGTCGGGCAAACTCGCCACGTCTGACGAAGCTGTAAAGAGCAACCCATGGGGATGCACGGCACTTCTTTTTAGCTGTGAAAACTTCATACAACACCCACCCACTCTCCGGTCCTAAACAAGTACCAGTCTTTCTAAAAGCGTTTCAACCTTTACATGGTAGACTTGCGCAAGACAGCGGCTCTCTGTCAACACTTTGTCAGGTGTATCAAATTGTGTACTGTACAGTTTATGGCGGGTCCAATACTGAAGTATATGATAAAGGTTAGAGTTAGGGGTCTGCTGGTTCCGTACACCTGTGTTCAGGTGAAACACTGGATCCTGTGCACTAATCTGCAATATTGTGAAAGTTTAGACGAGAGAGAGAGAGAGAGAGAGAGAGAGAGCAAAAAAAACAAACAAAAAAACTTCTTCGACTAACTTTCAGGCTTAAAATGGCACTAGATGGTCAGGTATTGTGTGTCACCACTCCCTCCCTCTCACTCCGCGCCCCCAGTGGTGTTTCTTTAACGTTGAAGCATCTGTGTGTCAAACTGGATTGTTAATTTTAAACTTTTGTTAGCAGTCTGCAGGCGTCATGTCCCCCTCGTTGTCCCCATCTGCCTCCGTTTACAAGTCAGTAATTGAATTTTGTCGTCTGATCTCCCGTGGGCATGCGCAGTGCCACGTGTTTCTGGTCTTGAAGTTTGTCCTGCCACATACGTAACAAAGCTGATCTGCTAAGGACAAGCCTGGACATGAAATCTCCTGTGTAATGAACAAAAACAAAATATAGGAACAACTTGGGGTAAGATTGGGAGCGGGGGGGGGGGGGGGGTTGGGGAGGGGGGAGGAGGGCTCTGTTTGGTTGGTTGTTTGTTTTTGTTCGGAGTTTTTTGTTTGTTTGTTTGGGTTTTTTGGTTGTTGTTGTTTTTAAAGTTTGTCGTTAATGGACAGCTGAGTTGCTGACTTCCGGCTGCATTTTGGAAGCAAAGTGACGGTGTTAAACGTGTATTGTAGTTAAGGTCGGAAAATGATGTAAAGAATTTATCCTCCTCCTCCTCCCCAACCCGAAAAACAACGACTACAAATAAAAAAACCAAACAAACAATGAAAAAAAAAAACACACACACACACACACAATGTTTTGCAACCATTGTTTACAGTGAATCTGTCGGTTCGCTTCATACTAAAGGGAATAAACCAGTTACACACACACACACACACACACACACACACACACACACACACACACACACACACACACACACACACACACGCGCGCGTTGAATATCAAAGAAAGCAACATTATTCTTTGATATGATCGGCTACAGGTTATTTCAGTTCGTCAGTGCCAGGTGGCTTGGACTGGTAATTCAGACAGAATTCCTTTTAAACCTGTTTTTCAATCCTTTTCACTGCAGTCGGTCAATGGGCGGTGCATGCACACTCGCCAAGCATCAAACAACCATTTAACCCGACATAATTATGCTCCTTGTACTGCCACACATCCAGATCACTGCAATTCAAAACAACCGGCCGCTTGGACGCCAGTCAGAAAATAACACTGAGGTGGCTTTACTTCAGGAGCGGAACAGAGCTTCAGACACAGAACGCTTTCTGTTTCTCAAACGATACCATCGTCTGTACTGCGTTGCAGGTGATAGTGAACACAGAGGCTCAGTGTCCCAGGACAGTGTCAGCGAGATGCACGTGCAACAGCGTCTTATCCTACCGGCGACCTGCTAGGCTAAGTCACTTATCCCCCCCCCCCCCCCCCCCATCTCCTGCCCCCTTACCCTTCGGGGAAAAAAAAACACGAGAAAACGAAATGAGACCTGTACAGGGTTAACTAAGGAAATACTTTACAAATAATAAGGGAAACTGACGTTAAAACTATGGGAATTCAAGGGAACTAACTAGGTAAACTCTCGGATTTTGAGAATTTATTGCTGTACGCCTTGCTGATTCTCCGATATGATTCTAAGGCAATTGCAAGCGTGTAATTGTTTTTTGTTTGTTCTTGTTTCGTCGGTGTTGTTTATTTCGTTTGATTTATTTGTTTTCTTACAGTTCTTCCCCTCCCCCCCCCCCCCCCCCGCTCTTTCCGTAAATTTTGGGGGAGCCGGGATAGCCAAATGGTAGAGCGTTGGACTCCCAATGCTCAGGTCGTGAGTTCGAATCCCGGCTGGTGCCACATATCTGTGCTGGCCTTTTTCTCGTTGCCCCGTCTTTCATATCACGCATACGTGGTGGAAAAGGACGTTAAACTTCCACACAAACACCCACCCACTCAAATTTTGTAAAGGATCTCGCTTGATTTTTTTGAGTCAAGGGCGAGTGGGGCGAGTGACTCAGTGTAACGACCTTCTCGACATACATAGATCTCTCCAGAGGGAGCATTCAAACGGCGATGGAAAAGGTCATAAGTTCAAATAGAATCCAATTCAATGTTCTCAAACAAACTAAAATGGCTGTCAAGTCATTTTCTTCGATTCGTTTTTTCAGTTTCTTTTTTTTTCCACCTTCTCTCTTTAAAATCACAATCCACGCGCTGTCTTATTCATTCATGTTTTTAGGTTTTGTAGGAGGTTTTGTAGGAGGTTTTGTAGGAGGTTTGTAGGAGGGTTTGTAGGAGGGGAAAGCAAAATGTCAAACAAGACTGGGTCTGAAAATTACAAAACGTAAAACTTTCATGACAATGACAAAAATTGTAAAATTCTTCATTTGAACTCAAACCGTCCTAGACATTTTGAAAATGAGACTCGATTCTGTTTTTGTTTGTTTGTTTGTTTTTTGTTGTTGTTGGTTTTGTTGTTTGTTGTTGGTTTAAACATTTTATTCGCGTGCAGATTGCAGTCAAACAGCAATTGTAATACAACAGAAAACAATAAGTTACAACTTACGGGCGTGCTTATCTGAGCCAAGTTGCATGTATGCCTGACGGAGAAATTGTTGTAATTTGCCGTTGGTTGTTGATGTTGTTGTTGTTTGCTTGTTTGTTTTTGTAATCTATTACGTTGTTCATCGACTGATTTATTGGAGGAAATTCCGGCTGTTGGACGCAGCGACCATTAATCGGATGAGCACTGAATCAAACTGTACTCAGTTACACTTACCCTGGCGGAGCAAAACCTGCAACGCAGGGGAGGTTACTCTGAAGAAAAATGGACGCAAAAGAGAAGAAAATGGCGGAGCGTGAGTGAGCCTCACTCCTAGAGCTTTGGGCGACCCTGCCAGCCAACTCGTTGATAGAAGCTGGCCCGCAAAATATGATCTGATACGTGATTAATGTTGAAGGGGTGGAGACGGCCAACGCGGCGTATCGCCGATTTCGATCGAACGGGACCCTAAAGCAAACACAGCTACCGTTTGGCCGCGAGAGAGCAAAAAAGCATTATCTCTCGGTAAATTGCTACTCGCGGTGGGCCGTTTTTGAGTGACAGCTCTCAGAGGCAAAAAATGATACCGCTGAGCGGTCGTCATCAGTAATTTTCCCAGTGCGTGCAGTGCTGAGAGAGACGAGGGCCTATTGGGTTAAGGCCGGAACTGGGGTCAAACAGGTCTTCTTTATTGGCTTGTGTGCGAGTTTCCGCTTGTCGGGTCTTTCTTGTTTCTCTCGTTATTGAATCGGCTCCAGATGACAGCTTCTACTAATGGATCTGATAAGTAAGACCTGTTTTGAGCCCCCCCCCCCTCTCTCTCTCTCTCTTTCTGTCTCTGTACATCAGTCTTCTTGTCTGTTTCAGTTTCTCTATATAAACTGTGTCTGGTCAATGTCGGAGTTTTTGCTGTCGACCATCTGTGGTTGATGTTTGAAAGTAATTATAATAATAATAATAATAAGCTCACTAATATGGGCGTTTTATCCCAAATATTTGACTCAAAGCGCCGCGAGCTAAACCCAAGGCGCACGCTCACGTGCATCAGACGCATTCTCTAACGCACTGGGCATGAACACGTTACAATCAAGTGGTGCGAAGGGCCAGCTCAGCAACTTAAGTTTGTGAATTTTAGATTTGCTTTTTTTTTTTTTTTTTTAAATTTTCTGGGCTGAGCATATCCAAAGCAGAGTGGGAAGAAGCCGGAGTACCCGGGTCGGCCCGAATGGACTGTGCCACATACGAGAAAGAAAACTTCTTCGCCCCGAGTGGCACTCGAACCTGACCTCTCGCATTGGTATCCAAGTCTCAACCACTAGACCACCGACCGCCCCCCAGTACAGACGCCCCGACTAACCACACAATAATGATGTCCTTCAGACGATTTCACTGACTCTATGTACAGTTTACCTCTATTTGATTTTAAGTAATTATACTGGTCTAATTTGTTTGTTTTACTCATTTTTTGTGTAATTTTGTAGTCTTATGTATGAAAATGGTTGTTGCTTTTGCGGGACAGAAAAGCAGTTTCCCTTTTCGGGATGAAGAAAGTATTCTGTATTCTGTGTTCTCTTCAAGAAAATAGGGCTGGATTGTTTGTTGCTTTGGTTTGGTGGAAAGCGGGTGGGTGGGTGTTTGGGAGTTTAATTGGTGGAAAGCCCTTTGTAAGATTACTAAACTTTACAGATGACAACTTTCGCTTTGAAACAGTTGCACTTGTGAGTGCAACAGTCCGCTCGAGGGTGGGTGGGTGTTTGGGGGTTTAACGTCCTTTTCCACCACATACGGGTGATATCAAAGACGGGGCAACAATGAAAAAGCCAGCACAAATATTTGACCCCAGACGGGATGCGAACTCACGACCCGAGCATCAGAAGTCCAACGCTCTACCATTCGGCACCCTCGACATAGCTGGAGATAGTCTGCATTGATCTTAAAGGCGCTAATGCTACCGTGCTTATGCTGACGGGTCGTTCTGGGCTGTTCTCGTGCTATCTATCGTCACACCACTTTAGACACCTGGACGATGATAGTGTCTGACACTGAGCCAGCAGAAGCGTACTCGATGACGCGGCGATCACACTGAGCGCTCCAGTAATGTAACAACAGTCGTAGAACTTTAATGTTCGGCCGCTCGCGCAAACTGCAAACAACATTGTATCGCATTAAGAGCTGTACTGATCATCGAGGTAGAGTATTCCGAGCGTATGGGAGCACTCACTGACGAGCGAAACTGTTCCAAAACGTAAGCTGGCGTAGTAACAAATGGAATCAGCCCGTTTAAAGGTAAGCTGAGCTCTGAATGCAGGACGCTGTCACCTGCTGGCTGTGAGAATGAGAACTGCTGTAACTCTGTGTGTAGCCGATGTGGGACGATAGCGGACTTCAATAAAACCCAGCTCCTAACGGTTTGTGAGTCTAGCTATCTCGATGGTTATTGAGTCGACCCTGAGACCTACTAGATCTTGATCACAAAGTAGCTTCCCCACCCCTCCACCAACCCACCCACCCACGACCGCCACCCCAACCCCCATTCCATCCCCACCCTCACCCCCCATCCCATCTTTTTTAAGTTACAACTTCAAACAGCCCTTCCCATGCCCCCATCTCCCGCCCCTACCTCCCCCATCTTACCTCCCCCGTCATTGCCTCCCTCCAAGGGGCTGATTTGTTAGCGGGGGAATGATTGGGTCACAAGATTTGTCATCGACTTTTGGCGTGCTGTACGTCATAAATCATGCTCCCTGGTGAACCATTTTTCACCGCGTTCCCAAGTCAGGACGGTTCTCAACGATTTCTCCTTTACTTCCTGTTTTCTCTCCCTCTGTCTCTGTCTGTGTGTGTGTGTGTGTGTGTGTGTGTGTGTGTGTGTGTGTGTGTGTGTGTCTGTGTGTGTGTGTGTGTGTCTCTCTCTCTTTCTCTCTGTAGTTTTGTAGTTTAGCAAGGACAAGATCTGAAAAAAAGTCTGCACACCTTATCTTTTATCCTTGAAAAATAAAGTTTCGTTCTCTCTCTCTCTCTCTCTCTCTCTCACACACACACACACACACACACACACACACACACACACACACACACACACACACACACACACACACACAGACACACACACACACACACATTACCACTACTACTACCACCACCGCCCCTCGGAAAAAAAGTTCGTTTCCCCATTTCATCTCTTTTATTTTTAAAAACATAAGTTCTGTAGGTCAGGACTGGCGTTTTTCAACCGGTGGGTTCCTTACGGTTGAAGTCCCAACACTAATCTAGTTGTCCATCTGACACATACAGGAGTCAGGTTCAGCAATCACTGAAGTCATGTCCTTTGCGTCGGCAGTTTTTCTTTCTTTTCAGATTTTTGTTTTCTCCCGTGTTGTTAATCCTGTATCGTGTCTTCACATGTGAGAGGCGACCTCTGCGCACTGCGAATCAAAAAATAAATCTGAGAGGTTGTTAAAGCGGCTGCACCCAACGTGACGTTTTTAAAGCTGTCGCTGTTATAGAGAGCACTCAGACTTTCATTTGTAATGACAGTAATATATTCTGTTCAAACTCTGGTGTCTTTCTAAGGGCACAAAGGCCTTTCGTTAAAGAGCAAGGAGCGATAAAAAAAAACGTAGTTAATAATAATAATAATAATCACATTAATAAAGGCGCTTCATCCCAGATATTTGGCTCAAAGCGCCGCGAGCCAAACCTAACACGCACGCTCACGTGAATCACACGCATTCTCTCACACACATTACAATCGCGTGGTACGAAGGGCCAGCTCAGCAGTTTAAGTTTCGGAATTTTTAGATTAGCATTTATTGTTTAATTTTGTGGGCTGAACATTTCCAAAGCAGAGGGGGGAGGATGCCGGAGTACCCGGAGAGACGGTCGGCCCGAATGAACGGTGCCACACGCAAGAATGAAAACTTTTTCGCCCCGAGTGGGACTCGAATCTGACCTCTCGCATTGGTGACTAAGTCTTAACCACTAGACCACCGACCGCCCCATACAGCACACAGCTAGTCAAATCTGCTGCGTTGGAGAGGGGGAGCCAGGATAGCCGAACGGTAAAGCGTTGGACTTGCAATGCTGGGGTCGTGAGTTCGAATCCCAGCAGGGGCCGAATATTTGTGCTGGCCTGTTTCTCGTTGCCCCGTCTTTGATACCACCCTTACGTGGTGGAAAAGGACCTTAAACTCACAAAACACCCACCCACCCGCACTGGGGATACGGAAATGGTATGCCCTGACGGTAGCCGTGAGCAGAAGTGATGATCAACTCTCAGTGATGGAACTCTTAGTCTGATCGTGACGTTGTAATTATAGATGGTTGTTAATTCATAAACGTCTTCCTTTTATCTGACATGATTACATATCATATATCAAACTTGATTACTGAAATATCACCCCCAAAAGCGAACAACATAATTGTGCTCCGGTCGTGACGTATGAGTTCCAAATGTTTCAAATGACGCACTTTCTGCGCGTCTTTGACTGATGACGTAACTGGAGTGTGTTTTGGTGGGTGGGTAAGGTGCTTTGGGGGTTGAACGTCCTTTTTATGTGTTTTGGTGCACACGTAAACCAGTGAGTGGGTTATGGAAAGTCATAACTCACACTTTCGCTCTCCGTTTCATTACTATTTTCGGACGTAAAGCACTCATAGTTAACTCACTGAAAGTTTGCACTGGCGAGTGGTGTAAAGAATGACACAGCACTTTAGAGCTGAAAGCAGTCGCTTTAAGAGAAGCGTCTTAGCGAATGTCACGTGTAACTATACCGGCCCGTCTAGTGTTCCCGATATTGCAAAACTCAAAGTGGAATGCCATCCCCACAAACCTTGTGTACTTCTGCAGGAAAGATCTTCTCCCAGGGAAGGTTAAATGTTTTTTTTAATGTTTTTTAAAACATGGTTTTCGGGCAAAATTTGTGGCATTTGTTGTTCCACTTAAAAAAAAAAAAACTTCTGTGGGTCTGACCTTTTGATACTAAGTTCAGTTCAGTCCGCTTCAGTTCAAGATGAAATCTCCGCGCTGGAAACCCCATACGCGCTCAATTTTCGTGTTTTTTTTTCTTTTTGTTTGTTTTGTTTTGTTTTGGGTTTTTGTTTGTTTGTTGTTTTTGCTTGTTTGTTTTTTGTGGGTTTTTTTTAGGGGGGGGGGTATTTTTTTCGGGGGGGGGGGGAATGGGGGGGGGGGGGAGGATGACAGCTGTGGCTCTCCGATCCAGCCCTTAGACAGAGGTTTTGCCACCAAGAATAGCGAGCGAAGCGTCATCAGTGACGTAAAGTGCACTTGCTGAAGGAGGCGTAGGAGAGTGGATGTAAAATCAATTGAGACAGAGATTAAAACATCACCTCACACTGATCTCAGAGAGAGGCGGGGCAAAATAAAAAGAGCCGAGAGGGAGTTGAAACCAGCGGTGCTTGTGATGCGGTCAGCTCGGTTCGTGCCATCAACTGACAAAGCTGGCATGGCCAGAAACAAGAACGCTGCGTAGCCACTTAGTGACTATCACAAGCAACAGGTTTACTACGATAGCCTAGAGGCCAGGTGACAACTTGGCACGAACGGATATCAGGGTTCTACTTTTCACATTCCAACTTTCAACCGGCTTGGGGTCTTGAGTTCTATTCTCTGCTGGGAGAGTTATTCTTTTTTATTCACTAGGCGTAGCTGTTCGTAACATACGGTACCGTACTTAACACTTCGTTTGGCTTATTTCCAGGTAACTAGGCTTCATAGGACATAACGTTTTCGTGGAACAAACAGTTGCGGGTTTGTTTTTTTTTTTGTTGTTTTTTAAGTTGTTTCTCTATAGAGAAACAACTTTATGAGACGGGGCAGATTTTGCTACGCGCAGCAGCAAGTTTCAGTGATACAAAACAAGACTGTGACGTTTCTCCAAACAATACTTACTTTCACGCACACAGTGACGTAACGAAATCTGCGTCATAGACACCTTACGTGCACACTTTGCTGCTGCGTTCTTTTTGGCGGGAATGACGTGTGTGTGTGTGTGTGTGTGTGTGTGTGTGTGTGTGTGTGTGTGTGTGTGTGTGGACGGATGTAATGATGGCTATCTCCTAAACCACCTCGATGGAGGCCTTTTTACTTTGAGATAAAATGGGAAATCACCTTCTCCAGAGCTACCTTTCACGATTTTTAGCCTGCCGCATTTTCAGAAGAGTTATCGCCAATTTTAAAAAATCGGTCATGTTACGAATGTTTTCGAAAAAGTTGTTCAAATACCTTCATTTTCTAGACTTTGGAAGTTCACCCAATCACACTGCCTTGATTCGTGCTACAGCTCTGTAGCTCTGACAGGTTTTGTGTAAGAAAAATATTTTCGAGGTAGGGGTGGTCTGCATATAAATTCAAATATCTATGAAAAGACTCCTTCAAATTACTCATCATTCCGGTATTTTTGTCACTTGTGCCAACTGCACATATAACATGAACTACTGCACTATTGTAGCTTTAGTATTAAGAATAACAGAGCTTTTAGATAAACACACTTTTTCACGTTTCTGCGAGAAGCGCCGGCCAAAAAAGTTCCAATTTTGCAATTTCGTAAGTACAATCCAAGGCACTTAAGTCCACATTACATCAGCTCTCTAGATCTTCCAGATTTTATGTCAAAATTAATTCAGTCACGGAAGTCACAAAAGCAACAAGGAAATCACAAGATATGAAGAAGTATCATCTGTCAGACGAGCAGCGTGAGGCTGACGTCAAATGTTTGGTTCACAGACAAAATCTGCAAGTATCGTCACTGCTTCCGACATTTCATCAGCCCTCTAGATCTTCCAGATTTCATGTGAAAAATAATTCAGTCGGAGAAGTCACAAAGCCAACAGGGAAATCACAAGACATGAACAAGCATCCTCAGACGATCTCAGTGCTAGAGGCTGACGTCGAAAGTTTAGTTCACGGAATTGACGTCATCTCTCTCTCTCTCTGTATGACGACCTGCCTGAGGCTGACGTCAAATGTTTAGTTCACGGAACTGACCTCTCTCTCTCTCTCTCTCTCTCTCTCTCTCTCTCTCTCTCTCTCTGGGGAGCCAGGGTGGCCGATTGGTAGAGCGTTGGACTTTCAATGCTTGGGCCGAGAGTTCGAATCCCGGCCGCTGGGGCCAAATATTTGTGCTGGCCTTTTTCTCGTTACCCCATCTTTTTTTTATCATCCTTATGTGGTGGAAAAGGACGTTAAACTCCTAAACACCCACCCACCTACCCTCTCTCTCTCTCTCCCTTCTTCCCCCACCCGGCCCCACCCCCAGTCACGTGGCTTATCGGTCGAGGTCGTAGAGGATCTAGTGTCATTGGTAGAACTTGGAGAGGGGAGAACCGGCAACAATAACAACAAGATGGCCACTGACCAGCCCAATATGTTGTTTCCATTTAATCACCTGCTGTCGTCACGGTCGTACTTTTGTAATGCCATGTATACGGGAGGACACACACACACACACACACACACACACACACACACACACACACACACACACACACACACACACACACTCTCTCTCTCTCTCTCTCTCTCTCTCTCTCTCTCTCTCTCTCAATGGAAACAACTGACCGGGCTTGTCAGACCAATCTTGGTTTTGGAGGAGAGACGTCAAGTTGTTTTCTTTGAAATCTATGACGTTTTCCTCATTGGGATGACGCATAATACATTTGACGTAATAACTTTGACTCGGATACAATTCTTGCAATGAAAGCAGCCCCATGAAAATTGAAGTGTTGCTGCTGCGCAGTGTAAAGATCGAATTTATACCGGCTCAATGTGTTTAACAGACAAGTCTGCGCGGCGAACGTTTTTTCACTATGTGTTATGTCTGCTGCGCGCGCGCGCACACAGACACACACAGACATACGCGCGCGCGCACGCACGCACGCACGCACGCACGCAGACTTGCGCGAGCCGCGTTTGTGCATGTGCTCCATTGAGACCTATGTGGTGTTCTCTCACTCTACTATGCTATTGAGTGAGAGTCAGTGGGAAAAACAAAGCTCACTACATCAATGAAACTCCCGCTTTCCCCGTCTACAAATAGAGAACTTCCGAAAAGTGACGACACACCCCCACGTCAATCAAACATGACGTCGGCAAACTGACGCTGATACAGTTTTGCGTCAGTGCGCGTGTGCCTTTTCTGCGATGTTTGTGAGGCGTGTGGCTTGTGTAAAGGAAATGTGCTTCGAGTACAAATTTTCGAGTCAACTGACGACAACGGCTGCAGTGAATTTTTCTAATTTTTTTTGTATATTTTTTATGGCACCCCAGGCTCATTATCTATGTATAGTAGGAGCGATTTTGAGATCTAAAGTGTGTTCACCAGCACTTTCATCAGGTACGGTTTACGCCAAAAGTATAAAAGCGACAACCTCCAAAATTCACTCAGTTGAGAGTCCGTATTCATGCTATCTATGTCCCAAAAATGGAGTGGTTTAGGTAAATATTACGCCTTTAAACGCCAGAAAGCCACTTTTTTTGAAAAGGGCGATAACTCGCAAATCATGTGTGCAATCGTACCTGGATCGGGCCTTCTATTCAACAATCTTGATTCATTTAGAAACCCCAAATTTGAAATCGATCGGTTTAGTATTTTCGGAGAAATAGGCATCTGAACTGGGTTCACATGCAATGTCAACTCAGGCTCGGTTTACATGAAAACTATAAGAGCGACCATTTTCTAGTAGTGAGTCAATTCAGAGTCCGTATTCAAGCTATCTACTGCCAAACAATTGAGTGATTTAAATAAATATTACGCCTGTACACGAAAGACAACCAACTTGTCTCAAAAGGGCGATAACTCCCAAATCACTTAAGCAATCATCACACGCTTGAATCGTCTAATGTAACATTTTGATAAATTTGGATACCCCAAATTTGAAGCCATTCGGTTAAGTATCTTCGAAGAAACGGGCCCGGACACAATTCACACACGCACACACACACGCACACACATCCGCACAGACGGCACTCACTGAGGAGGAGAACTGCGTTCGGAACACCATACGCGTCAGCATCGATGACGCAAGTTTTCTTACGTCATTGTCAGAGTTACACTTGCATAATCGTCTCTGCGGGAGATCGGCAGTGACGTGCGTTTGTACCACAGATGCTTGCCTATGAACGTGGAAATTTTAGCCCGTCCTATTATGTTGTTTCCATTACTATGGAAACAACATAACAAAACGGACAAAATAAAATGAGGTTTGGAGAAACAACTTTGTAGGACGGGGCCGTTCCTCCTTGTTTTACTACTTTATTATCCCATTCCGGAAAATCGAGCTGCTTCCCCCCGGAGGGAGGGGGGTAGGAGGGGGGAGCGCGTCGCCGCGGTGCAGCGCCACCCAATACCTATCCTTTTTTTTTTTTTTTTTTTTTACAATTTTGCGAGCTCTGAATGCATTACACTGACATCTGGTGGCCGCGCGAACTTTGAAATGAAACGGTCCGAAGTTGTTGTTGTTGTTGTTGTGTGCTGGTGTGTTTCTTTGTTTTTATTTTGCTGCCCCAACTTTTTGACAGTTCCAGTGGTGTTCCTCCCAGATCATGGGTGGAATCCACGGAAGGTTCGGAAGCTGGGGCAATTTTATCTTGTCTGATGATGGAGATGAGGATGATGGTAAGATGATGCTGGGCCGTATTTCACGCTTTCTGTCATAAATATGAAACGGTCCGAAGTTCTGCTGGTAAAACAGTGACAGCAACACGACAACAGTCGCCTCGATTTCCGCATTACGTTTAGCCGTCTGTTGGCGCAGTGCCAGCCTTGTGAGTGTCTGTAACTGTTTAACACAATTCGTGAAGCTGGAACCTTGATAGAGGATGTGGCCTGCTGCTTAACACGTCTTCTATGTACAGACCATGAGGCTCAGTTTCCAGTCCCTGATGGGCCGGGATAGCCGAATGGTAGAGCGTTGGTCTTGCAATGCTCGGTTCGTGAGTTCGAATCCCGGCTGGGGCCAAATATTTGTGCTGGCCTTTTTCTCGTTGCCCCAACTTCGATATCACCCATGCGTGGTGGAAAAGGACGTTAAACTGCAAAACACCCACCCACCCACCCACCCTGCTGGGCAGGAATTTGGTGGGATTTTTCCTTGTTAAAATCGAGACAAACTCATGTGCAGACTCGCTTACGGTGCCTGACTCTCCTTCGTGTACACACGCGCACACAGCATCAAAGTGTGAACGTTGAAGATCCCATTTCATAACGAGACTGTTTGATCTAAGGCGGCTGATGAGCCGGTACAATTCCGGCGAAACGCGTCCCGCACTGCCAAGACCTTCCTATTTCACTAGACACCATATCCTTGCATGTCAAGTTGAATTTGAATGCGTATGAAATACCTCTGGATGGGGTTTCTGGGCAAAGTCGGTGTCTCTTTTCCTTAAACCCCTAAAGGGGGTGAGCGGTGGTCTTATAGGAAGCGCGTCGGATTTAGCCGCTGCGCTACTGAACGGCCGTCACCAGTGTCACGGCGATGAAGCGTGGGTTCGAGCCCAGGTCGAGCTTGTGATATGTGATACCGGTTTTTCCTGGCTGTCGGGCTGCTCATCGGGGGTTTCTCTCCGGGTTATCCGGCTTTCCTTCCCCAGCAAAATTGTTTTAAAAAAATTCAGGATAGGTATTAGGTGGCGCTGCACCGCGGCGACGCGCTTCCCCCGGGGGGGAGGCAGCCCGAATTTCCCGAAAAGGATAATAAAATAGTTTTAAAAAAAACAAAAAAAACGCGGTGAAGAAACAGACAACAAAACAAACAACACACCATGCATACAGGAAAAAGAAAATAAATATGGCTGCGTGCTCACTCAGGGGGAGCAGCCCAAATTTCCCAAACCACGTTAATGAGACAGAAATACATACATGTAGCGCGATAGTCCATGAACTAAGTTCGTGAGCAAGTCGGGCGAAGGACTAGCTGAGGGCGCATGCGCGCGGTGTGTTTGATGTGGGCCGGTTCCTTTAATTAAGGAAAAAATCTTTCTTCTTGTCCACTGTTGCGAAGCAACAAAGAAGGTTGGCAAGATTTCATTTAATTGAGGATGAGGGACGCGGGGGGTCGGGGGGGGGGGGAGGTGGGGGTGGTGTAGGAGGAAGAGTTTAAGGAGGCGGAAGAGAATTGACAGGAGGAGGGAGGGGGTAAGAGTGATTTTGTGGAAATTATTACCTGAGGCTAATATTCTAGCTGTTTTAAGTCGCTGAGCTCAGCTCTCTCTCTCTCTCTCTCTCGCTCTCTCTGTTTTTGTACGTAGTAGTTGTGGTAATGGCAAGTTCGAAAAGTGACCTTTGTGTTAAAACTTGCACTGTTGAGAAATAAAGATTCATACTCTCTCTCTCTCTCTCTTCAGAAACAAAACACCCTCTTGATGTTAGAAAAAAAAAAGTCCCCAGCATTTTTGCCACTAACGCCAATACAGTTGTGTGTCTCAGTACCTGCCAGCTTAGCAATCGCTTCTTCTCAGGCCAAAGAATACAAACTGCACGAAGCCTTATACTGCCTCAGGCATCATAGTCACCCCTAAAAATGCTGCAATCTACAAACAAAAATTACAATGAACAGACCATTCAAGCGCACGCACCTGACAGGAGTTAAATAAAAATTGAATGTCTCCTTTCCGCTCAGGCCTCACTGGAGTAATGCTAGTCTAACTCCACTCACGACACTTTTCGCCTCTCTTCTGCGCACAAAGTCCCGGATTCACTGGCAGCTTGCCTCCTCTTTTTGCTACCTACCCCCCTGGCATGCACGTTGCCCTACCCAATACAAAATTCACGAAAATCACGCTTTTTCGTGACAACAAAATCACTAGAAACTAGCACACTGGCAAAATAGGGTGCTTCCACCAAACACTGCACTGGATCCCACGTTCAATTTATTTGTGTCATTATGGTTGTCACGTGTTCAATTTGTGTCATTATGGCTGTCACGTGTTCCGCATGTTCCGTGCTCTTCCGATTCACTGCCACTGTGAAAATGGTAAATGCGCTTTAATGTATGGCAGATCCGTGGAGCTTAAACCGTTTTACCGATTGATTTTTTTCTTTTTCTTTTGGCTGCTTGAGAAGCAACCGCGATGATGAGTGAGATCACTGGTGATACTAGCGTCACCACCCCTCCCCCCCCACATCCCCCCACCCCCACTCTGCAGTGATTATCGCCTCGAAAACGTCCGCTCCCCCCACCACCACCACCACCTCCCACCATCCCCTTCTCCCATCCCTACCCGGCCACTGCCACCATCCCCCCTACATTCAATTCAAATCCATCAGGTTATCCCCAAGAGAAAAAAATTGACAAAAGAGAAAAAGTCAAAATTGCTGAGAAAAGAATGGACACGAATTCAGCAGCTGCAACCGGTTATTGCATGAACACGAACAATAAATTTACAGAAGCCAAAATGGAGAGAGAGAGAGAGAGAGAGGCGGGGGGAGGGTGTTTGGCAGTTTAACGTCCTTTTCCCCACGGATAGGTGATATCAAAGACTGGGCGTCGAAAAAAAGGCCAGCACGAACATTTGGCCCCACGCTGGGATTCGAACTCACGACCCGAACATTAAAAGTCCAACACTCTACCATGCGACTATCCCGGCTCCCCCGAGAGAGAGAGAGAGAGAGAGAGAGAGTCCGGAACGACCCAAGTGCGTCAAACTCTCGTCAAAGGTCGTTCCGTGCAGACCGAGGGAATACTAAACTGTTAATTGCCCGAGTCTTCCTCACCAGTCCCTCATTAAGTCCGGGCCCATGCACCTCGCCATACGTCACACGGACACAGTCAGCAGCCGACAACCCTGTGACAAAGCGGGAACACCACTCACCAACATTAAAGTCTCAGCGTTCACTCTAAAATTTCTCTTCTGGCATAATTATCGTCATTTTGATGGCACGCTTCCACCATACTTTTCGGCTTCACTCGTCGCTAAGCCTCCGGTCGTCGTCAGAGAGGCTTCTCAAAATTCCCAAGCGCAACTTGAAATCTTTTTGCGAGCGTTCTTTCAGTTTTGTCGTTCCAATCTTTTGGCAATTCTCTGCCTGCAAGTTTGAAAAATGCGCCCACACTGTCTGTCACATTGAGTTTTATGCAAAGAAATGCGCACTACCAATACTATTATTATTATTATTATCATTCAGTACGTGTGACAGGCAAACAGCTTAATAATGATAAGAAGAAGTATTGTATAGACGCTTTACCCAATTTCATGAATCGGCTCAAAGCGCCGCGAACTGAACCCAACACGCACGCTCACGTGAATCACACGCATTCTCTCACACACTGGACATTAAACACATTACAATCACGTGGTGCGAAGGGCCAGCTCAGCTTTTTAAATTCTGGAATTCAGAATTGCATTTATTTTTTCCAATTCGGTGGGCTGAACATTTCCAAAGCAGAGGGGGGAGGAAGCCGGAGTACCCGGAGAGAATCCCCGTCTGGGCGGCGTACGCGTTGCTCTAGAAGTCAAGTCAAAATACTGTATTTATCCCCGTAGGGCAATTCATGCGGGCGAGCATAAGACACATAAAAGAAGTTAAAATCACTAAAATCATGTAATTGTACTCTCTCTCTCTCTCTCCCCTCTCACTCTCTCTCTCCCTCTCCCTCTCTTTCTCTCTCCCCCCCCCCTCTCTCCCTCTCTCAGAGTCTCAGTGTACCGTGTACTAAGCAGACGCCCTTGTTTTGTTGCCGACTGAGGACCAGCTGGACGACGTTGATTGGTGCCTGTTTTTAGAAGTTTTGTCGAGTCCCAGTCTGTTCGGGAAAGGGCCGTAGGACCAAAGAAAGTCGTATTTCTATTATCAGAAGGCATAAAGTCACGAAAACGGTCGCTGTGGTCAAATGAAACTAGCAGACGACATCAATTCCAGCTTTGAAAGCGGCAGTGTTCCATCTCAACGGCGTCACGAACGTTGAGGCTTTAAAGATCTAAGCTTCCAACAAAAAGCTTTCCGAAGTGTGAAAAAGTTTTACAGAGTCGATCGTGCAAGCACAGTCAACTCTGTCACAGTTGCAGAGTTTTCAGCGTCCCTGAAACGCCCCCAAAAGGCCAAGGGCAGCCTGATTTCACAGCTCACTTTGCGTTTTGACACTGAGCGAGAAAGATCGTGCAGCACTCAACAGCCGCTGGACACTGTAGCGATGTGTCTCGCTCACTGACCAAAAACCAAATAATGTCACGGCAAACTCGTGCTCTGGTTGTATAAGGGTCCCCGAAACGCTGAAAACTCTGCAACTGTGACAGAGTTGCCTGGATTATGCACAATCGAAGGAGTCGCAGTTAAAAAAACAAAACAAAACGCAATGTTTACGGCTATTTGCTGAGATTGCAGACCTTTAAAAGACAGCCCCCGCTATTTCTGGGCTCAGAAATCGATCTGCGCTCGTTTGGCAGTGTCTACTATCGTGCCACGCAAACACCTGCACAGTGACAGCTTCCACAGGCTTGCACTGAGCCAACAGTAGGCTTCAGGCGACGTGAAAATCGAGGAGTCAGCCGAAGTGTTCCTGTCAGTCGCTGAAATTTTCTACAACACAGACCAGCCAATCAGCGCCTTCGTTTCCAATGAAACGCCCCGTCGGTGCAAAAGCTTTTAGGGTAAAATTAGACATGCCCGAGTCTTCACAATAGGCTGTGTTGTTGTATCTTCACATAAGTGACTGTTTTGGGTGCATGGATTAAACACATTCTGAGAAAAGTTTTCCACAACATTGTTGCATGCCACACACATAGCCCGAAAAGAGAGCGTGTGTGCGTGCGTGCGTGCGTGTGTGTGTGTGTGTGTGTGTGTGTGTGTGTGTGTGTGTGTGTGTGTGTGTGTGTGTGTGTGTGTGTTTCAGTCTTGAAATTAAAAATGAAAATCAGACGGTGTTGCGTAACCATCATACATATGAAAATCGAAGGTTGTTGTGAAATTACCTCGTGCATATCTGTCAACAATGTCTCGGGCAGGTAACGACAGTAAGCAGGGTGATGTATGGACACACGTAGATTCATTGCAAACTCTCTTACGATATTTCCGTCACGATGGTAAACATGATACCGACTTATGAAGGAAACGTGAGATCCCACCCGTTTCCCTCAGAGCAATACACAGCAGGTATTTGCCGCGTGAAACCCCAAATGTCACCAGCCAGTGTAACCGAAGAGGGGGCTACGGATATAGCAGAAAGTATGTATTACTTACCAGTTTTCAGGTTCTAAACCAAATAATAAACTAAAAGGCTTCAGACAGATTTTTTTTTTAGCGGCTTATGGCTGAAGGTGAATATCGGAGTGTCACAATGTTTATGCATTCGTATTTTCAGTCGGAATCTTCCAGGCTTTTTAGCAGGTCTCAGATAATGATTACAATGATTGCCTCTATCCGGCCACTTCTAACAGTTGATTCCACCGCCATGCTAGTCAATGCCTTCATTACATCACGGCTTGACTTCTGTAACTCGGCTCTCGCTGGTTTTCCCGCTGACCAGATCAATCGGCTCCAACGCGTTCAGAACAGCGCAGCGCGGCTTATCCTTCGGTAGTCATGGTCTCCTCTCTCCTGAAATCGAGAGTCATGGATCCTAGCGTAGAAAAAAAATTAACACATTAATATCTCTGTGGTGGCTGGACCAATATTTAAATACTGATAGGATACAAGTGACGCTGAATAACGCTCCATGAAAATATACACTTTGGCCTTACAAGCTACCGTGCATGATTGTCTGAGTGGAAAATGCCCAACTCTAACACTGCGAGCTGAGGTTCGTCTGCTTGGCAGCCATTTGCAAGGTGTCGGCGCATGCGTGCTTGAATAGAAAACCGCGGGAAAAGTCGGAGATTTCTAAAGGTGGGCAGATCAGACAAAAGCTGACAGAATAACAGGAATTGGTGTAATATCTATTTGTCAGTCTCTCAAAAACAGTTGGCTGAAAAATCTCACAGGTCCTGTACTGCTTTCTACAAGCTTTTCTTAATCAAAAAAATCACTGACTCAGCCGGCGAAAAGATCTTTCAATTAAAACGTAAGTCAGTTCAAGATCCCTCGAATCTGACAGGCCGGCATGCTGATTCCTCCCAACCGCATAGCAGAAAGATCTACACAAACACACGAGATTTTTCTTTGATGACTGACCAAAATTTCTGATTACCACTGACTTGATGTGATCACTGATGTGTGAGTGTCAGTTTATGTCACTTATGTCTCTCTAGATCTAGATTGTGAGCCGACAAGCATATTCACGTGGAAGGATGGTAGTGAGGAGAAAGAATAAAAGGAAAAAAGGGGGCGGAGCGTAAAATACGGCAGGCACTATTACACAGCTGCTGTACTTTTTAAACTTTACAAAATCACCGTCACATAATCCAGTGTGTTAAATTGTACGTGCAGTTTTGCTTTCCAGGGACAAGGTCGGTGTAAACTAGCATGCATTTAATCAAACGCAAAACAGTAATTGATAATGGAAAACGTTGAATCTGAACAGATGATTTAAGTCCATCCTATACAAATCAGGACTCTCATCTTTTTTTGTCCCTGTAATGTACCAAGAGCATTACATGTTTGGCAGCGTGAGCGGGGAAAACAGCAACATGGTTCAAACTGAAAATGTTGCCACTTCGCATTGTCAGACTCTTGACGTCAATGGCACCATGCGCATCACGTTTGTATGTGGGCACTTGTTTTCAAATGTTTTTTCCTTTGGAGCGAAATGATCCAGTTTGCTGAAGATGATCAATAAAATTGTACTGATGATCTTTGGTTTTCCCTCGGTTGTTGTATGTTTCTAAAAAGCATTCATGTCTGTGCCTTGGGACTGCTGATAAGACAGTCGAAACATGCTTGGTGAGTGGATGAGGATCTTTGTAAATTAGGCTTTTGGTTGTCCTTTGAGTTGGTCAGACCAGACACAGCGAATGGTCAGACATCAGATTCCTGACGGGCGAAGGTTGTCTGATTTCATTTAAGACTTTTGTTTAATGTTTGGAAGATAGTACACATTATATATTTTAATTCATATACAACTAGGTTTGTTGTACTGCAAACAAAAATGCATACATGGGCACACCAACCGTATTTATTTATATTTTAGTATTACTTGTACTGTTTAATTTTCACACACACACACACACACACACACACACACACACACACACACACACACACACACACACACTGAATGAGAAACATCGAAAGACTTAATGTTCAGGTAGTGTATGTTGAAATTTATCAGCCTTGTGATTAGGACATCACTTGGAAGGTCACACATTATCAAACGTTTCCTTTTGTACATTTATTTCTAGACACATGTTGATCAGTTACAACACAAACATTTTGGCCAATGGGGACAAAGTTTACCATTCAGGCTGGAAACATGACAGCACATGGAAACTGATCAGATTTAGGACTGACCATACAGTAATGTGTCATGGTAAAAACAAAAACAAAACTAAATACCATTTCTTTCAAATGTTACAACAGTGAAACAAGTGCTTGGACAACTAGCAAACTACAGATAACAGAAAATGTAAACCTGAAATATATTCTTTAGATTCTCACTGTTCCTTCAGCCCTAGCCAAGTCAGATTCACACTATAGTGTCTACTTTGCTTCAGTGTTATAACCTTCAAAATGAAAATGTAGCAGTACAAACAAACATACAACCAACCAGCACACCTACAAACATTTCAAACAGAGTTTAGTACTAAATTTATTTAAAAAAGGTGGGGGCGGGGGTATGGCAGTTTGAATTTAGCGTCAAGTGTCCGATTAGATGAGGGAATTTTGGGACTGAATTTCACTAGTGTCAATACTGGAAAAGGTCTTGTCCTATTACAACCGGCTTTGCCATCACCATTATGGTAACAAAAGATAATTTTAATGAGGGAATTTTAGTGTCCAAGATACCCGGTCTGTAGATCCTGCAGCAGGTTTAAATCCCATGGTAGGCAGGGATATCACTGGCGATTGCTTTCTGAGGGGATTTCATATCGGTTAAACACAGATTTAGGCCAGTTTAAGAATATGTAATCTTTGCTCTTAGTTTGTAGTACATGTACATGGATTCGACACAATAGAGGTTGTCTGGTATGCTTTTTGCTAACTTTAACATGAAAACAAAAAAAGCAAAAGTGGACCTAACTAAACTTACCACTTGGTGTTGACTTGAATAATCGCCATGTTGAACGTGATATCAGATGATGACACATTTGTAAACATATTTGCAGGAGCTGGTTGTTTAGAGCAGGAGCTGGGCCTGAAATAAATGCATACATGCAGATCAAAGTGATGTTGTAACACACACACACACACACACACACACACACACACACACACACACACACAGATCTGTTTTAAAAAAAAAATTGTGATGGTGTGCATGGTTTCTCTTCAGTCCTCATTTGTACTGATCTTGCATGATACATGTACTTCATAGACTGTTCAAACACACACAAAACACTTTGGTATACTTGTACTGCAGGCTTACTGAAATAGCTGCTGGTGAGTCTGACATGAGATCTATCTGTACACAGAGTCCAGGGAAAAGAATATCCCAAGTGTCTATCATGTCACAGTCAGCAGGGGGAAAACACAGTAGGACCATGCTCACCTTCGTAGAATGGATACTGTCTGTGTATGTGATTATTAAAACTGCTGTGAGAGTCAGAATCTAATGTAGCACTCCCTCCAGTTTTACTCCGTTGCCTCCCAGTACTGCCTCTACTCATCCCTCTCCAACTTTCCTGGACTCCCTTCACAGTACACATCTTCCACACCCACCGGAACTCGACTGATTAGTGTAGATTGATCACCTCCTCCTTCCCATCATCAGAGTCATTTTCTTCCAATTCTTCTACATGCCCGAAGGAATCAGGAAAACCGCCGTCCAAATCTACGAATCTTGCCACACTCTAATCTTCACTTTCTGCACCATTCCCCGGAATATTGAACAAAATTCCACGATTATCCCCATTACGTAATGATCGCGCCGCCATCTTGTTGATACGAAAATCTAAAGTAGATTTTCACACGAACATTTATAGAAACTTAAAACCACTAGTAGATAAATATTGCTGTTTGATGTGAGGAGCGAGACCGCGTCCTTCGACTTTGCGAAAATATTCAGAATATCCCAGGTCAGTAAACCACTGAATATTTCGCTAACGTCATATTTTGAGAAAATTGAATCTCGCCTGCCAAAGTCGCTGACGTGTTCTACACGGTTGCTGAGGAAGCAATAGACAAGAAATGCAGTAATTCTGAGTTATACAAACACCACCAGCGACATTGTGAAGTACAATCCGGGAGCAGTATGTTACTGGTATGAGTGATCGAGTGCGAACATTTCAAGATAATAGATAGATCTGGTTCCTGCCTGGTCTGTACAATTTAGTAACTGCAGACATGTATCCGCAAAGGCTTTCTTTGAAACTTGAAGCAGGCCTTTCAGTTCTAGCATTTAAAGATCTAAAACCACTCTAGTCAATGTCCTAAAATAGTCGGCTGCTAAGACAAAGGTATCAGTGACGCGACGTTACTTTGCTTGTAGGCTCACACGCTTCCTTGTCGGACTCAGACGACAATCTGTCTAAACTGACAGATCATATTGTTTTGAAATAAAGGGGGAAAATGGACGTACAAATACAGTACACTCAAACACACTGCTTACCTTCAACCACGACGAAGAAATCACAACGCGGATTGAGACTGATTGAGGAAGTATCCGTGTTAGTATCCTTTCGTGAAAAATGTCGCAGGAAAGTGCGCGCGGGTTGGTGTGAGGGCAATTGGGAGATAATTAAAACATGGAAGATAACTCTGAAATAACAATGAGTTCATTCCCTTCAGTTTTCGCTGTGCGCCATGAGGGATCCCATTCAAACTTCCGCAGACGGCCGGTTGAAGCCGTGAACATTTCAATCAAGTTCAGCTATAAACATCATCGTACAGCTTAGGTACGCTGTCAGTTTTCTTATATTAGCCTGACGTTTTCCTGTGCCATAGCCACCACGAAAAAAATGTAGCCACCAAAAAGTTTCTTCGCTTGGATCCCTGACCCAGGATGTGACTTCCCCGATCACTCATGGGTTACCCGGACTAATCCTTCGGAAGCCCAAGCGCGACCATGTCACACCCACTGGCAAGTACACAATTGCAACACTGTCTTTCCGTCATTTTGAGCAGTCCCTTCCTCAGTATCTCTCCGACAAGCTTACCACTTACGAACCATCTCGTACTCTCCGTTCCTCATCAGAAAAACTCCTAAAAGTTCCCAAGTTCAATCTCATAACTTTCGGTGAGCGCTCCTTCAGTTTCTGTGCCCCCAACCCAGGAATGGAATTCTCTGCCTCCCTCCCTTAGGAACAGCCAGACCCTCCCACAGTTTAAGTCAAAACTAAAGACTGACCTATTCAAGATAGCATATGATCTGTAGCATCACTACCCCTCTTGACAGCCCCCCCCCCCCCCCTCGCACACATACTTAGTGTTTCATGTTTCATGTATGCGTGAGAATGTGTGTGTGTAGCGCACTGAGTGTTCTTTGAGCAGACTGTTAGCGCTTTATAAGACCTATTATTATTATTATTATTATTATTATTATTATGTGTGCTGGGAGGAACATTTTTTCCCCCGTGAAGCTTTGATCTTGTTAACTGTGGTGGATAAAGCAGTGGTAGTTCTGCATTTGGCCCCAATCATCTTCCATTAGCCAAGCATGAACGGTGAGTTTGGAGCCCAACCAAGAGCAGATAACCCCAGCGATGCGTGAGTGACCACTGTGACAGTGGAGCCGGCATCCGTGGATAAAGGTTATCAGCTGAAATCACGGAACGGGATTTGTCGTCTGCTCCTCAACACCCATCAAAACTGGATCATGGCGCCTGGGCTCCACAAATCCCGAGAGTTATCTCCCTTCCCGGACACTTCCGCCAAGTTCTCTCGGGCCCAGGAAGGGGCATAACTCTCACGACCTGAACTTTCGAAAGGTGACGGCGACCTTTCAGCCAACATTTCCCTCCGACTTTGAGTTTTGTATGCCTCCCAGGTAGTACTACTAGGTGTTTTTGTCGTCTGCGAAAATTTGGAAAGACACACAACAAATGAAAGAATTGACAAACCGTGACAGCGTGACAATTAATGATTTTTCTCTACCCCCCCCCCCCCCCCCCCCATCTATGCTTTAGAGTTTTATTGCATGTAGAGTCCACAGTCTAACCCAAAGAACTTACTCAGCAAGATCCCCCGTGGATTCTACGCATGACCTGGGAACAACACCACTGAAGCGGACAAAGCGTTGGGGCGGCAAAGAAACCAAACCAAACCAAACCACAAAAAAACAAAAGCAAGGCAAAGCAAACCAAAGCAAACCAAACCAAACCATACAAAACGCAAGAATGACACAGTTAGGGAACTGTCGGATACAACATTTGCCATAGCAACAAGTATTTGACCCTGACAACAGCCTGTGAAACAGTCCGATGCCTGGAGCGGCTGGTGCGATATGACTCATAACCGACCCTTCAAACATGAAAATAGCTGGTCGGCTGCCGGCCCCCGCTAACCGTCTGTTGTTCCTGCCCGAGGTACTAGCTAAAGTCTCTTTAACCATCCCCACCCAACCCCCCTTCTCCCCCCCCCCCTCCCAACCCCCCTTACACGAGGGTTAGCAAAAATGCCGGAGAGGACATGGTGCTACTATGACAATGACGGCCGGTCTCAGTAAAGGTGTATTTCTGAAATAATGCGTATGCATATTTCACGGTCGTATTACACTGTAGTAGCCTTTGAAGTTTCCTTGATACATGTTTGTTCAGTTTTGTATCTTAAAATACGAGAGAGATGACCTCAACCGAAGCTGTTTATTTCACCCTGAGGGCAGTACAGTCCTCGCCAAAACTTCTGAATCGCATTGGCGGCAGGAAAACCTCCGCTGTCTTGATTACCCCCCGTGCCTTAGCTGAATGTAAGACACCAGGGCCCGTATGTAAAAGTCGAGGTTAATGTAACCAACAGCTACGGGCCTAACCCAGCCTAGGACAAAAGAAACCCAAAAGCAAAAGTAAATTTAAAAAAAAAGGAAGCGAAGAAAGGAAGAAAAAAATCCTTCAATAACGGCTTAGGCACCCTGCTGGAATGGGCCCGCTTCTTGATTTACATCAACAACAACAACAAAAAACTTTAACCCTAGAGCTAGTTTAATTCGAGGTTACACTCTAACCCAGGGCTAAAAGCCCTAACCTCGACTATTACATTCGGGCCCAAGGGGTTGCTGCAAAGAGGCTAGGACGTAGATCCGGGACCAGCCTGACCAAGACGGGACTAAAAGATTGTACGAGATGCATAAGCGAAGACTAAGACTCTTTCACGCTGATGCAACAGACCCGACGGTATAAGTCTGAGACTAGAGCCAATTCTCAGATTAGCCCAGTCTTGTTCCATGCATCACGCCCCAGAATCGTCAATCGGTTGTAGAACGGACGCCGCAGCTCATGACCACAGACTGTCAGGATTGTCCACTCCCGGACGAGACTTTCATTGCGTGAGAAGAAGCTGAAGAGTGCGTGCAGGGGAGACAATCAATTGGCCTCCACCCCCAGCCAATGAGGAACAGCGCTGGGTCAGGGAGAGGACAGGAAACGGGAGGCTGCCGGAACGAGGCTTTTGTTGGTCTCCTTCACTTGACTACAAAGTACTGTCCTCTGCTGCGCCTTTCATGCACTGACAGGCCTGATTACTGACAAAGGAGGGAATGGTCTCGTTTATACAGAGGGCGAATTTCCAGTTACTGGAATTTACTACCTAGATTACTAGGCTTTTTTTTTTTTTTAATCGACTGAGGAAGCCTGGACAAACGAGTGGTAGAGCCTTGGACCTTCAGTGTTCGGGTCGTGAGTTCGAATCTCGGTTGTGAGCCAAATATTGATGCTGGCCTTTTTCTCGTTGCCCCGTGCTTGATATCACCCGTGGTAGACGTTAAATCGCCCCATTGTAATAATAATAATAATAATAAGTGAGTTTTCTGTAGGCGCTTTACCCAATTTCTTTAACTGGCTCAAAGCGCCGCGAGCTGAATCCAGCACGCACGCTCACGTGAACCACTCGCATTTTCTCACACACTGGACATGAACACATTACAATCACGTGGTGCGAAGGGTCAGCTCAGCAATTTAAGTTTCGGAATTTAGAGTAGAGTTTATTTTCAAATTTTGTGGGCTGAACATTTCCAAAGCAGAGGGGGAGGAAGCCGGAGTACCCGGAGAGAACCCCCGACGATCGGCCAGAATGAACGGTGACACGTACGAGAAGGAAAAATTCTTTGCCCCGAGTGGGACTCGAACCTGATCTCTCGCACTGGTGACTGACGAAGTCTCTTAATCACTAGACCACCGACCCTCCTTTGATGGACTGGATGGTACACTGCGAGAAAGGGTTATCAAAGATTGCTTGTGTGTTTGTGTTGTTGTTGTTGTTGTTGTTATATGATGTAAGGGCATTTACAGTCCATGTATGGAGATGTTGTTCACTTCAGGTTTTCACAGACCATAAAATATTCAAGTCAGTTAAGCATGCGCTCATCCAAAGGGCTGTTGTAGTTGGTTTCTCCGTCGGTGTGTGGTTTGTTACATTGACTGAATTTTGTTGTTGCTGTTGTTGTTGTTGTTGTTGTTGTTGTCGTCGTCGTTGCTGTTGTTTTTATCGTGGGCCATAATAGGCTGTTTTCTTTCAGTCGGGGGACCATGACTGTACAATGGGAAATTAGGGGAGCCGGGGTGGTCGAATGGTAGAGCGTTGGACTTCTAATGCTCGGGTCGTGAGTTCGATCCCGGCTGGGGCCAAATATTTGTGCTGGTTTTTTCATCGTTGCCCCGTCTTTGGTATCACCCTATGTGGTGGAAAAGGACGTTAAACCCCCAAACGCCCACCCAAACACCCACAATGGGAAATTAGTTCACAGGCCCACATGGCGAGAATGTCTGGAAAGGCCGGGAGAAGAGACCATGCTGTAGTGTCCGTGGGTCGCGTGTTGTGTACTTTTTCCGTCCCGGGGGTGAGTGTCCCGGGGGAAGGGGATGGGACCGTTATCTGTGATGGGAAATCAACTGATAGGAGACGCCACTAGGTTACGCTTCAGGTCAACCGTCTCAGTGGCGGACACACACACACACACACACACACACACACACACACCCTACAGGAGATCTAGAAAATAAATTAATGCTTGCTCAGTAATTCCAGAACAGAGATAATTATACCAGCATCGAGAAGCTATGAAAGAGAAAGCCCATCAACATGAATGAGGCGTTTATATGAGCTGCTCTAGAGGTGTACATTTAAGCATTGCTCATGCTGAAAATGGCGATGGAACTTCCTCACACATAAAAAACACTTTTATAGTCAGTTATTTACTGCTTAAGACTTGTGTTACCGAAGTGAAATTTCCAAGCTGAAAGACGCTTACGTTTCACTTACAGCATTGTGTTGTATATATTTCATGTTTGTTTGTTGTTTTTGTTTTGTTTGTCGTTGTTGCTATTGTTGTTGTTGCTGGTTTGTTTTTTAAGAGAATTTCTAAAGTGACCCCAGAATGTGCAAGCGTTTAGCAAATCAGTTTGCCCATTTCTGAGAGAGAAAAAAAAACCAACTTCTCTTTGACTACCTCAATAACAATAAAGAACATTGGTTCTTGTAAATATGCATTATATATTCTCAAATTCACCAGCATCTTTCTCTCCCCCCCCCCCGTCTCTCTCTCTCTCACTCTCTCTCTCTCTCTCTCTCTCTCTCTCTCTCTCTCAAACAAACAAACAAACAAAGAAACAAACACCAACAACAAAACAGACAAACAAGCATGAAATTTAGAGAAGCAACTTTATCTGATGGGTCCATTCCTCCTTGTTGTAACTGTGCATAAACTCTCAAGTTCACCAGCAGCTCTCTCTCTCTCTCTCTCACACTCGACACCCGATCCTCCCTTCCACGACCCACACGGCACTCCGCCTCTACAGCACGTGCTGCCCGCTAGGAAAGCGTGCGCGAGCGCGCGTCTCTATTCCCGTCCCGCGTCCTGACTGAAGGCCCCTATGCCACGCTACGTGGAGCGGTCTCTCTCCCGTAAGGTGCTCTAAGTCCGCTACTCTGTTGCTTCTTACCGACTCGACGGAGACACTGCATACGTCAGTCGTTCTGGTGCCGGTGAAATAGTTCCTGTGCAAAGCTACGCTGTGGCGCGGCAATGACGACATTCAGATGCGAAGTGACGTTGTGATGTGACGTTGAAATCACGTCAAACGTAACGTTCCCGTGCTGGTGTTTGAGTGACAACATTCTCATGTAAAGTTACGTTGTGATGTGACGTTGAAATCTCGTTCAACGTAAAGTTTCCGTTCTGGTGATGAGTGACACAATTTCGATGTAAAGCTGAGTTGTGATGTGACGTTGAAATCTCGTTCAACGTAACGTTTCCGTTCTGGTGTTGAGTGACAAAATTCAGATGTAAAGTTACGTTGTGATGCAACGTCAACTTGGAGTCTCGTGAAGGATAACGTTACCGTCTGGTGTAACGTTACCGTTCTCGTGTAACGAAATGAAATTCAGATGTAACGTTCTCATGAAACGTCAAGCTGGAGTCTCGTCAAGCGTCACGTTCTGGTGTAACATCACCATTTTCAGTGTGACGCTGGTAGTGCGTCATAAAACGTTCTGACTGGAGTAAAGCAAAAAAAGTCGGCCACTTTATTTTCCGATCGTTCGTTGGTTTCACGAAACATAACGTTCTCTGAAAGCAACGTGACGCAACTCTTCACCTAGCACAGCCGTTTTGCGCGCTGATGATTTCAACGTACCAGAGTCTTGGCGCACTGGTACATTTGGTGTGTCCGACTTCAGTTTGGTGTCAACACCAGCCCGCTACATCAGTCAGCGCTGACAGCCGTGTGTTTTACAAAAAAAATTTGGAAGTCTGCAAAGTAGATATCTTCTTGTTCGTGCTCCTGGATAATTAAAACTGGACAGACCGGGTGATATACAGTTACGCTGATCTTTTTTTTGGAACAATCACTGTCTGAGGAAAACTGATATTCTGAAACTTTCCAGACTGTCTGCACACTGACAAATCAGCACGTGAAATTCAAGACAAGATGCTGTCTTCGGCGAACTAGTGCCTGTTTTTGTTGTGTGGACGCAAAAACAAGTGATTACAGTGAATGCGCGCTTCCTGGTGTTAAGGTGAGTCGCTGTTAATTTTTAATCTTGTTTGTCGTGTGTGTGTGTGTGTGTGTGTGTGTGTGTGTGTGTGTGTGTGTGTGTGTGTGCGCGAGAGAGAGAGAGAGAGAGACTGACTGACTGACTGAAACGTTTATTTCAGGATAAAGACTTGTAGGCATGGTCTGCCTATCTTACAAGCTGTCCTGCCAATCTAGAAACACTCAAAGATAAAGGCTAATATGACAAAATGTATGCCTGGCACAAAAGGAGTAAATCTTATAGTAAAAAAGAAAAGAAAAAAATAATTAAACATGCAAAGAAATTCTAGGGAAACACATCGGGAAATAGGTGAAAAAGTAGACAGCATGGTGTTTGAAATTGTAGTATACGACACAACTTGTAAAAAGGTAACAGAGAGAGAGAGAGAGACAGACAGACAGACAGACAGCTATTATGTTTTATCAGTTTTCTGCACTTAGCGGAAGCAAATGTTATTTCAGGTGAGCACTTAGCGGAAGCAAATGTTATTTCAGGTGTTACTGTGTTATACAGAGTTGTTAAAGTGTTCTTGTCACCTTCTAAAATTTCTGAACAAATTCCTTTTTTCATACAACGTTGAGTAGCTTGCAAAAAAAAATAAAAAAAATGGGAACACGACTTGCTGTCGATCAGAGCGGTTGATTGAAAAGGTACAAGAAGCACGCAGGTTTACAATTTCCGTGTCTGTTTAGTCGCAATATGCTCCTATCGATTGAACGATCGTGACGTCATCAGTTTGTGTACCTTCATGACGTCAGCAGCTGGAGCATGAAAGGAGTTCATGGCCTTATTTTGTTGACTCACAAGTTGTTCTTGTGTTGACTGGGCGGACAAACGACTCGGGCAGCTTGGCTAGAAGTAGGAATGTTATCGTCTGACTGTTTTTGTGTGCTTGTTGTTTTTGGTGTGGGTATTTGTTTTGCCGGCAAAACACCTTTGACTAGCAATAACTTCGACGTGTGCAGTTTGTGGAAGCTAATCTCGGTCCCCCATACGTCGAGTGGTGAGTTGACAGGTGACAAACAGGTGCACGATACAAGCGATCGATAATCCTGTCCATGCATACAACTGCAACCCGAACGGAACACACACTGCTGGGTGTTGGGACAGATGTCGAGAGCATGGTACAAAAAAGGAGCGTATGCTCTGTGTAAGCCATTCAGTGTAGATAAAGCCTAAACGCAAACTCAAACTGATTTTTATTTTCACTTGACGAGAGAGCAGAATTTTATTTCCTTATCTTGAGACCCCAAGCCCGAACACCTGCTGCCCACTAGATGACTGGTTAAAAAGAACGAGCCACTGCACACCACTATTACACTAAACAGATTGAATGGCATTGTGGATGTTTGTAGTAAGATTGTGGGAACAAAACAGCAAACTCTCACTGACCTCTTCACAGCGAGAGCCGCGGGCAAGGCCACCAACATTCGAAACGACAATACCCACGTTTTGAATATATTCTTTGAAACCCTTCCTTCAGGTAGACGACTGCGCGAACCGAAGTGCCGCACAAAAAGATATCAGCTTAGTTTTATACCGTCAACTGTCAGCATCCTCAATCCTAAACAGAAAATCCTAGGGTGCCATGCCTATGGTTGTTAGCTGATCAGGTTTGTGCGTGCGTGTGTGTGTGTGTGTGTTTAAAGCTTAGATGTGATGGTACTGATGTGATATTTAAGGAATATTTTAAGGTGGATATTTATAGGATTTAATGTGTTATATCTAATTTTATACTCTTGTATGGTTTGCTTATTGATTATTTTGTTTGAGTGTTTTTAATGTACTGTCTTTTTTATGATCACCACACCCTGATTTCCTCTGGATTTATTGAATTGAATTGAATTGAATATTACGCAAGGCGTGGGCCTTCCCCGCTAGGTCCGAGAACGCTGCAGATTGCAGTATAGTGGCTTGAAGTGGCTTCTAGTCATCTGAAGATTTCAAGTCAAACTGCGGGATTTTAAGAGTTAAAAAACACAAAAATGTGTTCTTTCCTCAAAAATGAAACAAACAAAATTGTCTTTCCTTTTCCGTCAGGAAACATAATTTTATGAGGTTAATATGCTGGCTTATCAATCTCTGCAAGTAGTAATATCATTTGTTATTCTGCCTCTTCGTGCCAGCCAATCACTACAGTAACTTCTAGTTAAACTCGTTTTCGACAGCGACCGCCTATAGACAGAAAAATGTCAGTTTTCCGAGTGGAGTGTCGGTCAACACGAGAGGCCACGTCAACATATCCGGGTGGACATTTGCACAAACCGACCGCCGGACGTTGTCAGTTTATTCACCACTCGCCGCCAGAAAGCCGGTGACGCGTTAGTGGTCAAGCCATGTCGCTGGAAATGGAAAGACAACACGCTGAGTGTTCACGGCAAAATGGCTGCTGACTAGCGTGTGTGGCTACGTAACACAGATGCAAATATGGAGGAAAACGCTATATATTCCTCTTACACATAACGTTGCAGATGACACCCTAGAAATGCTTTAAAATTCACAAAAATCAGGCAGCCATAGACTCATGTGTAGAGTAAATTTAAACAAATTCCATTATTCCGTTTTTTGGCAATGTTGGCAGCGACCACATACCCCCTCATTCCACGGTCGTCTGCTGGCTCCTGTGCCAGCCGCGCATGAATACAAATAGTCCACAAGTCAGCCTCATTTTTCCCTAATTTTACTATTACCTGGCATGCAACTTGTTTACAAAGCCAACAAAAAGCACCAGATTGCCATTTTTTACTCTGCACACAAATTTTAAAGGGGGGCAAAGATTTTCTACTATATTTAGCCGAGTTACTACATGCCCCGGAAGCTAATATCGCTGTGTAACCTGCAGTGCGTTTGAGGTGGTTTGTCGCCAACGGTTTTCCGCGAGAGGATGGGTGGGTGGGTCTTTGGGAGTTTAACGTCCTTTTCCACCACGTATGGTTTTCCACGAGAACTTTTTTTTTTCAATGGAGCCACTTTTGTATACATAACTCTTAGAAACCCAAGCAAAAATCGCTATTTTATTTGAAATCTTCAGATCACTAGAACCCACTTCAAGCCACCGTTACGCAATCTGCAGCGGGGATCTCGGGCCTAGCGCCCACACCTTGCGTAATAGTGGTTTGGAGTGGCTCCTTCTGGTGTGCAGTGGCTTGTTCTTTTTAACCAGTCCTATCGTATAATGGGCAAGGGCGTGGTTGGGCTCCGGCTGTTAAGAGTTAAGGCAGAAAAAAAACCCTGTTTTATTCCCAAGAACTAATATATTTCCTTACAGCAAGTGTTCAGTTCCTTGTCTTTCCGTTTCTTCTCGGTGTTGATATTTTAACTGTTTATCTGTAAACCCGACAAGTTCTGTGTAAGGACTAAATACAGTGTCCATGTGTCTGACCACCTTTTACCTCCTTAAAGGTCTGCAATCCCAGCAAAAAGCCGCAAACATTGCGTTTTTTAAAACTGCGACTGTTCGACTGTGCATAATACAGGCAACTCTGTCACAGTTGTAGAGTTTTCAGCCCTTCGGGGACCCTTAGCAGAGCACGAGTTTGCCGTGACATTATTTGACTTTTGGTCAGTGAGCGAGACACATCGCTACAGTGTCTAGCGGATGTTGAGTGCTGCACGATCTTTCTCGCTCAATGTCAAAATGCACACGGAGCTGTGAAATCAGGCTGCCCTTGGCTTTTATTGGGGTTTCAGGGACGCTGAGAACTCTGCAACCGTGACAGAGTTGACCCACACCCACACCCCCGTGTGTGTGTGTGTGTGTGTGTGTGTGTGTGTGTGTGTGTGTGTGTGTGTGTGTGTATGAACACCATTCTAACGGACGAAGTTGTAGGTTTGAGAGTGATAGTATTAGAGTGTAAATATCGACACTAACACTTCCTCTTTCATCTTCCTTGACTGTCGTAATTTCTTGGCATCGAACAAGGACCTCAGTAACCCCCCCCCCCCCCCCCCCCCCCCCCCAAGAAAATTACGTCCTGCCACTGTTGAGTTAACATCAGCCGGCCATTCTGTGGCAGACGTTATCGCCAACTTGATGGGCTTTCCCTAGTTTCCCAGACAGGAGAGCGCATTAAGGGAAGACAAACATTCGTCCTGCATTGCCTTTTGAAGACACAAAGGGCACGTTTTGTAAACAGACAAAGGTTCCTTTTGTTCTTGAGATGTGAATAGATTGGGTAGGCGCATTTGACACGGCAGCGTACAATCTGTTGCTGTGTCCTGTGTAATGGCAATTTCCTTATCTGCGTCTTCCACCTTCTTGGTCTTGCGAGTGTTCCAAGCAGTCAGTATTGTTTGGAGCGTAAATTTAAAGTTCCAGTAAGTATGACAGGCGTACAACAGCGTGTGGGCAACTTTTCATCGAATGCACCAACTCCGTGCGTCACTTACATCACAATATAGCATCTGAGACTGTTGTGGTGAGTCTTGCGTCACAATATAGCACCTGAGACTGTTGTGGTGAGTCTTGCGTCACAATATAGTATCTGAGACTGTTGTGGTGAGTCTTGCGTCACAATATAGCACCTGAGACTGTTGTGGTGACTCTTGCGTCACAATATAGCACCTGAGACTGTTGTGGTGAGTCTTGCGTCACAATATAGCACCTGAGACTGTTGTGGTGACTCTTGCGTCACAATATAGTATCTGAGACTGTTGTGGTGAGTCTTGCATCACAATATAGCATCTGAGACTGTTGTGGTGAGTCTTGCGTCACAATATAGCACCTGAGACTGTTGTGGTGAGTCTTGCGTCACAATATAGTATCTGAGACTGTTGTGGTGAGTCTTGCATCACGATATAGCATCTGAGACTGTTGTGGTGAGTCTTGCGTCACGATATAGCATCTGAGACTGTTGTGGTGAGTCTTGCATCACAATATAGCATCTGAGACTGTTGTGGTGAGTCTTGCGTCACAATATAGCATCTGAGACTGTTGTGGTGAGTCTTGCATCACAATATAGCATCTGAGACTGTTGTGGTGAGTCTTACCCGTGTTTATGTTGTTCTAGAAGTGTATCGCTTACTGAGCAGACGACGTTATTTGGCTGCGGACTGAGGACCAGCTAAACGGCGCTGATTGGTGGCTATTTTTAGGATCGTTGTCGTGTCCCAGACTGTAGGCTCAAAGAAAGTCGTATTTTTCTACTATTAGGAGCCACAAAGTCACGAACGGTGAAAAAATGACCAAATGAAACAAGCTTCTGTCTGACAAACAACTCTATCGCTTCGAAAGCGGCAGTTTTTCATCCCAGCCACGTTACGAACGTAGGGACTTTAACTCTTTGACGACGGAGCACAATTTCTGACACACGATTTCCTATAAGAAATTGTGCTTCGTCATCAAAGAGTTAAAGGGAACAAATCTGACTCAGTACAAATAAAATGTGTCAAGAAAGCAAGCAGTCCATTAGTCTGCCACACAATTGATAAGTAAATCATTTCTTCATCGGCCATTCAGTCAAAAAAATAAATCGAACGAGTTTAGGTTAAGATAAGACAGCTTGAGGTATGTTCATGTATTTTGACTTCGACTACGAAGTACAACGAGCATTCGTCCTGCTCCAAATTATACCGTTAGCATGGAATGAACGGTGTACAAAAAAAGTTGAGTCGTCACACATAAACACATCACTCGTACTGCGTAATCATAAAAAACAGAAGTTAAACAAAGAAAATTGTTATGAGAAAAACTTTCTATTGACATTTTATAACCACACACACACACACACACACACACACACACACGCACGCACGCACGCACGCACGCACGCACGCACGCACACGAACCATTACACAGATCCCAGTTACCAAGATACAAGTTGTGCTTTTCGTAAATTATTCGCTGTGAGCTTTCATCAATGTCGGGCCATGCTGTACCAAGCAAATTACTTGTAATTACTATGATTCATACATTGTGTTATCGACGCAGGGCATGAGGTACACGGAGTAGTTTTGTCTTTTGCCCCGCCTGCGTTCGACCCCGAGGACAAGCTCATTAACAGTACGGTAGACACAGCCTGACATTTCACAACTATTGGATCTGCCTTCGCCTCTATAGACCATTCTGGGAGCACTATAAGCAAGAGCCCGGCACGATGCGCTCTGCGACTGGTCAATGCCAGTCAGCTACGACCCTTTCTAGACTAGAGTTACTTGTCCTTGGTTGAATAAATTATCAATGGACTGAGGACGTACTATAGGAAAATTTCGGGGAAGGACGGGGGGGGGGGGGGGGGGGGAATAATCGGACGTAAAAACAAAATGACGTCACATGTCATCATATCGGAGAAGCAGGAACGACAACAAAATAAACCTCAGAAATCGAGAGTTTACTTTGTTGTGTCCCTTGAATTCCCATAGGATCAACGTTCAGCCAATTTCTCCAAAAGTTTGTGACGCATATCCTCAGGGCTAAGTACAGGGCTCGTAGTCCCGGTCACGTGATTGTTCTTGCGAGACCCAAGGGAACTAACCTGAGCCAAAAGTTAGGCTATAGACCCTTTTGTTCTCCTCCAGGATTTTCTTAAAGTGCAGTCGACCTAGTTCAATACACGTCAGTTTTGTGAGGTCCACCATCACCTGGAAAGAGCCCCAAAGTACGTATCAAATCACGTTTCCCAGATAACGATAAAGAGACAATCCTTAACCACTGAACCAATTCCACTTCTCGTGCGCTACTAACAGCAATACTGACTCTCGAGCTTGGAGCTCTTGACAAGCACGTATTGGAGACTGGATCCGCGGTGACAAATGACACCGTGTATTGAACCCTCATTGCATAGAACACCCTCCGCGCCAAATGCCACCAAGTCTTGTCAACACAGCAAACATACCGACTTACATTTCATCGAAATCCAGGCGCGAGCTGATCTTTCGACGCGTCAAATGGATCCTGTCTGATCTATTTAGGGACAGAAATGGCAAGCTTCGTGTTTTGGGCTGACGGAGAGATTTCAATTGAATCAATCGAATTACGGAGGTTCTGTTTTGGAGGCAGACGACGCAATAAGGACTGGAAAGACGAAACCACAGAGTAAAATTAGAGACAAGTTTAAGTTTAAAGAAGTCAACATCGTTTGTAGATCTATGTCACCTGTGTGTGTGTGTGTGTGTGTGTGTGTGTGTGTGTGTGTGTGTGTGTGTGTGTGTGTGTGTGTGTGTGTGTGCGGATCAGGCTGGCGTGTGTGTGTGTGTGTGTGTGTGTGTGTGTGTGTGTGTGTGTGTGTGTGTGTGTGTGTGTGTGCGGATCAGGCTGACACATAGAGCTGGGATTGCCGAGGTGGTACAACGTAGGATTTTTAATGCTTGAGTCGTTAGTTCGAATACCAGCTGGAACCCAAACGTTTGTGCCGGCGGTTCTTTGTTTCCCCGTCTTTGGTATTGTTGTGTCACTCTTATGTAGAGTAATGCACGTGAAACCCACAACCAGTCAACCAATCAACCAACCAGCCAACTTTAACTAACACAAACACTTAAACAGCGGACTCGGTAATACATGGTGTGTGTTCTGGAGAACAATGCTGACAATATAAAGATTTATGAAAAAATCGAGATTATCACTATTGGACGAAAAGCGACTTTCATTTGAAAGTCTTCAGGTTAGAACGGGAGGCAAAGTAGCGATGTCCTTGGACCAGGTGAGGATCAAATGATGTTGACACCTCGCCACACAACATCACGGTTTGTTTGTTTGTTTGTTTGTTTATTTGTTGTTGTTTTGTGTTTTGTTTTGTTTTGTTTTTTGGGGAGTGGGGTGTTTGTTTTGTTTTGTTTTGTTTTATGGAAGGCCATCAGCCAGTCAGGTGTTTGGATTTCTCTGAAACAAAGCGATACTAGCGGCTGTCTTCGGCGTTATCCTTTTCAAGCAATGAACGTGCAGACCAACAAGTCTGCTATCTTATACAACAACAACAGCAACAACAGCTATACATGTAAGAAACACAGTATGATGTCACAGAGTACTCGAGAATTCCAGACATTTCGTTCAGGGCTGGGATAGCTAATTATTCTGTTGGTGCAACGCGATAACGATTTGTAAAGCCATCAATAATCTACCAGAAGCCGTTCCCAGCTTTCGCTTTCAGAACTTCTAATGAGGTTTGCAATGTCACCTTTTTCTTCTTGACGCATTGCTTATAACGAACAGACGCACGCTGCCCGTGTGTGATGAATAAGGTTTTCTTGTGTACATCTCTTTTTTTTTTCAATTATGTTTGTAGTTCATACAAACCCTTCGGCCAAGTGGGGACATCTGATTTTCTGGAAAGACGCGCATTTCAAAAGGCAATTATTTATTTGAAAATGTCAGAGGAATCACAAAGGCGTTCGCAAATTAGGTGTATGCTAGTATGGCAAGGAAATATATTAGAAAAGTCACGTATAAGGACAGTGTTTTATGCGGATATTCTGTTGCTGTTCGTCAGGTTGTTCAGCGCTGATGTTGAATTTGCTCCAGCAAAGGTAAAAAGAGGTGGTCGGTTATTTAGTGGTTAAGAGACTTCGCGACCAATGCGAGATTTCAGGTTCGAGTCCCACTCAAGGCGAAGAATTTTTTCCTTCTCGTAGGTGGCACTGTCCATTCGGGTCGACCGTCGGGAGTTCTCTCCGGGTACTCCGGCTTCCTCCCCCTCTGCTTTGGAAATGCTCAGCCCACAACATTTGAAAATAAATGCAATTCTAAAATTCCGAAACTTAAATTGCTGAGCAGGCCCTTCGCAACACGTGATTGTAATGTGTACATGTCCAGTGTCTGAAAAAATGTGTTTGTGATCCACGTGAGCGTGCGTATTGGGTTCAGCTCGCGGCAGTTTGAGACAATTCAAGAAAGCGCCCACACAATACACAGTTAAATGTATAATTATACATGTATCAAAAATGCCCATCTGAGGCTAACTGACATTGGACGTTGATACTTGAGACTAACACATCGTTCCGAGTTGTTTTGGTGGGATCTAGCATCGTACCCCCTACACAAACGCACGATTACAATTTCACATAGACTGGCACTGGGCCAACAGAGAACTAAAGGCAGAGCGAAAGGCGAGACGTGCGCTTTTAGTGTTGCTGTCACTCTTTACTAGCAGACCTTCGGGCCGTTTCATTTCAAGTTCTTGTAGCCAGCAGATGTCAGTGCATTGCAGTCACAGCTCTGATTGTAATAATACTCATAATAATCGCATTACTACAGGCGCTGTATCGCAATCTACAAACGTTCTTGTTTTGTAAAACCTTCCTCACAGTAGCTCGTCAGTTTCACCGGTGTATGCGTGTTCACAGACTGTAAATTGTGCGTGAGTGTCGGTGAGTGATTGGCGCATTGAGTTTTATTCTAAAGAAATGCGCCTTACAAATACAATTTATTATTATTATTATTATTATTATTATAAATATTTGGCTCAAAGCGCCACGATCTAAACCCAACCACGCACGCTCACGTGAATCGTTAAGATAAACTATTTCCAGCGAACAGACGCACTTACAAGCGCATCGGTTCCAAAAAACAAACAAACAAAAAAACCCCAAGAAACTGAATACGGAAAAGAAAAGAAAAAGAACACTGTACTAATATAGGAAGTAGCGCGTTTAACTCTCTCTATGCTGAGATTTCTTCCCAGTGGCATACTACTAACAGATGGTTGCTTCCCTTGGTAAAATTCCGTTTTGCTGGCGGTTTATTTAGTTCATGGCTGAGAGTAAATATCTGAAGTTGGCGATCCTATAACTCGGACCCTTGCAGCCAGGCGTTGCGAACGCGAGGGTCCCAAATGGAGACCTTAGCATAGAGAGAGTTAATTCTTTGCTGTTTTTGGTGAAAGAGAAAAGAACGCATCAGCACAGCGGGAAACTAGCATCAGTTTACTGTCGCCGGAGTTCAGCGAGATCCGTGTAGACCCACCAGCACAATGGCGCGTGGTAACTCCGCTTCGAAATTTCATACTTCGCTTTTTGTCTCGTGTCTCGTCTTCGACCTTTTCCCGCTTTTTCCCGCCTGCAGAATCCAGTTCAGTGATTTTGCTTTAGAGCCACACAATGCGCGCTGTTGAGGTAAGTATATAGGTTGCTAATCTGCTACATTGTACCGCTCTTCTGTACCAGTTGTCTCCCTTGCTCTGGGGGCATGGGAAGGTAGTCTGCCCATGATTATCTGTCTGGGCAATAGGAAGCAGTGATCTTCACAGTAGCTTTGCTAATATTGGAAGAACTGCTTTCTAGAAAACCCAGTGTGAAACGATCCAGAAACTTGACAAATTTCGTAGTTAGTATGCAGGTCCGGTGTGGGGGCGGTTTGGGGGCTTTTAACAGAATTGGATTGGAAGTAAATCCACAAGATGAGTGTTTGTTGGCAGGCTAAAATGTGAACGGAATCTGCGGCAATGGTTCTCACAGCTTCCTCTCTGTAAGACACTTCTCTTCTTCGAGTATGGCAAACGCAACCAAATGAACAAGCAAATGAAGAACAAACAACACCACCAACAAACAACAACTAAAACCAGCAGATAAGATCTATAAGGAAATCTGATTCACTGGTTTCAAACTTTCACCCTCTGAGAGATACATTTGTACTGAAAGTGTGGTTAAAACCATACAAATAAACAAACAATCGAACACAAAAGAACAACAAACAACAAGCAAAACAAAGCAAACAACAACAACAACAACAACAAAACAGGTCTTGGCGGAGATACAGTCTCCCCCTCTGTACAACACCACCTCGTCAAGTACAGTGAACACATACAAATAAACAAACAATGTTGTTGTTGTTGTTGTTGTTGTTGTCTATTACTGCCTACTTTATCCCCCGGCTTAGGGAATTCTGTCTGCTTCCTCCTGTATGGTATATGGTATGTTTGCGCACCTTCATAATATTTAATGTTTTAATATTTTTATATTTCGAATTTTACTGAATAAGAAAAGCCTGAGGGCCCGCAGAGAAACCCCTGCTTGAGCAGCCCGACAGCTAGGGTCAAACCCACGCTTTGCTTTAACAGCGGTGACGACCGTTGAAAAAACAAACAAACAAACAAACAAAACAACAACAAAAAACTAGCAGGATTAAAAAATATTGTTAGAGAAAATTATCACATGACGGCAACATGTAGTATTTACTCAAGGCATACGCGCACCACTTGAATGCTAGATTTCTACAGAGTCGGAAACCAGGTTTGGAAAAATGCTGTTTGGAGAATACACATTAGATCTACTGCCCGTCAGAATCCAGACAGATCGCGAACCAGAGTCATGAGGTCAGAGATGGAAATCCTTCATGTCAAAATCACATTTCACCCTACTCGCTGATTGGTACAAGTCAGCACAATAGGGTTATGCTTCCAAACTGTCCTGTTGCCAGAAACACCGCGGGCATGTGCATCTCTGAGAGAAGGGGGGGGGGGGAAGGATGGGGGTGGGGGTAGTGGAGGAATGAGTGCATCGGTGAAGGGGCATTGCGCATGAGCACGTAAGAGTTCCGGTATACTTTCTGGTTACACAGCACAGATACGAATTTCAAACAAAATGCTGTATATTCGTATTAAACATTACGCTGCATATGACACCGTAGAAATGCTGTAAAACTCACCCCCCAAAAAATCACAAAAATCCAGCAGCCAAACACTCATGTGTAGGGTAAATTTCAACAAATTCCAATATACCACCTTTTTGTAACGCTGGCCGCGAGCGACCACCTACCCTCTCATTCCTCTGTCGTCTGCTAGCTCTTGTTTTAGCCGCGCATGAATACAAAATTTAATAGTCCACATGCCACGCTCTTTTTTTTTTTTTTTTTTTTACTGTTTTCAATATTACCTGGCATGAAACTTATTCACAAAGCCAACAAACAGTCCCAGATTTCCTGGGGGGGGGGGGGGTACTCTGCACACACAAATTTAAAAGGGCCAAAATATTCTGTACTACATTTGGTGGAAGTGTGTGTGTGTGTGTGTGTGTGTGTGTGTGTGTGTGTGTGTGTGTGTGTGTGTGTGTGTGTGTGTGTAAAAAGAGAGAGAGAGAGATGTAAAAATCGATCCAAAAGAGGACGAGAACAGCAGTAGAGCAATCACAACTGGCCGAGAGCCCCGAGGGCGAGTTGCGAGCAGCCGAGTGTTGCTCAAGCGAATCTCTAATGCCAGGATCGGCAAACAGTTCAATGGCGCGTAATTTAATATTGCCCCTTTGAGCAAACAACATTCATGTCGGCCGCAGAAAGAACAGCTCAGCAGATTCGTGCCGGCGGCAAAAACTAGGCAGGCTGCAAGCCGGGGACTGCACTCTCATTTACGAGAGGTAATGTACACACCTTCATATGCTTCATTAACTAGATACCGCTTTAATAATTGAGTGGACGCTTCGTGAAAGACGGGGCTGAATGTGGTATATCGTGGTGTAGGTGGTATTGCGTGGTTGTGGGGGTTTGAGTACACTGTGGTTTGTAGGACTACTTAGTGAGGGGTTCCTCGTGCACGCGATGAGAGTGGGGGGTCTGAGAAATAAAAGCAAGATTCGGTGTATGTCATGGTTTATTTTCGGTTTAATCTGCTTTGATTACAGATTACAGATCACAGACAAAACAAGTAGAGGACAGTGCGATCTAGAAAACCTATGGCTGCTCAGTCTGTGTGTGTGTGTGTGTGTGTGTGTGTGTGACGGGGTGTGTGTGTGTGTGTGTGTCACGGTGTGTGTGTGTGTGACGGGGTGTGTGTGTGTGTGTGTGTGTGTGTGTGTGTGTGTGTGATATCCTCCAGCTGGTATAAACATTCCGAATAGCCTTTTTCTCGATATATCTTCGTATTAATTTTAAAGAAAAACTCACTTCCATTGTATGGATGTATGTCCGACCAATAATTTAAGATAACTGAGTCTCTCTCTCTCTCTCTCTCTCTCTCTCTCTCTCACACACACACACACACACACACACACACACACACACACACACACACACACACACACACGCACGCACGCACACACGAGTGCCGTTCATTCATTCACCACACGGATACACTGAGAGAGAGTGAGGGAGAGGGGGGGGGGGGATGAAGCCACACGACAATAAAACTAACCCTTTGTCTGGGTGCCCCAGACCAAAGCCAACAGATCTAGACTGCGCCAGATAACCTCGCTTCTTCACACTTTAGTTTAGTTTACGAGCAGTACCTGTCGCTCTAAAGGCCGCTAAAGGACGGCCTGACCTCACTACAGTATTAGAGTTCGTTCACTGAATGGCCTGCCCCCGCCTGTTGACTCAGGGTCCCGCACAAATTATTTATACCTAATCACCGCTGTCCGCTGTAGGCTGCCAACTGACCAGTCACCACTGACAATGGCATTTTGCCCCCCCCCCCCCCTCCCCAGACGCTGGACTAGGACGTCCGTTAACTTGAGAAACCAGGTGTAGCATCCGGTCCGGTCCCCCCTCTGAAGTAGTCCCCCGGGGGACCAATTCGTGGCAAAAACTGCTCTATAATGGTCCCCCCCTTAGACATCCAGCCTCGTTTTCGACTGGTCCCCCTGGGCGATTTTGGTCCCCCCTCGCATCCAAAATAGGCCCCCTCTCGAACTGGTCCCCCTCTTTTCTAATCAATGTAGAGCTATGTCAGTATTTATTTTTAACTTTATTGTTACAAAACTTTATTGTCCCCAAAAGCACAGGGCCATAGGAACATTTTTTTTCTTTTTTTCCGATTTATGTGCTTGTTGTTATTTTTGTGTGTGTGAGATATATTTGTTTGGTTGTGTTCTTGTTTCTTTCAGTTGTTTTTTTTGCATTGGTTGTTTTTTGCTGTCCACATTTCCTGTCATTTTTTTAAAACTGGAAATAGCATTTAGAGAATAACATCAAAGACCAAGTATCTAATATTTTCTATACAACGCCATAGAAAAATATTTCTTCAAAATTAAGTAAGTGTCCATGACATGAAAACTAGTTGCCACCTTTGGCTTTCAGCGTACTTCAAGTAGACAGTCAAGACTGAGTACCAGTGTCTCAAATCATGACCCTTGAAACAACAAAAACAGCAGAAGACTAACAGTTCTGGTCTAAGGAGTGACACAAAAAACAGGAGCAAAGTGATGTCCAAGATTCATTATATAAATTACTCTGTCTGTTTTCAATGGGGCCGATTGCCAAACTGGCCCGTATTTCAGCCACCTAGGTTGTCGGCCTGGAGCCTCTCTTGTGAACACATACACGGGCGTGTCCAAGAGGGTGGCTGCAGCAAATATCTCAACCTCGGTGGCCCAAGTACGGAATGAATTGTCGTGTACTTATAATTATAGGCATGTTTGACACGAGTCACGTGACGTGTCAAGAAGCGTGGCGACCGTTTTCTCATCCCACAAAAAAAATAAATAAAAGAAAAGAAAAAACAAATCTAAACTTTTAAAAGTGATTTAACTTCGTAGATTTGCCGTTCTATGTAGCCTATACTTTTGTTTTTTAGTGGCGACCGTTTCCTCATCCCACAAAAAAAAAAAAAGAGAAAATAAAAAAAACAAAAGTATAGGCTACATAGAACGGCAAATCTACGAAGTTAAATCACTTTTAAAAGTTTAGATTTGACACTGTAACCTTGACCCAGTTCAAGATCATCTTGAATAACATCTCTGTACAAAAATGAAAATAATTATACATATAACGAAAGAGGTGTGTGTGTGTGTGTGTGTGTGTGCGCGTGTGTGTTTGCGTGCGTGCGTGCGTGAGTGAGTGTGCACGCGTGCGTGCGTGCGTGCATAATGTGTGTGTGTGTGTGTTTGAGAGATGGGGGGAGGAGAGAAAGTGTGGGGGGCGAGAGAGAGAGAGAGAGAGTGTGAGAGAGATCCAGAGTCACGTTTTCTACTGAGTTGACACACACTATAACAATAAAGTTAAAAATAAATACTGACATAGCTCTACATTGGTTAGAAAAGAGGGGGACCAGTTCGAGAGGGGGCCTACTTTGGATGCGAGGGGGGACCAAAATCGCCCAGGGGGACCAGTCGAAAACGAGGCTGGATGTCTAAGGGGGGACCATTATAGAGCAGTTTTTGCCACGAATTGGTCCCCCGGGGGACTGCTTCAGAGGGGGGACCGGACCGGATCCTACACCGGACTAAAGAGCCGGGTGATTAGGTTTACGGTTTCATTAGGTGCTGGAGAAATTCCAGCAGACTTCAGTTCAGTTAACTCTTTAGAGCCCAAGACCGACCCCCCTCTGCCCACTATGTGATAAGACTGGTTAAAAAGAACAAACCACTGCAGGCAGGAGCCACCTCAAGCCACTATTACGCAAGGTGCGGGCTTTCACCGCTAGGTCGGAAAACGCTGCATATTGCGACATAGTGGCTCGAAGTGGCTCGTAGTGATCTGAAAGATTTCAAACGAAAGGAGACTGTTCCGACGTTGGTTTGGTTCACAAGGGGTTTGCAATGCCCAGCTCCCCGAAAATTGATATAGAGCTTGAAGTGGTGTGCTCGGCAAAACATACAAACTGGCTGTTGAATCGATCACTGTTATGCAACACCACTAACCCCCAACCGCTTTGATAAGTCCCGTGTCCCAGCATGCCCGGCAGCACCAAACCCACTTTGTCTTGTGATTAGGAACAGTTCACTGGCTGTGACAGGGTGCCGGCTGGCATTATACGGGTGGTTTGCTCTGCTGAAAGTAGAATCAACGTCAGTCAGATGGTATCTCTTTCAGCGATCGTGTACTGCGTTATCAGCGAAACAACGAACGGCCGTACTTGTTAGAGCCTTCAGGAAAAGTGATACTATAGTGAACCGGTAGAGGCACAATAGTGAAATTGGCAGCATCAGCGAATTCAATGTTTTTCCGTTCATTTAGGCTGTAGATTACCTGTTTGCTCCCCCCCCCCCAAGTGTTGTTGTCGATGTTGTTGTTTTGTGGCCTGCCAAGAAGCGTTCTATGCTGTTGTCCCCCCTTTGTGACGAAGTAACCATTCGTTTTTGCACGGAGCACGTGAGTTCTTCCCCCTGCATCATCACGAAGAAAACAGATGCATGTAGTTTGCTTATCCCCCCTCCCCCATCCCCCCCCCCCCCTCCTCTCTCTCTCTCGCTCTCTCTCTCTCTCTCTGTTGGATTTTTCCCTCAATCTAAACTGCGAAAACACAGATCCCCTCGAGGTTTGTTTGCATTTCTCACTTGTCACGTTCTTCGGGTTTCGACTCTAATATTCTTTATGTTCATATTGATTGTTTGGATTGCTTGATGTATGTAATCGCATACTCTTTTTTTTTTCTTTTTCTTCTTCTTTTTTCCTTGTGTGTGTGTGTGTGTGTGTGTGTGTGTGTGTGTGTGTGTGTGTGTGTGTGTGTGTGTGTGTGTGTGTGTGTGTGTGTGTGTGTGTTTTAGTTGGTTATAGCTTACTTAGTGGTGGTTGTAGCCTAGTGAGGACAAGATGTAAGACAGGTGTGTACGCCTAATCTTTTATCCCTGTAAAAGAAACTCTCTCTCTCTCTCTCTCTCTCAGTGCGTGCATGCATGCGCTTGTGCGTGTCTTGCCCGCTCGCAAAGACAAAGTGTTGTGCTTTCGTGCGTGTGTTTAGGCGTCCAGTACAACATCATGATTCATTCATCCACTCTCACACTCTCCTGTAAGTTCACGACCGTACCTCCACAAAGTCTCCGCAACACAGAAACCACCCCCAGCCACCTCGCCACTCGCCCCGGCTTCTAAATCCCCTCCCTAGACTTCATTGATCAGGGGAGCCGAGGGTTTTTGAGGGACTCACGTAGAAGATCCCGTCGCAATTAAGGCCGGGTCTTATCACAACGCCGGATTACTTCTCTGTCAGACTCCCGGCCAATGAAAAGAAGGCTGGATGAAATGTCTGCCAGATTTCTCTCAATAAACCCTCCCTATGCACAACAGGCCTTCGGATTTGTCCACTGCTTGCGGCAAAGTTAGATGAAAATCAATCAAAGCAGAACGCAGAGGACGGTAGTTTTTTGTTTTGTTTTTATACCTAGCGGAGAACAACAATGTAATTCGGATTTTTTTCCCTGTCACGAACCTTTCATAAGAGTTCTTCCGGAAGATTTTCACTGAGATGCGAATATAGGTGACCTATTTTTTTTGGTGCAGGAAATCAATTTTATCGTGGCCTTCGGGTTGTTTTATTTTGACACAACACGAACAGAAGTAGTAGTAGTGTAGGAGTAATTCGTTGTTGTAGGACTATCTGCCTTTGTCTAATTACACAAATAAGTACAAAAAAGAATTGACCATAGAGACTGCAATTAGTACCTTTTATGGAAATGAAACTTTGCAATTCCTTTTGAAACGTGTATGTTACAGATGTCAACAAAAAAAGTTCAAAAACAAAGTAAAAGTCACCGAAGTTGATAAAAACAACAACAAACAAATAAATAAAACACAAACAAACAGCTTATTACAACATATTAGAGATTTATCAAATTATTCGCCAGACCTTCAAATGTACCAAGAATGAAAACAGATTTCTAACGTAGCTTACTTACTTCAGCAGAAGTTTACTGTTGGGGGAGGGAGGGGGGGGGAGTGAATGGAGGTAGGGGCTGGGGGCTGAAAGAAAAGGAGCGTAGAGGGGACATAAGCAATCCTAATCAGTCAAGATTGCCTCCCTTACCGTACCGCCTACAAAGTAATCACGCACCGCCTGAAATTGCCTCTTTTCCGCCCCTAACTCTACGTCCTTCTAATCTGTATGATATAATTTTACCTTAAGTACTAACTAATGACTTTTTTTTCCCCCCTTGAACCACATTTGCCGCACTGAACCATTTACTTCAGACATTTTTTTTCCTATTATTGATTGTAATCGGCTGTCATTTCACGAACAGCAATTTTCCTCTCAGAACAGCCCAATGTTGGTCATTGATTCAGTTCGGTACTTCGGTGGTAGCAAATGAGCTTACCATAGATTGTAGATAAAATCTACTGGACTGTTTGTGGTACAGTCAAACCTGTCTGAGACGGCCACCAGAAAGAGTAGCGGGTGGTCGTTTTAGACAGGATCATTTAAATAACAACTGGCCTGAAAAACAGGTGGTTTTCCCAAATCGCCCACGCATGTGGCAGGGACGATAACTACCCACCCCCTGCCCACTATATGACAGACTTGTTACAGACAACAAGCCACTGCACACCAGTAGGAGCCACTTCAATCCACTATGATGCAAAGTGTAGGCCTTCCCCGCTAGGCCCGAGACCGCTGCAGATTGCATAATAGTGGCTTGAAGTGGCTCCTAAACAGTGATACGAAGATTTCAAGTAAAAACGCGATTCTTGCATGAGCGTTTAAGAGTTAAACCTGAAGAAAAAGGAGACAAACTGGTAGATGTTGTATAGGAAATCGTCTGTGTCCAGAAATCCGTGACCATCGTGTTAATCCCTTCAGATTTCTATAATCTATGCGAAACCGACCTTCTGTGCGTGCCTTGTCTTCTATAGATACTGTCATTGTTCTTGTTCTATATTCTATAGATACTGTCATTGTTCTTGTTCTATATTCTATAGATACTGTCATTGTTCTTGTTCTATAATTCTATAGATACTGTCATTGTTCTTGTTCTATATTCTATAGATACTGTCATTGTTCTTGTTCTATAATTATTCTATAGATGCTGTCATTGTTCTTGTTCTATATTCTATAGATACTGTCATTTTTCTTGCTCTATATTCTATAGATACTGTCATTGTTCTTGTTCTATATTCTATAGATACTGTCATTGTTCTTGCTCTATATTCTATAGATACTGTCATTGTTCTTGTTCTATAATTCTATAGATGCTGTCATTGTTCTTGTTCTATATTCTATAGATACTGTCATTGTTCTTGTTCTATATTCTATAGATACTGTCATTGTTCTTGTTCTATATTCTATAGATACTGTCATTGTTCTTGTTCTATATTCTATACTGTCATTGTTCTTGCTCTATATTCTATAGATACTGTCATTGTTCTTGTTCTATATTCTATAGATACTGTCATTGTTCTTGTTCTATATTCTATAGATACTGTCATTGTTCTTGTTCTATATTCTATAGATACTGTCATTGTTCTTGTTCTATATTCTATAGATACTGTCATTGTTCTTGTTCTATATTCTATAGATACTGTCATTGTTCTTGCTCTATAAGAAACAAAAGCTTAAAATATCGCCAGATCTTTCTTCCGATCTCGAATTTTGTATTCCCTTTAACAGCCTTTGATTTGAAACCACTGAGACGCTTTCAAGGCGTATTAGGAAAATGTGAACCGTCCCTTCACGTGTCCGGTCAATCTGGGTTATTTCTCTCTGGAGAGTCTGTGGCCCTCTCGTCCTGTTTAGAAACTGGGCCTGGGAGTCTCTTTCTTTCTCATTTCGTCACCGCCACTTCCTTAACGCTTTCCGCTTGTTCAGTTCGACTTTCTCCCAAGCCACACTGGTCCGTAAACTTGCCGCAGGATCTTTAGCTAGAGTGTGATTGGGTGTTAGCCTGCAAGGCACACCAGACGTTTTTACCGTAAGGCGGTACGTTTCTTACACCACTCCGTGAAGTTAGCCGTCTTAGGAAAGGATCTCTGCTTCAAACAGTGTGACGTTGCCCATACTCTGCGTGCGTGCGTGCGTGCGTGTGCGTGCGTGTGCGTGCGTGCGTGCGTGCGTGCGTGCGTGCGTGCGTGCGTGCGTGCGTGTGTGTGTGTGTGTGTGTGTGTGTGTGTGTGTGTGTGTGTGTGTGTGTGTGTGTGTGTGTGTGTGTTGATTTCGACGTGGAGACGTTTTGTAGAGGATTATTAGAAACGTCTTCGTGATTTGTTCTGCGTGATTTGATTAGCAGGCCGGTAAGCTAATGGTACAATTAATGACACCAGAGAACAGTTCTGAAAGGCCCAAACACTTAAAGTCTCTTTTTAAAAAAAATCAAATTATGTACATAATTATTGGAGAATCCATCCCTTCATTCGCATATAAACAGATAGAGCTTTCTCCATTGTCAGCTGGAGTGTATCTTATTTCACTTCGCCTTCAGGTCTGACCTCTGGCTGAAGTATTTGTGGTGGCTTTTTCACTCGTTGCCCCGTCTTTGATATTACTTGTATGTGACGGAAAAAAGACGTTAAAGTCTCAATACGTACAACAGGTAAACAACAGCGTGTGAAAAGCTTTTCATCGTCTGAATCTGTGCATCGGAATCAGTCACTTGGGCCACAGACTAGCATCTGAAACCATTGTGGTGACTGGCCGGCGTGTAAGTTGTTCTACAACTGTAGCGCGTACTGAGCAGGGGTGAGTGGGTGGGTCTTTGGGAGTTTAACGTCCTTCTTCACCACGGAAGAGTGATATCAAAGACAGGGCAACGAGAAAAAGGCCAGTACAAATATTTGGCCCCAGCCGGGATGCGAACTCACGACCCGAGCATTGAAAGTCCAACGCTCTACCAGTCGGCTATCTCGGCTCCCCACGCGTACTGAGCAGACGACGTCATTTGTTTGCGAACTGAAGACCAGCTAGACGGCGCTGACTGGTTGCTATTTCATCAGCTTTATCGAGTCCTAGTCTGTGCAAAAATGGACCGTAGGCTCAATGAAAGTCGTATTTCGCTAATATTAGAAGTCGGTCGCCATGGCCAAAACATCCTCTATCTGGCAAACAGCATTACAGCTCAGAAAGCGGGGGGTTTTCCATATCAGCGGCGTTTAACATCGAGGCTTTAAAGCCCTCAAGCAACCAGGCTGACCTGTGGCAGAGGTTTTGTTATTGCACGACGGCGGAGACCACGAGAGGATTTGTTCCCGTTGCTTGTGTGTGTCGTGGTAGGATTAACAGCGGTCGGTCGTGGCGTGCCAAGGGACGCTATCCGCCATTCAGCTTCACCGGATTATCGCCCGTAGCTTGTGTTGTGGGATGTGTGGTCCACTGATCCGCGGTAGATCTGACCGATTTACACGCGACTAAAGGTAGGTCACCACTAACTCATTACTTTGTCACGATCTGGTGGAATCTTTGTACGGTTTTCCGGGGGGAAAACAACCTGGAGGTCTTCCTAAGGCAGTTATTTTTGCCCTTTTAACTTGAAAAGTCTTCAGCGAATTTGTATTGGGACAGTCATGATCAGCGGGAGGCTTATTCTAACACCACACACACACACACACACACACACACACACACACACACACACACACACATGCGCGTGAGTACTAGTATCAAAGTCCAACAAAGTGCTTCGTTAGGTGCTTGTGAGTGAATCATCTTATATCATCTCAATCAAATGCAAAAATCTCGTTCATCCGGAGACTCACATAGCGCGCTCTCTCTCTCCCTGGTGCATCAGTCGGAACTTCTCAATCTTTGATCACCAGAGGAGAAGTTGGAGGTACAGCGTAGAAGGTAATGATGGGGTGAGTAGGTGTAAAGTGCAGGAGGAAAAGGAGGGGAAGGAGTGAGGGGGAGGGGGTGGGGGCATGGGTGTTGGCCAGTTTCGGGGGGTGTTGGGGGTGAGTCCTCGCGAAGTGGCTGGTCAATTTGCAGATGAAAGATCAATACAATAAGTGCTGGGAAAAAATCGATACGAAAGTCATTATCGGGTCCCCGTCCCGCCACGGACGCTCACTAGGTGGCGTTCTGGTCACGTGATCTCATTTGGCCGCTCTCCTGCGTTGGAAGACGACATGCTTTGACGCGGGAAGCGTGTTTGGGGAGGGGAGAGAAGCGAGAAATGTGTTTGGGCAAGGGGAGAGAAGCAATCGCAAGATGAAAGACTGCTGTCACACTCAGAGACTGCTGTCAAAATCAGCGTTTGAGAGACTGGGGGATGAGTCTGGCTGTGTTTGCCATCGTCTGAATCAAAACTGATTTTGATTCAATCAGCTAGATAAGACTCCATTACAGCAGAGCGATTTGGAAGTCCCTGACGGAAATACGCGCTTAACCTGCTGACATTTAGACTGTAAGCCTGCAGAAGTCAGTTACCCATTTTTTTCCCTCTGAAAGTTAACTACCCACTTTTGGGGAACTGCTGCAAGGGATTCTGATTGGATCCCAAGACCTTTGTGGAGGCGAGGAACTCTCTCCGTTTGAAGTTGCGTTTTGTCCTTTCAGTTTTACAGAGTTGTTTCACCTCTGCTATGCGATGGAGTGGAATTGGAAAGCGACAAAAAGTGAAATTGGTCTTGTCTTCTTTTCAATTCGCGATGCTATTTTGTCAAAACAAACTTTCTCGGGAGCAAGAGTGAAGCCTTTGTGCAAAATGAAACGACTCGCAGTTCGGAGGTTGCAATGCTCTATGGGTAATCAGGCAAAGTGGGGAGATGGGATACGGGGAAGGGAGGAGGGGTAAAAGGGGGGGGGGGGGGGGGGGGAGAAAAGAAAATTCGGTGCTTGTGTTGACTTGAAGTTTAACGTTCTTGCAGCGACTGAATGCATGCACGTAACAGAAAAGATTAATTACTGAATTGTATTTCGCTAATCTACAGACACTGTTGGTGGTCTTCGTTAGGTCGCTTTCTCCTCCATTTTTTTTCAATTCTCGGGATTTCTCGCGTCGCGATAACTGTAAACGGGACTTGGCAAACACGGGAGAGCTCGTCACTCCAGTGAATAACCTATAGAAGCTTGTGGCGAGCTCTTCCTTATTGGTTCTGGCTGGTGCTGGTGCTAAAGCTGAACTCGGCTTTCTGACACTGGCACCAACACCTTTGTAATGACGCAGTGGGCAGTGACATTAGGCTCCAGCATGATTGTAGGGTGGAGAAGATGGTGATTTCCTTAATTTCCGAGTAATATTTTAGATTACAAGGGTTTGACATTTACATACACATAAATTTTACAACCCTCGCCAGATTTTCCTGGAGAAGAGTCGGGTTTTCTGCTGGAAATTCAGTTTTCTGCAGCAAAAATGCTGTTTTGTCATTTCCGTGTTTTGTTGGGTGGTTTTTTTTTTGTTGTTGTTGTTTTGTTTTGTTTGTTTTTTTGGCCAGATTTTCTTCAGAAAGACCTTTTTTTCTGTGCAAAAGTGCTTTTTCCTGCAAAACAAAAAGCACAAAAAATACTGATCTTATGGTTGATTTTTCTGTAGAAAAACTGTTATTTTGTCGGATTTCGCCCACCGTATAATTATGCTTTCTCATCGTAAATCGCTGTCTCATCGGACACCTTAAACCGACCACGTTACACCCCGTGAGCAAACTGATCAAGCTATTGCTGTTTTGAAGAAAGCACTTACTGTTGAAATCTTTGTACTGACCTCGAGAAAATGAACCACAGTCATGTTATAATGTGTCAAAGAGCAATTAGGTAAGAACCTGGTTAGAAGCAAATGGACATCGGAGTTATGGTTGTTAATTTTAAATGCGTCTGTAAATGTTAAACCTTTGTAGTCCTAAACTATTACTCTGAAATTCAGGAAATTACTATCTTCTCCACGCTACGTGAAAGACTCTAATGTCGTTGCCCCTTGTGCCATTCCAAAACACCGGCCCCCATGGACCCATTACGACGCACTGACAACAGCAGACGGCAGAAACACGACTCTAACGGGATTCACTCAATTGCCTCTATTGCCCGTCCAGACTTGTCAATTGTTGGACTCCCCGGTGCTCTCCCTTTTCAGTGGTGCTCTCCCTTTACGCGTGAAAACGACCACGTCATGGCCAGTCTGTCACGCGTCACTGAGCACCGGCTGTGTGACGCAACAGACCAAAACACGTGTCGTCATTTGCCTGTCGTTGTTGACAATGCTGAAGTCTGAACTTGACAAGTGTCAGAATGGTGCTTCCAGTGAACGCCTGCAACATGGCGGATTCCCTCTGACTGTGGCAGCTGCTCACGGTACTTTTGTTTCGTTCTTTCAGTCAGCTAAGGAGACTTGAGAGAGAGAGAGAGAGAGAAGTCACTTGGATTTTCCGAATGCAGAAACACTATTTTGTGCTGAATTGAACTTTCTGCCCGTCTTCTGTTTCTTCCCCCTCCTTCTCGGGAGCCGGGATAGCCGAATGGTAGAGCGTTGGACTCTCAATGCTCGGGCCGTGAGTTCGAATCCCTGCTGGGGCCAAATATTTGTGCTGGCCTTTTTCTCGTTGCCCCGTCTTTGATATCACCCATACGTGGCGGAAAAGGAAAACACCCTCCCACCCACTCTCCCCCCTCCTCCGTATTCCTTTACTGACAAAGTTGACCGTACGTCGGGGTTCTCTCCGGGGTACTCCGGCTTTCTCCCCCTCTGATTTGGAAATGTTCAGCCCACAAAAAAACCCCGAAAATAAATGCATTTCTAGAATTCCGAAACTTATATTCAGTGCTGAGCTTATCCTTCGCACCACGTGCTTGTTATGTGTTCAGTATCCAGTGGTTGAGCGAATGCTGGTGATTCAACTGAGCGTGCATGTTGGGTTTAGCTCGCGGCGCTTTGAGCCAAATGTTTGGGATAAAGCGCCTTTATTAATGTGATTATTATTAATATCTTTATTATTATAATTATAAAAGTCAAATCAATGAAAAAGTCAAACAGTGGGGTTTGTTTGATTGCTTGTTTGTTTTAAGCTGTGCAAGTTTACTTCAAGAGAGACATGCAGACAGACAGACAGACACACAGAGAGGCAGACAGACAGAGGGACAGAGACAGAGAGCCTGCCCCACCCACCCACTTGACATTTCCCCCCTCCCCTCCCCTCCCACCCCTTGACCGCCAGCCGCTTGTATTGTCCATTCCGCCCGTGTTAGTTAATTAGTTAATCAAATGACTGCTGGACAGCAGCTGCAACACAATGTCGGCCAATTTCAAAGTGCAGTCCTTGACACAGAGGCTTGGGATGGGAGGGAGGGGGGGGGGGGTGGTGGTCGGTGGAAGGTTGGAGAGAGGGGTGGGGGGTCGGGGGAAGGTTACAAAGAGTCGTGGGAGGGTCAAAACTTGCCAGTTCATACGTCACAATGTGGTTATGACGTAACGCCCTTCTGCTGACAGTCAACTGAGCGAATTCAACCGTCAACGTCAGTCTGGTCGACATATTGACGCCTTGTTAACCCCTCTCTCTCTCTCTCTCTCTCTCTCTCCACCCCCCCCCCCCCCCCATCACTCCAGTGGCGGGACGTAAAGCCTCAAGACTCAAGTCAGTTCCATAGCTTCCCGTTCACTCCTTGACTTCATACAGACGTTGTGACTGTACTGTTCCGTGCACTACGCCGTCTCCAGTTGAGGAGTACACGTATTACGAGTGGCATGAAAATCCGCTTGTGTTTTACGAGTAGCGTTAGTTGGGCAGCTTGTGACGACAAGAGTCCCCGGCTGTCTGAGATACAGTGTGTTAAGACTGACGAGCGTCGCTGCTTGTGGTGTGCGTTCACAGGGCATCATCTTTGTAGCAAGGTACGTTTCTTTTTTTACAACTTTACCATCCCATTCGCGCTGCTTCCCATTAGGGAAGCGCGTCGCCGCAGTGCAGCGCCACCCATCTACCCATGTTCAGTTCGAACAAATATATAATTCTCTTCAGGGTGGGTGGGTGTTTGGGAGTTTAACGTCCTTTTCCAACACGTGTGAGTGAAGTCAAAGACGGGGCAACGTGAAGAAGGCCAGCACAAATAGTTGGCCCTAGCCGGGATTCGAACTCACGACCCAAGCGTTGAAAGTCCAACGCTCTACCATTCGGCTATCCCGGCTCCCCAGTTCTCTTCAGACTGAGGACCGGCCACTGCAGACTGCTGAGCCACTTCAACCGACTCAAGGTTGCCCACTCTGACGAATGTCCACGTGACACTAGATCCTAGACACCAGAACACACCCTTCAGTATTGTCCTGCCCATGATGCTCTACGGCGTCAAACCTGGCCAGAGGGCGCAGAGCTACAGGTGCAGCTTTGGGGGGTTGTCGTCATGACCTGGAGAAGACCGTGGGATTCGTCATGGCGACCGGGCTGCAGATCTGACGCAACCAGTCAGATCGACCACACAAGAAGAAAAAGGAGAAATATATTACACAGGTAACATGTATCTGGCCTGTACCATTATATGTAAGTGTAACCCATATCGTCATGGCGTATCGGGGAGCCGGGATAGTAGCGGGATGGTAGAGCGTTGGACCTTAATGCTCCGGTTGTGAGTTTGAATCCCGGCAGGAGTCGAATGTTTGTACTGGTTTCTATCTCGTCGCTCCGTCTTTGGTAACACACTCAGACGTGGTGGGAAAAGGACGTTAAACCCCCAAACACCCCTTCCCCCCCCTCCCCCGGCAGGGGCCAAATGTTTGTGCTGGTTTCTATCTCGTTGCTCCGTCTTTGATATCACCCAGACGTGGCCGTGGGAAAAGGCGTTAAACTCCCGAACACCCACCCTTATCGCGTATCGCTTGTTTGCCTGCGGTCAGCTTAGCACGTATGCTGCCAACGCTGCTGTTACAGGCGGAGTGACAAAACACTGGGGTGAGTTTCGCTCGTTAGTCAAAATATCTAAACTGTTGACGTATTACAAGTTAGTTGTTTTGGTCTTTTTAAAAAAAAAATTCTGTTTGATTTTTTCATTCTTTCAAGAGCCCAGAGGACGTCTTTCTCGTGTATAGTAAGGGTTATTCTGTACTAGTAAGAAAGAAAAAGTACGGTCAGTATATCTTCTCAGAAGTCGAGCCTGTCCACCCCCTGCCCACTATGTGATACGACTGGTTAAACAGAAACAGCCACTGTACATCAGTAGCAGCTACTTCAAGCCACTATTACACTAGGCATGGGCCGTCTTACTAGACCCAACCGTTGCAGATTGCGTAATAGTGGCTTGAAGTGTTTAGTCAAATTGCGAGTGGTTTTGCGTGGGTTTTTAATGCGCAAAAGTGGCTCCTCGCGATACGAAGTTTTCAAGTAAAAGGGGTTTCAAGAGTTAACAGAAGCAAAAAGTGTAACATCGAACACAGGAAGATCTAGCGGCCATGGCGGTCCGTACCCACATTCGCTCGTTTTTGTTTGAACAGGACGGGGACAGTTTCAACTTGCCAGCTTATCTGACTAAATAGGAACAGCATTGCTTCGGACACCGGCTCGACACACACGGTTGACAAATGATCATTTAACCGCCGGATCTACTCAGCTTAATAGGTTGCTCGTCTCCCTGCCTGGGGGTGGGTCGTAAACATCTCACGTTTTTAAACTAACCGCCGCCAGCGGGTATTGGAGACTTTTTTTTTTAGGGGGGAGAGCAGCCGAGGAGTTCTGCTGGAAATTACGAGTTTGCGTTTCTTGTAAGTAAAACCTGTTTGTCTGGATCGCTTCCTAAACCTCACCACACCCACTGCCCCACCCCCCATCGCCACCCCCCATTCCCTTCCCAGGGGAAGTGGTGACTGTCAGATTGATTTGTGCTACCAGTGGACAGGAGACGGAAAGGGGGGGGGGGGGGGGGGGTGAGAGGGTGGAGAGGGGCGTATCTGCTTCGAAAGGGAGGATATCACCGGAGGGTTTGTGTCCCCAGTGGTCGCGGCTCGACAGCTATCTTGTCCCGGTGTAGGATCCGGTCCGGTCCCCCCTCTGAAGCAGTCCCCCGGGGGACCAATTCGTGGCAAAAACTGCTCTATAATGGTCCCCCCTTAGACATCCAGCCTCGTTTTCGACTGGTCCCCCTGGGCGATTTTGGTCCCCCCCTCGCATCCAAAATAGGCCCCCTCTCGAACTGGTCCCCCTCTTTTCTAACCAATGTAGAGCTATGTCAGTATTTATTTTTAACTTTATTGTTATAGTGTGTGTCAACTCAGTAGAAAACGTGACTCTGGATCTCTCTCTCTCTCTCTCTCTCTCTCTCTCTCTCTCTCTCTCGCCCCCACACTTTCTCTCCTCCCCCCATCTCTCAAACACACACACACACACACACATTATGCACGCACGCACGCACGCGTGCACACTCACTCACGCACGCACGCACGCAAACACACACGCAAACACACACACACACACACACACACACACACACACACACACCTCTTTCGTTATATGTATAATTATTTTCATTTTTGTACAGAGATGTTATTCAAGATGATCTTGAACTGGGTCAAGGTTACAGTGTCAAATCTAAACTTTTAAAAGTGATTTAACTTCGTAGATTTGCCGTTCTATGTAGCCTATACTTTTGTTTTTTTATTTTCTCTTTTTTTTTGTGGGATGAGAAAACGGTCGCCACTAAAAAACAAAAGTATAGGCTACATAGAACGGCAAATCTACGAAGTTAAATCACTTTTAAAAGTTTAGATTTGTTTTCTCTTTTCTTTTCTTTTTTTTTTTGTGTGGGATGAGAAAACGGTCGCCACGCTTCTTGACACGTCACGTGACTCGTGTCAAACATGCCTATAATTATAAGTACACGACAATTCATTCCGTACTTGGGCCACCGAGGTTGAGATATTTGCTGCAGCCACCCTCTTGGACACGCCCGTGTATGTGTTCACAAGAGAGGCTCCAGGCCGACAACCTAGGTGGCTGAAATACGGGCCAGTTTGGCAATCGGCCCCATTGAAAACAGACAGAGTAATTTATATAATGAATCTTGGACATCACTTTGCTCCTGTTTTTTGTGTCACTCCTTAGACCAGCCTGAGAACTGTTAGTCTTCTGCTGTTTTTGTTGTTTCAAGGGTCATGATTTGAGACACTGGTACTCAGTCTTGACTGTCTACTTGAAGTACGCTGAAAGCCAAAGGTGGCAACTAGTTTTCATGTCATGGACACTTACTTAATTTTGAAGAAATATTTTTTTTCTATGGCGTTGTATAGAAAATATTAGATACTTGGTCTTTGATGTTATTCTCTAAATGCTATTTCCAGTTTAAAAAAATTGACAGGAAATGTGGACAGCAAAAAAGAACCAATGCAAAAAAAAACAACTGAAAGAAACAAGAACACAACCAAACAAATATATCTCACACACACAAAAATAACAACAAGCACATAAATCGGAAAAAAAAGAAAAAAATGTTCCTATGGCCCTGTGCTTTTGGGGACAATAAAGTTTTGTAACAATAAAGTTAAAAATAAATACTGACATAGCTCTACATTGGTTAGAAAAGAGGGGGACCAGTTCGAGAGGGGGCCTATTTTGGATGCGAGGGGGGACCAAAATCGCCCAGGGGGACCAGTCGAAAACGAGGCTGGATGTCTAAGGGGGGGACCATTATAGAGCAGTTTTTGCCACGAATTGGTCCCCCGGGGGACTACTTCAGAGGGGGGACCGGACCGGATGCTACACCGGGACGTCTCTTTCGGATTAATTTCGGTGTTTTTTCACAGTGCGTGTTCGGCTTCAAATTTGAGACGGCGTCTGACAGACCAGTCTGCCCTGTTGCCCCTGGAGATCAGAGTCGCTAGCGTCGTCTGAAGCGATAAGTATAGGGTTTGTGTCTACTGTCCCAGACAGTGTGTGGATAGTTTAGGATGATATTTTTCTTCTTATCCGCTGATCCGTCTTTCTGTTCCAATCGCCCATTCCAACTCAACATTCCAATCCAACATTTCAAGCCAACGCTTCGACCCAGCCGTTAAAGGCTCCGCACAGTTTGTTTAGTTCTTGCAAGATGGTATCTATGAGCTCGGGAAAAACCTATGTGCGCTCCCCTCCCCTTCAGTAATCTCCCCAAGGTCTCGAGTACCTGGCAGAGTGTTGGACTTCCAATAGACGACTCCACTCCTGTCAGTCCAAAGGGCCGAATCACAAGAATTCAGCCAATCGCGTGCCGCGGCATAATGAGCACAGCACAGCCAACCACGTAACCATCACTAACCGACGGTCCAAACTTTACCAGCTGGGCCATCGCGGCTCCTCGTCCTAAAATAGACCTTTTCCAGATAACCGACCGCAAGAGAGTTTCAGCAGAGTCCCACGCCAAAGCAGCGTAACGGAGAGTGGAAGTCACAATGTGCCAATTAACCTCGTTACTTGGATGTCAGCGTGCGAATAGTCAGGTACGTGACTGCGCCACACGTGAGTACGAATAGTCGTGCCAAGTCAGGTCCTGCATTAGGCACGGTGCTGACTAAACCATTGTTCGGGCGCTGGTTGGTTGGTTGGTTGGTTGGTTGGTTGGATTGAAAGTCCTGTTTAACTTCTCTCTTTTTTAAAAACTTTTTAAAAACTTTTTTTTTAATTGTCCCTTTCGAGAAATTTGGGCTGCTTCCCCTGGAGAAAGCGCGTCTCCGCGGTACAGCGCCCTCCAATACTTTTTCTATTTTTTAATTTCGCTGGGTGAGGAAAGCCGGATAACCTGGTAAGAAACCACGATGAGCAGCCCGGTAGCCAGGAAATACCGGTATCGCATAATCACAAGCTCGACCTGGGCTCGAATCCACGCTTCGTCGCCGTGACAGCTGCGCGAACTTGGATTCACCACGGTGAGAAGATTTCCAATCGTCCCCCCCCCCCCCCCAAAGTGTGCTACAATGTCTAGTCTATAGAGTTTGTAGTGTACGAACTACCTGTACATATGCAGGGGCAGTCGGTGGTCTGGTGGTTAAGAGACTTATCACCAATGCGAGAGGTTATGGGTTCGAGTCCCACTCGGGGCAAAGATTTTTTCCTTCTCGTATGTGGCACCGTTCATTCGGGCCGATCGTCGGGCCTCCGGGTACTCCGGCTTTCTCCCCCTCTGCTTTGGAAATGTTCAGCCCACCAAATTTGAAAAAAAAAAATGCGAGTTAAATTCCGAAATTTGAATAGCTGAGCTGACCCTTCGCACGACGTGATTGTAATGTTTTTATGTCCAGTGTGTGAGAGAATGGGTGTGATTGACGTGAGCGTGCGTGATGGGTTCAGTTCGCGGCGCTTTGAGGCGATTCATGAAATTGGGTACAGCGCCTATACAATAATTATTATTATTATTATTATGTGCGTAAATGGATTGGATTGTGGACGTTGGCTTGTTGTAACTACTTTTGCTGGAGGGGAAGGGAGGGGAAGGGGGGGGGGGGATGTACGCTGGTGTGAATGCTTGGTGAATGAAAGAATCTTGGAAACTGCAGACAGTGTTTGTGCCTGGATTGTTCGGGTATGTGCAGCTGTGGACCTTTGAAATCTGAAGTAAGAAGCTGTAGGGTTAACTGACGCAAACGTAATATCATGCAAGTCTGCCAGGAGAGTTTGCAATTCAAATTTTTACCCTCCTCCCCCCCCCCCCCTCCACCTTCTCCACCAGCTTCACCTCACCAAGGTGCATGCTACATGTCTGTACAACTGTGTGACCTTGACCTTGAAGCCGAGTTGCATCTTGTTGTCTGAGTTCTTGTTGTAGGGAAAAAAATCAATAGCCTTTGGTTCAACCGACTCTTTTAGGAGTGGCCGAATTTACTGAGTGCGTGTCGTGCTGAAAACGATTAATTTCACGGTGTTGGCTCAGATTGAAACGCGAATGTAGCGCAGATTGTTTGGACAACGTACGCACCTGGGTCTGCATGCAATAAGCTCGTGATTTATGCAGATGGCATGCACACTAGGCCATGAGGCCAGGAAAGCAAAAAGCAAACTCTCTCTCTCTCTCTCTCTCTCTCTGTGCTTACTCTGTCTGTGTGTGTGTGTGTGTGTGTGTGTGTGTGTGTGTGTGTGTGTGTGTGTGTGTGTGTGTGTCCCTCCTTTCGTTTGGTTAACGTAATCCGTTACTTTTAAGCGTGTGCATATCTGACATAGTTTTGTGTAGCAGGTGCGAAAACATGGCTTGGTGGCAAGCCCTATTTTCTTATTTGTACTATCACCTTTATTTTTCCTATTTTTCAGGATAGGGGTGGAGGGGGGAGGGGGAGGGGGGTATTTGTGTCGTTGTCGTTGTTGTTTGGTTGATTGGCTGGTTGGTTGCTTTTGGAATTTTTGTCTTTGCCTCGCTTTGTGTTTTTCTGTACCCATTTCCCTTCGTCTGTCGCTCCTGTCTCTGTCTTTGTTTTTTGTTTTTGTCTTGCTTTGTACCACATTCACGCGGCTCCATTAATTATCCCAGAGCTACCCGCCGCCGCAATAACAACTTCACCTCGCCCAAATCCACAGAAGCCATTTTTCATCACGTGAGCGTTCTCCCTAAGCGGATTGGCGGACAGAGATGTAGAGAAATATGAAGCTGGGACTTTCTACAGCTCATTCCGGCGGGGCCAACCATCCCAGGGGTCAGTCCCAAAACGAGGCTAAGCGCTCTGGGGGCCGAGAGTACATTTTTCTTGCTTGCCCGGGGTGTCTCGTCAGCCATCCTGATTTAATATCTGGCGTAGGGATAAGTAATGGCACAAGTGGCGAGCCATTAATGATTTCTAGTCCTGTCTATAAACGATAGACGTCGGTCAAGTCCCCGGTGAGGCAAACACGAGCTGCTTTATGATGTCTGTTCCTGGCCGGTTTAGTGTAGTGTAGTTCGGACACGACACACTGTATAGACTAGGTTTGTAGAACACTATCGGGAAAACACGGATCGAGATCTTAAGTCCGTGGCACATCCACGTTCATGCAGCAGGGAGCAACAAAGCAACGCTGAAACGAAGAACCTGAAAAGGAATACATCTTACTGTAGAAAAATTGTTTACGCGCGAGTAGATGATTGCTTCAGGCGTTGATTTACGATCTTGCGGTGAAAATTTGTACTAGCCGCCATCAGTAAACAGTACAGTTCCCTTTCGTTGTCTCGGATATCCCACGCCTACAATTACAATCTTTGCGGACCTGTCGGGCGACACAGAAAACGACCAGCGACTTCGTTCGGGATTTCTAAGGGTTGCAGTGTCACGGTAGGATCTTATGGTTGTCACACCTTTGATTCCAACCCAAGTTGCCACCCAACCGACACACAGGCAAACTCCTCGCCGCCCCCACAGTGCATCAAACAGCCTTTGTGAATGTAGGAATCGGACTCAGGCGTCCTAAGTTAGATGACTCGGACTATCTCTTGTGGTGAAGTTTGTGATGTGACGATGTAATACAGGGACTGGATGTACGACAGCGGGCGGGCGCTATAGGAGTCCATCTTGATTATTGTATCTTGGACCGTCGTTCAGTAAAATGCTTTTGACGTATAATACGAATCACCGGTGCACTTGCCAAAACCCGTAAGTGCCATGGTTTTATAGGAGTTCGTCTTTGTTATTGCTGTGTCTTGGACTGTCATTCAGAGTGAAACTTAGTGAGACGGTTTTCAAAGCATTGGTTACTTACAAAGTGGCCAGTTGGAGCGATTTTTCCTTTCTTTGTCGTGGAACACAATGGATGTTGATGGGTGGGTGGGTGTTTGGGGGTTTAACGTCCTTTTCCACCACAAATGGGTGATATCAAAGACGGGAGAACGACGAAAACGCCAGCACAAATATTTGGCTCCAGCCGGGACACGAACTTGATGATTTTAATGTTTGTTCTTTTCCTGTTGTTGCAGGTGACTGCCAGACAACGCTATGAAGAGTGCTGATCCTTATCTACAATGGGCGCGCATCTTGCTCTGCCTCGTCACGCATGCGCTGTGCGTCACCATGACTGCGCATGCGTGCACATTGCCGGATTACCTGCAGGTGAGCGAGGACGATGAGCCGTGGTACACACGTATACGTCACGACCGCGTCAGAGAAGTGGGCTTCTACGTACGTCACAACGTGTTAGAAATACGTCATATGACGTCAGCTATGCCGACGCGGCGATGGAAGTGCGCACTGACGTTCCGCGGCAAGTTTCTTCTCAAGAGAACGGAAGCGGACACGAGGGAGGAGTACAGCGCATGCGTGAAGTTCATCCGCAGGAGCAAGTCCATCGTGCAGATGATGTGGTCTAGAGAGAGCGATGTCCTCGACCCCGCGCTGTGCGAGGACAGGAATTTAGATCTGGATGACTGGCTGCTCGTGTCGTACAAACTCCTGTACAAAGACTACACTCCGAGTCCGTTCAGGGGAGGCTACAGCATGAGAATCACAGACTCGGAGCTGGGGGAGAACGGGTGTAACTACATGCATCGTCCTATGAAGTTCGAGAGCGACTGTCTCACTGGAGAAGGAGTTCTCTTCGACTTTATCTCCGAGACGTGTCTGCCAGGAACTGCAGGCATGTTGGTTTTGTTTGTTTGGGTGTTGTTGTTGTTTTCCTCTCGCAGCACAACTCATGTTCTTCTGTTGCCTGAGGACAGGTGCTGTGAAGGGTTTGTTGTTGTTGTTGTTGTTGTTGCTTGTGTTTGTTTGCTTGTTTGTATTTTTGGGTTTGGTTTTTTGGGTTTTTTCCTTTGTTTGTTTGGTTGGTTGGTTTTTTTGGGTTTATTTTTTTGTTTGTTTTTTTGGTTCGTTTTTTGCTTTTTGTTGATGAATGTTGTTGTTTGTGATGGTAGTGGTGGTGGTGGTGCGCGTGCGTGCGTGCGTGTGTGTGTGTGTTCAAATTTGACTGTTAGAGTGTAGAGTTGTCCTTTGTTGTTAGAGTTGTCTTCCGTTTCTCCTGTTGTTCTGAACAAGGTGATATACCAAAACGCCAATCTGTCTTGTACTTCCTAATGTCTAAGTGACTTTCTTCCCATTGCTGCCATTGCAGGCATGTTCGTCAAACAGCGCACCCTGACGGTGGCAAGCTGGAAGCACGACAAAACGGGAGATCACTTCGTCGTTCTCAGACGCGCTGATGACGAAGACCTGTACTGCCTGCGTGCGCCGGACACGGACGAGAGCCACATGAACGCTTTTCTATTCACCGACCTTATGTGCAAAACGGATCACGCCTCGTCACTGATGCGGCTTGGAAGCCGTCACGGGGCGCGGTTCCTGGTGCTGCATTTGCTTCGTTACGTCTACAAGGATTTGTGTGACGACGAGTACCCACAATGCTCTACGGTCACGTGCAATTCTCACATCCGGCACGAGTGTCACAAGACGTGTAAAGTGTGTGATGCGGAAAACCCGCCAGCTACCTGCTCCTATCCTAAGCGCCTTCGGGGATCCTATTATCAGGTGAGACTGTACTTATCAGTCAGGGATTGGTTAGATTTAAAAGGACGTATGACAATAATTATGAAATTCCTGTTCTTATACGAGATGAAGCTAGCTAAACACGCTTCATCAATACCATTCCAGGGCCCGTATGTAAAAGTCGAGGTTACTTTAACCCACGGCTACGGGCTCACCCAGACAAAGACAAAAGAAACCCAAAAGCAAAATTGAATACAAAAGGAAGCGAAAAAAGGAAGAAAAAATCCTTCTATAACGGCTTAGGCACCTTGCTGGAATGGGCCCGCTACTTGATTTAAAATAATATTTAAAAAAAAACAGAAAATTTAACCCTAGAGCTACAGTAGTATAGTTCGAGGTAAGACTCTAACCCGGGGCTAAAAGCCCTAACCTCGACTATTACATACGGGCCCAGGACTGTATGTATGTTCTGTGCATGAACTTGGGGGATTTGGTCTGACAAGGGTTTGGTCTAGTGGTTAAGGTGTCCGACTTCGGATTCTGAGGCGCACGGTTCGAATCCCTAGTGGGCAGGAATCTGGATGGATTTTCCTTTTCCAAATCGAGTCAAAATCACGTGCAGACTGGTTTACGATGCCTCTCCCGGGCGCTACGCCCCCAGCCAACAAACCAGCCATGCACACAGCCGTAGATAATCTTAAGTTCGTCATTTGCTCAGTATCGGGATCTCTCCTGCTTCGGTCGCCTCCCCTGTTGACCGAGTCCAACACAAACATGGCGGGTATTGGTCACGGGGCATGCTCTTCTAACCAGTTCTACGGCAACTCGGACTTGCAAAAGGTCCGCTTCGTGCCTCGTCAGTCTCGTCTTTGATTGATTGTTCCCAGGAGTATTCTCCTCGTGGTGTGGCTGTAGTGGTGTGGTTGATCCAGTGATAGTCTGCTGGCAGAGGGTTCCGTGAAAGACTGAGCAGTGAAGGTTTCTTATTACAACACTTCAGTCACAGAAAATGAAGTTACAGTGAAATTGCACTTACATATGGCCGATGTCACACGGGAGTTTGATCGTCGATTGATTGATTGATTGATTGATTGATTGAATCAGCTGCTGCTCTGTGTGTGTGTGTGTGTGTGTGTGTGTGTGTGTGTGTGTGTGTGTGTGTGTGTGTGTGTGTGTGTGTGTGTGTAATATATTGGTATGAGTGCTGGAGTACGCGCATTGAGTCACTTTTTGTTTATTTGCGCTATACAAGTACAGTTGATTGATTGATTGATTGATTGATTGATTGATTGATTGATTGATTGATTGATTGATTGATTGATTGATTGATTGATTGATTGATTCTCTCTTTCTTTCTTTTCCTTTTTCTTCCTTCCTTCCTTCTTCCCTTCCTTCCTTTCTCTCTTCCTTTCTTTCCCATGTGCAGACGGACATCAACGGATATCGCCAAGTGAACGTCACCGACTCGGAGTTCACCGTGGAGAAGCTTGGCACGTTCCGCTGTGTGGTGTTTCCCGACAGTCCTTCCCGCAGACACCGGATCTACACCACAGTCTCCACCTTCCACAACGGCTGCCGACCGCGCTACACGTGCCTACGGTTCAAGCGGCGAGGCCCCTCAGTGCTGAGGTACACGCTCAGCCGAAGCTACATCTGGCCTGACCTTGAGAAGGATTTCGGCCAATCGATATGCTCCGACACGCAGTTCGGCATGGACCCTGAACCAATCGGTGACCTCTACAGGTACGGGCCGCATGATTTGTTTTCCCATTTGAATTCTGCCCACGGTTCAGCGTATACTGTCAGCAGAGATACGCGCGGACGCATGATTTTTTTTCCCACGCGTGACTTTTGCCCACGCCTCTTTATGTTGACAGCATAAATGTAAGCACTGATGCACAGTTGTTCAAAACGGACAGAAAATCGTGCTTGAATGAGTGTGTTTAGAAACAGAGACAACATAAGTTTTCTTGAATTTTCTAAGTTGTGAATTCCCTTTGACACAATCCTCTACATGATCGCGTCGAGATTTTTTAGCTTATTCAGACTTTGAGTTAAATATCCACAGGCATTCAATATCTCTAGCAGGATTTTCATTGAAGCCAAACAGATTTTTAACATATATTTACATCCTGTTTTAGAATAAAATATCTCTTATGTTTTAAAAGACACGACAGAAAAAGGACTGTGTTCAGCCGCGAATTAGCCTGTGTTGCTTGCGCGGCATTAAGCCCTAAATAAATAACCAACTAATTATCGCGTCGGCTGCTGATCCTTGGACAGATGTCGGGCGGGAAAAAAAAACAAAAAAAAAAACATGCGTACGGGCTGTGTTTGCATTCCTTTCTGCCGTCAGCTGGGGGAGAGAAAAAAAGGCCACATGAATTTGATAGATACTTAGACCCTATTTCCATCCAGACGGCGGTAGCTTTGTGTCTACAGGTGCTAACCATCGAGGCTGAAATATTAATGGCGCCTCGTTTTGAAGGCCGAAAGGGTTTATGGAAAGTCGAGTGTTGTCATTTCCAGGCCGGAAAGGGACTCACACAAACGTTTTCGGCGAATAAATGGCCGCTGTTAGTGCTGTTGCCCAGGTTACGAAGTCTCGATATTGTGAATTATGACACCGTCAGCGTGACTCGAGAAAGATACGCGGCTGTGGATGGAATGGTGTTTTGCCTGCAGGGATCATGTAGAGAGGAAAGAGACAGAAGATGTCGGCAGGATGTTTTGTTCACTTGATCACGATACTTGTGTTACGTGATGTTGATTTCCGTGAAATTGTTATGCAATCTTTCTTGCGTTTCTCGCCTCTCGCTTTCGGGCTGAATCTTACCCTGGAGGGAAATTAATTGAATCTCCCCGTCCTCTGTCTCTCATATCAATACTGAATCGTCATTGTGTCGGTTTTATGAGGGGTTTTTTGGTTGTTGTTGTTGTTGTTGTTTGTTTGTTTTGGGTGGGGAGGTGGTTGTTTGTTTGTTTTGTTTTGGTTGTTGTTTTCTCTTTTTAATGTTCGTTTATTTGTCATTACGTTCCCTTGCAGTGTCCAAAATTCTGATGTCGGTTTTCGGTACCATGTTCTTAGTTTGTTTGTATCTATTATTTTGTTTGGCTGGTTGGTTGGTGTTTTTGTTGTTTTTAACATGTTTTTTGTTTATTTGTTTGTTTGTTGTTTTTTAGAGGTGTAGTAGTTTTGGTATTTTTGTGTGGTTGTTTTTTTGTTGTTGTTTGTTGTTAGGGTTTTTTGTTTTGTTTTGTTTTCTTTCTTTTTTTTTCTTTTTTTTTTTGGGGGGGGGGGGTGTTTGTTGTTTGAAATTGTTTGTTTGTTGGGGGGGGGGGGGTGGGGAGGCGGGGGTTGTTTTGTTTGTTTGTTTTTTGTTTGTGGGGGTTTTTTGTTTGCTTGGTTTGGGTTTTGTTGTTGTTTTTGTTTTGTTTTGGTTGTTGTTGTTGTTTGTGTTTTGGGGGATGGGGGCGTTGTTGGTGGTGGTGGTAATCGCCCTAGTCTGTTTTACACAATTTTCAAGTCTGGCGGAAGCAAAAGGCTAAAAGTCTACATGAACCTTCAGCCGATAAAGTACATGTATGTAACTTAAATACAGGTGTAGCGGGTGTCTCGCTGTCTGTTTTTGATTAATCTCCCACGTCTGTCTGTCTGTCTGTCTGCCTGTCCAGATCACCTGAAGACACCGGCAAGCCCATCATCTCCCACGATCCTCAGCCCGAGCGTGTACCGTGCAACCTGTCTTCAACGTTCACCATCACCGCCACCTTTCCCAACGGCTCTGTCTGCTACGGAAGCCTGTACGAGCACTGCGAGGACAAGACACGCCTCAGGATCGAGTTCCACCCGCTGTGCGGGGAGATAATCGAGACAGGGGCCACGATTACGTCCCGTGTGCTGTCAGAATCTCAGTCCATCGCCAGGCCGGTGTTCACGGATTACTCGTGCATGGCACATTTTGAGGGACATTACTGGGAGAGACTGTTGCTGCTTCAGAACGACCACAACGAGAAGGAGGCGAGTTGTCTTCTCTTCACGCAGCTTGACGCCTCGGAGTCGCTGCAGATGGTGGCTGGACAGTGTGATAAAAATAGCTGGAACTACGCCAGGGCCGGGCTGAGAGTCCCCCTCCTCTCCTTACGTCTACGCCCGGACAATTTCCCCTGCAAGTACCTCCCTTACGTCCCCAGCACCACCACGCTGTCGTCCGTGACGTCAAGTCACGTGGGCGGCAGCGAGAGGTTGGAACTGTTCACGATGCGAACGCAAGGCCAGCCTGGTCACAAGACTTTAGATCCAGTGTCGTTCACAGTCACTCTCCCGCCACCACTGAACGGACATCATCCGCAGAAGGGACCTTCCGCTTCCTACGAGGAGCCTGGAGAAGGGGACACAAATCCCATTGCTCATAGACCAGGGTTGTCCCCCGCGGGAAATGAGGCGGGGTCCCAGCATTCTGTAGGCGGGAGTTTCGTCGCCGCCAGAATTACGTTTGTTTCCGCTGTGCGCGCGACGCTGACGCTCGTGGCGATGTATTGGATGATCAGGTGATGGGCAGAGTGGCAGTAGAAAGAACCGAACCATCCAATCTTCCTAGCAACTGGCGGGAATAAACGCGATGTCTGTGTGTCGGTGTGTCTGTGCGCTTGCGAGAGACTCTGTGTGTGTGTGTGTGTGTGTGTGTGTGTGTGTGTGTGTGTGTGTGTGTGTGTGTGTGTGTGTGTGTGTGTGTGTGTGTGTGCGCGCGTGCGTCCTGTGTTTGTACGTGCGTGCGTTTGTGCGTGCGTGGTACAGCAGCGGAGATGTCACTACTTTTCAAAAGACATTCTATAATTGAACGCCAGTCTCAAAATCTTTCTCTGGAACCATAATGACAGTCCTAAATGGAATCCGTCTGCGCACCTACCCAACGACGCCAAAGACTGTTGTCACAATCTCCAGTGACGTCAATCTCTTCTGGAAAACAAGAAACAGATGTTTTATATCTCTGTACCCAGCACACACTGTGAACCGGTTGCAAAAAGTGATGTGTGACACTTTCGTATCCAGCATTACAAAGTTTGGTGACTGCGAACTGCAAGTGATTTGTGTTTAGTTTAGCAGCGAAACCTCCCGGCAGAAACCGTTAAGTAATGTGTGAAGAGGTGGGATCCCTTTGATTGGATAATTCTGTTGGAATCGCCTCAGACCTGCGCAATGACTTCAAGTCGGCTTTTGTAAGGGCTACGGCACACGCCGAGAGTCTACGGAGACTTCAAACGCTCGCCGAACGGCTTTTCTGTTCACACGCTATGAGCGTGCAGTGAGCGCACTGCGCTGCCGGCCTAGCGCTGGACAATACACAAAAGAGCAAAAGCGCGCGGTCAACGGCGATTCACTGGCGTGGCGTGGACAAATATAGGACCGTGTTCTGTTCACTGGCGAGCCGACGGCGGGGCGCGTCAGTGCCCCTGGCGAGCCGAATTAATTGGCTGAAAGTGCATTTTAGCGCTGGTTGGCGAGTAAACTCGCCACGTCTGACATAGCTTTAAGTGCAACGGAGAACACTTGCAGCTTTACATGACACACCGGTACCAAAGTGTACTCTGCGGTATAATAATTATATACTTCTGCTCTCCAGTAGCTGGCTGAATTCATTTGCCTGTGAGTCTTACTCAGGTTCCGAAAGACAAAAAGGCTGAAAGTGAATGACCAAGCGAACAGAGTTCTGTGCTTGGCGGAAAGAGAAAGTAGGATGTTATTTGTGGTGAACTGTGTTCCCTCGACCATGTACCAAAGACGACACACTCCAGCAGATAATACATCAACGCGTTTCAAGATTGTAGCTTGGTTTTCTGTAACTCATAAAAGCCGTAGGAAAAGTCTTCAGTTCACTAGAAGCCACTTCAATCTGCAGCGGTCTTGGGCGTAGCGGGAAGCCCCACGCCTTGCGTAATACTGGTTTGAAGTGGCCCCTACTGGTGCGCAGTGGCCTCTTCTTCTTAACAAATGTTATCATGTCGTGGGCTCGTAAGAGTTAAGTACGTCGGTATTCAGCCGAGTAATAGAACATTGCTACTGGAAGGTCCCCACCCAGAGGCTTGTGACAGAAGTCGTGTGTTGAAAGGTTCTGGATAGGGGAAGACGACTCGTGCTGCAATAAGCGAACAAGTTCTGACACAAAGGGTAAACGCATAAGCTGCTAATTAAGCCTTCTGCCTTATAACCTTCGACGAACTCCTGTGGTTATTTATATCCACCAATGACCATGCTCGTGGCAGTGATCACGTGACAGTTTCAAAAGGACGATCATTTGTATATATATTCTGTTAATCGCTCATTATTGGCGCGGATACAGGTTTTTTTTTTTCTTCTTTCTTGTGGCTTTTGCTAAAATCAGTATTCGTGCATTGTGGTGGTGGCATTTCGTGAGTTCTGTGGATTTCAGTTTTCCTGAAGAAGTGGAGTTACATATCAAGCTTGGAGAGAGAGAGAGAGAGCGTGTGTGTGTGTGTGTGTGTGTGTGTGTGTGTGTGTGTGTGTGTGTGTGTGTGTGTGTGTGTGTGTGTGTGTGTGTGTGTGTGTGTGTGTGTGTGTGAGAGAGAGAGAGAGAGAGAGGAGGGGTAGGATGGGGGGGGGGGGGTGTACACCCTACGCACACGTTTAGCAGCGTGTGTTAGGGATCAAGTTGAAATGTCATACGGGTGAAATTACCAACTTTTTTGAGGATTTCAGCCATATGAAAATCGATTCTGAGCAAAAACATACCAGTATGACAGACAGAACTAACACTTGGGGGGGGGGGGGGGGGGGGGGGGGGGGGGGGGGGGGGGGGGGGGGCGGGGGGGGGGGGGGGGGGGGGCAAATAATCTAGGTTGTAGACAAACCCTTTCTCAGATTGCAAGGAGGACATCCGTACATCAGACACTCCTTCGTCTGCTTTTCAAGTTTTCCAAGCTTGAAATTTGCACTGCTTTCAAAATTTCTTTCTCAGTCTGCGTGTGTGCGTGCGTGCGTGTGTGTGTGTGTTCGTCCGGCATAATATCTTGCTGTTCCTGTAAAAAAAAAAAATGTGTTCACGGATACGCGCATCAAAACTAATGACTAGGAACTGCTTGTTGGTGACTCTTGCCAAATGCTTTTCTACTTGTCAAATCGCATAGTATTCGCCCAGATAAACGTGACTGGATCCCACAACAGGGGGACAAAACCGCACAGACATTTTTGAGAAAATCCAACAGATTGGGGGGGGGGGGGGGGCGTGGGATCATTTTAGCGATTTTGATATTTTTCCATTTTCGAACTCTTAAACAAATATTACAACTTCTGTGAACGTTTTATCACCCTTACGTGATGGAAAAGGACGTTAATTTCCCAAACACCCACCCCACCCACCCTCTGCGAACGTTTCAAGGCTGAATATAACTTATAAGCACGTAACAAAAGAACATTTAGTGATTCACTACAGCCATGTCTTACTGGCATGATACCAATGTCAGCGGCCACTTTCTCCTGCTAGACGTTTTTCAACAGGAATTCTTCAACAAACGTACCTTAGGTCTACACTGTGTGTCAAGGCACATCAAGTTTATTATTCCTATCCTCTGGGGGGCATAGGAAAACAGATATAAAAAGAGAAGAAAAAAAAATATAAAAAAAAACAGACAAAAAATAAACAAACAAACAGCAAAACATCAAGAAAACGAACAAACAAAACCCGAAAAAAAAATCAAGAACAAAGCATTGTACACACTCGCACATACGTGCTGACTGCACTGATATACACTGACATAGATACTCAGGTTAAGCTAGTGCATACACACATACGTACACACCATTGTCCGCACGCACGCACGCACACACACACACACACACACACACACACACACACCACACACACATTCATACGTGCGCGTTTGCCCTAAGATTACTACAAACGTACATAAATACATAGAGAAACACTTAAAAGAAATCTTGTTTCTCTACACTTTCAGTTGCTACCGATAACTCCAGGATACTCACCCTTTGTCCCCCCCCCCCCTCCCACCTCGCCCCCAACCTCCCCCCCCCCCCCCCCCCCGAATGGGATCCTATTACAATATCTGAATGTACAGGCTGCTTGAAAAAAGTTGGTGTATGAGATGCACCCTTCAGAACTATAATTTGCCGCTTGTTTGTTGTTCTTTAGCGAGTATCAGCCGAGCTGCGAACTGTATAAGCTGTAAATAAACTTTGCAGTAAACATCGCGTCTGGTTTTGTCTTTGAAACCGGTACGTTTGTTGCGTATTAATTTTGTGTTTGTCGAACGCCGTGAGTTTGTGTTCTGTGTCCTACAGTGTGTCTTCAACGTGTGGTCACCCTGAATGTCATGTTTAAGTAAATACACGTTAGAAAATCGCTGGAGTGTTTTCAATATTTGTTTAACTTTTAAGGAAAAAAATAGAATATCTATGCCAGCATCCGTAGTGCGTGCGTGCGTGTGTGTGTGTGTTGCCATGAGATAGCCGTATTGTCGATTGCAGGGCGTCAGACTGTAATCATCCATTCATCGTCTACCGTTCCCCCCAAGTCACATATCCGTAACCCGAACCAGCACCTCCCCGCCAGAAGTGTGCAGCGCGAGTCTGGGTTGAGAAGGTGTGAGGGAGAAAATATTGCCGGGAGTTGATTAGCTGAATAACTCTCGCCATCTGCTCCACTGTATCGAGTGTCTCGTTCTCTTGGTGACAAGTCACTGGGTTTGTCAGACACTCTGTTCCTCTCTCTCTCTCTCTCTCTCTCTGTGTGTGTGTGTGTGTGTGTGCATGCGTGCGTGCGTGTTGGTGAGAAGTGGGTGTTTGCGGCTCACCAAACTGACACAGTGCCAGTGTGTGTGTGTGTGTGTGTGTGTGTGTGTGTGTGTGTGTGTGTGTGTGTGTGTGTGTGTGTGTGTGTGTGTAAAGAGAGAGAGAGAGAGAGGTATTCCAAACCATTCTACAGTTTCATAGGGGTCTGCAGTTACCAACAGAAATATCGTGACCTTTCCGCGAATTCAAACGTGAAAAGTGCACTTTGTCACGCAGACACACACCAGGTCTGTCGAGACAAACACGAAATGTCCTCACATCGAGGTGTACTTTGTCAGCAAGTTGTACCCGGCTGTCGGTCAACTGTCGCCCGCAGTCACTACGAGAAATGCGATCCTGTAACACTGAGCCTAATTAGGCGAGGAACTGTTGTCGTGAACAAACTGATTACGGGTAGAATGTAAATTATGCAGCATACCCCCCAAAAGGCTAACCCATTTTCAGAAGCGAAAGTGCGATACCTAAGCACCAGACAGAACAAAAGCTGTACAGGGGCGCCGGAAGATGTTGGGGGGAGGGGCGGCAGAATCTCGGAGGGGGGAACGTTGCCCGAAGAAAGTGAACAGCGGGGGGGGGGGGGGGGGCGATCAGATGCTGCGCAGACAAAAACACCTTTACGAACCAGCGAGCCACTGAAAAGAAGGACATTGCCCGAAAAAAAGTGAAAAGCGGGAGGGGGGGGGGGGCAATCAGAGGAGCGGACAGCCTTCGGTCTGCAAAACAGTTCTCTGTTGGGTGGATGAGGGAGAGAGCAGGAAGAGGGGTAGGGAGAGGTAGGGGAAAGGGGGGGGGGCAAGACCATGGCTTTGCCCCCCCTCTTGCCATAGTCACCTGATTTTCCAGGGGGGGGGGGGGGGGCAAAAAGACACTCTTGCCCCCCCCTGCTTGGGTACAGGGGGGCCAGCTGCCCCCCCCCCCTTGCCCCCCTGGTTCCGGCGCCCCTGCTGTATGACTGTGGACGGACGACAGAACCCAACGTTTCGGCCAGAACGCCTCTTTCGGAGACACTTTCTACAATATTTGAAGCGGGTTATTCACTCTTTTTGTTACTTTTTTGTGTACAGGTGAAAGAATACCAATGAACGTGTCCTCAAAATGCCTATATATTCCCTATTAGCCTCAGGCATCATAGTCACCCCTAAAAATGCTTCAGTCTACAAACAAAACTTACCGTGAACAGACCATTCAAGCGCACGCACCTGACAGGAGTTAAAAGAATTGAACGTCTCCTTTCCGCTTCGGCCTCACTAGAGTAATTCTAGTCTTTCTGTTTAGGCCAGAAAGCCACTTCACCCAAACCCACTCGCGTCACCTTTGCCTCCCTTGTGCGCAAAATGGTCCCACTTCGCTGGCAGCTTGCCACCTCTTGCCACGCCCTGACAACAAAGATCACTACAAACCAGCACACTCGCAAAACGAGGTCCTTCAAACGAACACTCCACTTGACCCCACGTGCTACACGCTCAGTCAGCACGGCAGAAACATTTTTATGCCCAGAACGGGCGAAGTAGTTCTGCTCACGATATTTCAAAGGAGAAATACAAATAGGTATCGACGACTGACTCTCAACATTAAAAGGGCGTCACAGTCACACGGCTTGTGAACCAGACCAACACATTATTTAGTTCACTTAAGCATAGTTGAACTCAAAGACGATACTGAGGAAAAATCCGCGATATATATGAGCATAATTATGAGCTATTCCGAGCGCAGAGATACCGTCTTGAATTGAACTGAACAGCACTGAAATGAACCGAAGTGAACTGTACAGCATTGAAGTGAACTAAAAACAGCACTGAACTGAAATGAAATTGAACTGAACAGCACTAGACTGAGCTGAACAGCACCAAACTGATTTGAACTGAACAGTACTAAACTGGTTTGAACTGAACAGCACTAAACTGGTTTGAACTGAACAGCACTAAACTGATTTGAACTGAACAGCACTAAACTGGTTTGAACTGAACAGCACTAAACTGGTTTGAACTGAACAGCACTAAACTGATTTGAACTGAACAGCACTAAACTGGTTTGAACTGAACAGCACTAAACTGGTTTGAACTGAACAGCACTAAACTGGTTTAAACTGAACAGCACTAAACTGATTTGAACTGAACAGCACTAAACTGATTTGAACTGAACAGCACTAACCTGATTTGAACTGAACAGCACTAAACTGATTTGAACTGAACAGCACTAAACTGATTTGAACTAGACAGCACTAAACTGATTTGAACTGAACAGCACTAAACTGATTTGAACTGAACAGCACTAAACTGAACTAAAAACAGCACTAAAGCGATTTGAACTGTAAAGCACTGGACTGAACTGAACAGCACATAAGTGAATTAAAAAACAGCACTGAACTGAACTGAAAACAGCACTGAACTTAACTCAATTGAACTGAACAGCACTAAACTGATTTGAACTGAACGGCACTAAACAGCACGGAACTGAACTGAACAGCACTGCATGAATTGAACAATACACCCATTGTGCGTTGAGGAATTGTCAACCATACTGCCATACGCATGCTTCATACCGAACCATACTGCGGGAGAAACAATCCACGAGGCAGACTGGCAGAACATTCGATTGTGATCCCTCCGGAGAGAGCGAAATGAAACTTAATCAAGTGTAATTCTGGTAATGGAATCATTCGGACTAACACTCCCCAAGAAATCGATTTAGTATTTTACAAATTAACACGTTCGCGGCAATTTCATCGACAGTTTGTGTGCAGACAGCCCTCATAATCACTGGGTAACGTAAGTTCGTTGTTATTGACTGGGATACAGAAAAATTTTAAAAACTGCGTGTACCGGGTACTGGGGGCTTACAATTTGCACTCTCTTTTCCGTCGGCTTGACACGCACATTCTCTACTCTCTCTCTCTCTCTCTTTCTCTCTCTCTCTCTCTCTCTCCCCCCCCCCAACACACACACACACACACACACACACACACACACACACACACACACACACACACACACACATCATCCCCGCCTCGAGTATAAAAAATTCAAAGCTCTATGTTCGGTTAACGCTAACGCCCCCCCCCCCAACCTTCACACACACACACACACACACACACACACACACACACACACACACACACACCACACACACACACACACACATACAGCCCCCCACCCCCCACTCCACCTATCTAGTTACCCCCCCCCCCCCTCAGTCGTGAGAAAACGCAGTATTGTGCTGACAATAGTCGTGACTTCCACCAGTATGTCCTGAACATTACAAGCCTTTCATCTCACGGTGAAAGCCGCTATTTCGGTCAGAGTGCGTCGCCACCAAAATTCTCCACAAAAGAAACACACACAAAAAAACTAGGGTGAGAAAAAAACGCGTCCAAATTGGTGACACAAAGCGTAAAATCAAACAAATTGACTCCCAGCCTAAATTAGGTCTCTCGAGTGAAACAGTGAAATCAACTGCAGTAGAGAGATTCCTAAGAGACACTTGTCAAGTCAGAAATTGCGTTTGATGGATAAAAAAACGTTTTCCACACTTCTGTGCTTGACCCGGTTCAATGGCCGACTGGTTTAGTGGAATTGTGGAATTACCGTGTACGAATTGTAACGTGCGTGCGTGCGTGCGTGCGTGCGTGCGTGCGTGTGTGTGTGTGTGTGTGTGTGTGTGTGTGTGTGTGTGTGTGTGTGTGTGTGTGTGTGTGTGTGTGTGTGTGTTTCTAGTGCACAATTGTTCCAAAGTTGTGCCAAAAATGTGTTCTGTAGTCCCAGAGTATGAGTTTAAACGCTCATATGCCATGATACCAAGTATTCACAGAAGCCAATCTTATGTTTTAGCACAGTTGTACTTGTGAATGCACTTGTATGCTCGATAGACTCAATATTAATAATAATAATAATAATAAGTAGAGCTCTCAATGCAATACGTTATTGTTGTAAGCTGTGCGAGCGAAACTGAATTCAAACTCTTCTATTCAACGATTGCCCAAAACACACGCATGACTCCTCGATGTTCGCGTCGCGTAAAGCTTTCTGTTGGCTCCGTGTCAGCCCGTGAGATGTTGTCACTGTGCAGGCGTCTGGGCGATACGATGCTAGACTTCACTAAAACAACTCAGAACCAGAACGATCGGTGAGTCTAGATATTTACCACGTGACTAAAAGACATCCGAGGAGTACGGAGTATATGAGGAGTAGGCATTAATGGTTGGCAACAGCTGCAAAAATAGTTTTTCTTCAGAAACATTGCCAATCCTGTTTTTCTGCAGGGAAAACTGGTTTTCTGCAGGAATAAACGATAATCCTGGTTTTCTGCATAAAACGGTTTAAAATGGAACTTTTCTGCAGAAATTTGTTTTCTACACACAAAAACCCGCAGAAAAATAGCGGGAAAACTGCTGTTTTGCCATCTCTCGTCAGTGTTTTCTGCAGCAAAAAATGCTATTTTGTCATTTCCAATTTTGTCGATTTTTCTACAGAAAATCGTTTTTCCGAAGTGTTTTTTTTTTGTTTTTTGTTTTTTTGCAGAAAAACTTTTTTCTCCAGAAAAAAATGCTATTTTGGCAGCTTTCGCGAACAATAGATGTCTGATCCTCATATACCCCGTGCTCCTCGTACACCTCCAAATCACGTGGTGAACCCCCGTGAATCAGCATGTCGGACTGAAGACGGGCCTAAAAACAAATGGCAGAAGATCCCAAGCAGTAGCACTGGCAACATACTGGCGGCCATTATTCCCGTCACGGTGTTAGTTCCATCCGCTGCCTCTTCTCCTGATTGGAACCCTAGAGGCATACACTCCGTCCTGCCCCACCCCTCGGGGAGCCCCGGGACTCACTTTTTCTCTGCCCCACCATCTTACACCCCCCCCCCTCTCTCTCTCTCCCTCCCTCCCCCTCTTCCCCCGAGGCAAACTTCTTCACGACTTTTTCATGTTAGTCAAGTAAAGGCCGGGAAAGATAGTAATGAAAGATCAAGCCAGTCGGCACCAGCACTCCGGCTGCTGAGGAACCCACTTTGGGGAAACGGAGAATGAGATGAAACTTACTTGCTGAAGAGAGAAAAAGATTCTGGGAGAGTCTCCGCAGGGGAGAGAAGTCTGAAGGACAAAACCACTCCCCTCTGACAAGCGGCCCGGTTTCAAGTTGTGCCTATGCCTGAAACTGATATACAATGTTCCGTTCGTGAGTGAGTGACTGAGTGTATGTGTGAGCGAGCGTGCACGCGCGCGCATGTGTGTGTGTGTGTGTGTGTGTGTGTGTGTGTGCGGTGTTCGTGCGCGACTGATGAGAACAAACGATACTGAAAAAGTTACAAGGCTCCAGAGTGCAGTCCCTTTTCGGTAAGGCGTGATACTTCGTTTTCATATTTCCGCCTATACCAGAGAGTCTAACCAAATATCTTGGACTGAAGAAAAGAATATGTCCTCAGCATTCTTCTTTGATACAGCAGTATAAGCAGTCCTTGCACGCCTCACCAAAAAGGGGACTGCACTCTGCAGTCTAACAAAACCAGACAGTGCTTGATGAGATGGGTTTGTATTCCAGACAGCGCAGTGGTCAACATGACCTGGGCGGAATTAATTCTCGGTTTCAGACGATCTAAAACCTGACTGCCATTCCGCCTCTTTTTTACAATGCAGACAAGATCTGGTGGTAATCTGGGGTGCGTTTTTATGCTTGTCCGACGTAACAGGAACAAATTAATATGAAAAATACTGACAAACTTTTTTCTCCACAGAGTCATTTGGCTCACCGTCACACACACACACACACACACACACACACACACACACACACACACACACACACACATCATATCAACTTTGAAAAAACAACAACAACAACAACAACAAAACCGCAGATCCAAACATCTTTGGCAGGTCTGTTTCCCTGGCGACTGACAAACCGCTAGCAAAAACAAAAAACAAAAAAACCTCTCAAAATTCAGAAAACTGCCGGAGAGCGCTCGTTCAGCTTCTTGGCCCCGACTGTCTGGAACTCTTTGCCAATCGAACTCCGCCTTCAGCCTTCACTGCCCATGTTTAAATCCCATCCGAAGACCTTTCTCTTCCGTCAAGCTGCTGATTGTTAATCTCTGTTAATTCTGTTCGTGTGTTCCATGAGTCGTTGGATGTCGCTTCACTTGATAGACAGTGTGTGTGTGTGTGTGTGTGTGTGTGTGTGTGTGTGTGTGTGTGTGTGTGTGTGTGTGCGTGTGTGTGTGCGCGCGCGCGCGCGCGTGTGTGTGTTCGCTTTAAGCGCAGCGAGTCCTTGTTAATTGGAGAGCAGCGTTCTATAAAAACTATGTATTGTTAATATTATTAAAAAGCACAGCTCTGATTATCCACAACTAGCCATTTATCAAACTAAAAGCCAGTTTCCATTGTTTCTTCATCAAACTGTTATCAGTCGCCACAAACATAAGACAGCTACATCGCACGTGCATTGTGACGTCATAATTGCGTGACGCTTCGAATCAGTCTCACGACGTAAAAACAGCGCACCACTGCTTCACGCACCGGAAATTGTCAAAGTTCCACCAGAGTGACGCCCCCTTATCTTCCGGACGAACTGAACCCGGCAAGCAAACCGGAAGTTTGTCATTTGACACCGCTCTGCTCGGGTACTGTTGCCGCCATAACAATGCCGGCGTGGCCGTCGCGTCGATGAGGTCCATACACAAACAAACATCATTGACAAGACTTGGTAATTGTAGGGGTGGGCCACATGATCGAAGGCAGCACTAAAAATGCCAGAACAAAACCAGACCGCTCAGTGCTCCGGCATATGCAAACAAACCTTTAAAGCCTCTATCGTCATAACGCCCTTGAGATGGAAAAAACTGCCGCTTTCGAATCTCCAACGTTATTTGCCAGATAGAAGGATAGAAGGATACTGGGACAATTTTTATTATGCATGATGATGGAGATGAGGATGATAGTAAGATGATGCTATGGAGGTCCATGTGGTTTGGGACTGCGGGACAGGGCCGCATTCCACGCTTCCTGTCATAAATATCCCGGCATTCACCAGGCCCGGGAACTACGGCACCTGCGGTGCCGGCCGTGTAATCATCCACATCATACGACGTGTCATACTAAGGGAAGCACCCCCAAAGTCGCACCCGTGAAGTGGGTGAAACTCGGCTGTGTGGCAACAGCCTCCCCATTGGGCCCATAGCACACCCGCTCTGGGTAGGAGCCGACCTAGGTAGGAAAAATCCCGCTTGTCTCGGCTGGGATTCGAACCCGGGTCTCCCGGTCCATGATCCGAAGTGCTAACCACTACACTACGGGGGCCGGTAAAAAAATGACTTTCTTGGTTACAGACCAGTAATAGCTTGGAAACATTTCTCTTGTTTTTACCTGCTATTGTAATGGCACCTGGAGCTTCTACTGAGGGACAGGCGTCACATTAAAATGAATTGTATTATCATTGTTATTAGATATAAGATTTTCTTTCAGCTTTTCATGTGTAGATTGAGCCGAACTTTAAAAGCACGATAGGCTCAAAGAAATCGAATATCAGTAGGTGCGAAAAGTAAGCGTATAAGGCAATAGTACAACGGCCCGAGTCTTCACAATAGTCTGTAATGTTATATATTGATACAAGTGATTGTTTTTGTGCAAAGATAGAACGCGCCTAGACACTTTAAGTTTGGCTGTTTGTGTGGCGTAAAGATTTCCCATAAATCAAAGCGAGCTTTATGCAGTCTACGGAAACACCTTCTGTGCTGGCTGCACGAGCTTGGCGCACAAAAACAAACCTGTTTACCGGACGAACTGAAATGGGAAAGTTTAGTCAAAACGTTTTAAACTAATTTTGAACGTCTTGGCACAGAGGAAGGGATAGGGGATGTGGGGGTGGTAGTGGGGGGGGGGGGGAGGGGGGGGGCTGGGAGGCCGAACTCTCATGCCTCAACGCGATTGGTCGTTTGTTGGCTGAGAGCGGTGCTCACATAAACAAATTGTTGTAATGAGAATACTAGCCTTGGCTGACACTCTGGTCAAAGGTGTGATAATAAATCGAAGAAAACTCGATGACAACTTGTCAGGCAAACATTACAGCCCAGCTCTTAAGTCAGCCCTCGGAGGCGGACTGAAAAATCGATCCTTACGTCGATTTTTTTTTTTTTTTTTTTTGGGAAAGCTCACGTGATGAAAATGGTAGGATCGTGCTTATAGAATGAAGCTTCGTGGGCGGGCAGCGAAGATGGTGGGTTGTTTTCCTGCTGCTTCTTCGATTCAACAGGTTCAGAGCTAAAAATGGTTCATGATTTTGGTTTTTGGATCATGAACCAAAAAGGAGGAAACGACGGTGTGCAGCATATAGTGACAAGTGGCAAAGCCTTGCAGACGCCTTATGTTATGGGTGTCTTTAAAACATTTAAGCCCGCTCTTAACTAGACACAGCGCGCGAAGGTTACAGAACGGTATTAGCTTCCGGGTCATGTAGTAAGAACTCGGCTAAATAATATATTATAGTAGAAAATCTTTGCCCCCATTTAAAATTTGTGTGCAGAGAGTAAAGAATGGCAATCTGGTGCTTTTTGTTGGCTTTGTAAACAAGTTTCATGCCAGGTAATAGTAAAATTAGGGGAAAATGAGGCTGGCTTGTGGACTATTTGTATTCAAGCGCGGGATGGCACAGGAGCCAGCAGACGACCGTGGAATGAGGGGGTATGTGGTCGCTGCCAAAACTGCCAAAAAACGGAACATTGGAATTTGTTTAAATTTACTCTACACATGAGTCTATGGCTGCCTGATTTTTGTGATTTTTTTTTTTTTTTTTGGGGTGGGGGGGTGGCGAGGGTGGGGGGGTGAATTTTAAAGCATTTCTAGGGTGTCATCTGCAACGTTATGTGTAAGAGGAATATATAGCGTTTTCCTCCAAATTTGCATCTCTGGTACGTAGCCGAAACACACATGTGCACATCACAGTCGCTGCGCTCGGTGTGTCTACTAACTACAAAACCGAACACAGCTGTGCTCGGTGACAAACCGATTGAAGATGCACTGTCCGCCATGTCAGTTTGCTCGCCGAGTGACCACAGTGGAAACCACAGTCACAGTTGTGGCTGTTTAAATTCCAGGTTGCTGTGATGACGCCACAGCGACGGAAACCCCCCGAAATCACAGCTGTGTCGCAACTGTGGACAGCACTGTGGCGCTCCGCAGTGCCCAGTTACGAGCCGGCTTTAGACTACAATCTGTGCAGTTTGGTGCATTTGGCATGATTTTAAGTGCTTCAGAGGAGGGTTTGATTCAGAGGAAAATGTTTTAAATTAGACCTAAATCTGTGCAATCTGGTGCTTTTGGGTATGATTTTTACTGCTTCTGAGGAGAACACACTTTTTTTTTTCTCTTTTTCGGGGACGGGGGGGGGGGGGGGGGGGCAATTTTTTTTGCCAAAAGTAGAAATCCGTCAAAAGGTAGAAGATTTTTAAGCCCTGGTAGGTATGGCGTCGATTACTGTCGAGTAAAGCAGAAGCTAATATGAGCATTCACGCATATTTACGTTAGAACGTGTTGGTGAAAGTCGTGTTTCCATTTCTCTTCCGGAAGGGATTTTGTTGTTTTGTTTCGGTTTGGTCTTTCCGCTGCTGTTCACACTTGACCAGATTTCGGTTCGTCGATGTCAATAAAACACGGCCGTGTACATCAACCAGAACACAACTAGGTCTAGTGCATTGTATAAGCTCACTTTGTTCGTGTGATAGTCAGCTCACCCGTTTATATACCCCCTCTCGTGACCTGTACAGCTCTGACGAACCTTACCATATTATGCGTAAGTCTTTCACACTGTCCATACTTGCGGGAAAACTAGGGTCGAGGCTTCGCAGGGCCCTCTCTGGGTTAGGGTCGACGAAAGCGGGGGCACGTGCTCCTTGTCGTTTATTTTCTTTTTAAACATGCACTGACTGCACGTGATATATTCACGGAGTGGAGCTTTCAACGCAATCACCAAGTTATAAAAGACGTGTCATATTTTACACATGCAACTTTCCCTAACACCCTAACACCAAGCGTCGCAAAAAAAAATGTTTAAATCTAAACAGCACGGGGGGGGGGGGGGGGGGGAGGGGGGGAGGGGGGGAAAAGATTCGTCGCCATCTTGATTAACCCCCGTTAGCTCTGTCTCCAGTATTGGACAATGGACAACTCCACTCCTGTCAATCAAAAGGGTTGCGCCCCAAGAATTCAGCCAATCGCGTCCCGCGGCATAATGAGCAAAACACATGGCATGGCCTGGCAAACTTTTTGCCAGACACTACAACGAGGGAAGCACGTGAAGTTTGATATGACTTGAAACGTGGAAAGAAAGCAGTAAGTCTTCTGACGTCATTTGAGGAAAAAGAACACCACTACGTCAATCTCTGACATCTTGATATTACCCCTTTTTCCCATAAAATGACGTCATGGACGTACTGTGTTTTGCCAATACACGGCAGGGTAAAGGGGCGGGGCTTTGGCCCCGGGGCTTGCCGTGGAGTCGTCTATTCATACTTCCCCTACTCGAACTCAGGGTCCCAACTGGTGGAGTGGAGTTGTCTGATTATCTGCCCCACGCGTCCACAGGGCCAGAACTTTATCAGGATAAAGCCTGGCGCTGTTTAGGCCAGACAGAATGCATTAGCTGGAAGTGGGTCCTTTTAGCCGTGGACTAAGATCTTTTGAAACTCAGTGAAAAACGTCAAACTGGGAGAGAAATAGCTTTCCCCCCCCCCCCCTCCTCTCCGTCACGGTGTCTCGCTAAAGAATGCAGCCCTTCAGGGGTAGACCCATGTCATTTATTATTGTCCACGTCTCAGTTCCAACTTCTGTCTGATCCCACAGCGCATCGCGTGAGTTGGGACACCAGAAGCGTGGCCCCTCGACTGGGGCAGGGGCCCAAATGGAGGTGGGTGTGTAGGAGTTTAACGCCCCTTTTTAAGGGTGATAACAAAGACGGGGCAACGATGAAAAAGGCCAGCACAAATATTTGGCTTCAGCCGGGATTCGAACTCACGACCCGAGCATTGAGAGTCCAACGCTTTACCATTCGGCTGTCCCGGCTCCCCCCCCCCCCCCCCCCCCCAAGGAGGAAAAGTGTGCAAGATTTAGTGACAACCTGGCAAAGCCACGAGCGCTAGGGGTGTCCAGGGGTATGCCCCCCCCCCCCCTTTTTTTTGTAGAGTAAAACCTCTGTAATTTGTGGATTTGGGCGTGAGTTTAAGTGTTCCGGATGAGGAAACACATGAGGAGTTGCTCCCCTTATCCCATACAGAACCAAAGAGGGGATGGTGGGAGAGCCGCTAGGAATGGAATGTCAGGGGAGGGGCTTTTTTCATCGCCTCAGCGTGGCATTTTAATACATGTACTTGTCTTCTTGTTGTTTTGGGGTTTTTGTTGGTCTTTTTTAATCGGAGTATTGTTAGTGTTTTAGGAAAAAAAACATATCTTTCGAAGCGAAACGAAGTTCGCTCTTGTGATTTTGAAACTGGCCGGTATCGCGATACTGGATAAAACGTTGCGGCAGTGAGATAGTGGCGAAGATGCTGAAGCATTTAGCAAATGAAAGTCTGGGACCGAGTGATGACCGTTTTATCGACTGTCAGACTGAAACCGAGTAGCTTGTGCCTGAAACACACACACACACACACACACACACACACACACACACACACACACACACACACACACACACACTGTGACACACGCACGCGCGCGCGCGCGCACACACACACACACAGTGACACACACACCCACACACACACAGAGCAACAGACAGTGACAGGAAAAGAGAGAGACACTCAGACACACAGAGAACTTGAAGACAAGAGCGGGAGTGAATGAATGACTCATTTCTCAACGGTAGATGTTTTAACACAAAGGTCCATTTTCTAACTTGCCATTGCTACAACTACTGCATAATTGATAATTAAAAAAAAAAAGAAACCTACCAAATATTATTAATAAAGAGTAAAACAAAAATACCTGTACGCTCCCTCCCCCTACACACACACATACATGTATGCCCGCACACACACACACACACACACACACACACACACACACACACACACACACACTATACAGACACAGAGCTACATGTAAAGCAAAGTGGAAAAGAACCTTTAACAATGAGAGATTATGACTGGAATATCAGATAGAGCACCATATGTACACAGAAGATGAGGTAAATAAGATCATGCAGATCTAAACAAATATATATGTATGTCTTAAAGTAAGAGATAGACAGACAGACAGACTGTGTGTGTGTGTGTGTGTGTGTGTGTGTGTGTGTGTGTGTGTGTGACTGTGTGTCCGTCCGTGCGTCCTTTCAAGGTTACAATAAACACTGTAAGGAAAATATACCTCTACACAAACATCACATCTGGACATAGGAACATTTGTAGCCAAAGATGGAAGATTTTAAGCCCTGGGGGGTCTAACACCTGGCTTTTGTTTGACTTGTGCTGGGGGGTCTAACACCTGTCTCTTGTTTGACTTGTGCTGGGGTGGTCTAACACCTGGCTTTTGTTTGACTTGTGCTCGGGGGTCTAACACCTGGCTCGTGTTTGACTTGTGCTGGGGGGTCTAACACCTGACTCTTGTTTGACTTGTGCCGGGGGGGTCTAACACCTGGCTCTTGTTTAACGTGTGCTGGGGGGGTCTAACACCTGGCTCTTGTTTAACTTGTGCTGGGGGATGTCTAACACCTGGCTCTTGTTTGACTTGTGCTGGAGGGTCTAACACCTGGCTCTTGTTTGACTTGTGCTGGGGGGTCTAACACCTGGTTCTTGTTTGACTTGTGCTGGGGGTCTAACACCTGGCTCTTGTTTAACTTGTGCTGGGGGGGGTCTAACACCTGGCTCTTGTTTGACTTGTGCTGGGGGGGTCTAACACCTGGCTCTTGTTTGACTTGTGCTGGGGGGTCTAACACCTGGCTCTTGTTTGACTTGTGCTGGGGGGTCTAACACCTGACTCTTGTTTGACTTGTGCTGGGGGGTCTAACACCTGGCTCTTGTTTGACTTGTGCTGGGGGGTCTAACACCTGACTCTTGTTTGACTTGTGCTGGGGGAGTCTAACACCTGGCTCTTGTTTGACTTGTGCTGGGGGGGGGGGGTCTAACACCTGACTCTTGTTTGACTTGTGCTGGGGGGTCTAACACCTGGCTCTTGTTTGACTTGTGCTGGGGGTCTAACACCTGGCTCTTGTTCGACTTGTGCTGGGGGGGGGGGGTTAACACCTGGTTCTTGTTTGACTTGTGCTGGGGGGGTCTAACACCTGGTTCTTGTTTGACTTGTGCTGGGGGGGGTCTAACACCTGGCTTTTGTTTGACTTGTGCTGGGGGGTCTAACACCTGGCTCTTGTTTGACTTGTGCTGGGGGGGTCTAACACCTGACTCTTGTTTGACTTGTGCCAGAAAATCTGTTTCTCTGACACAAGAGTTGCCTGTGGCTGCCTTCAAATATTTTTGCAATCGCCTGAAGGGAACGTTTCACACTCCTTGCAATCAAATGGCTTCACCCCTATGTGTCTACACATGTTCCTGTCCAGTCAACAAAAGACTTCCTACACTCGGAATGTTTCTCTCCTGAGTGTCTGGTGGTTCCCTTGTGTCTGTTTAAATGACTCCGTGTACTGAAAGACGCTCCGCACCCGTCACATCTATATGGTTTTTCTCGTGTGTGCGTGTGCATGTGTGTCCTTAGATGAGCGGACTGACTAAATGAGGCTCCACACTCTCCACACTCGAACGGTTTCTCTCCTGTGTGTGTACGCATGTGTATCTTTAAACTCCCAGACTGTCTAAAACATATGCCACACTCTCCACATTCAAATGGTTTTTCCCCAGTGTGTCGCAGCATATGTACTTTTAAATTACCAGATTGTCTAAAAGACAGTCCACACTCTCCGCATACAAATGGTTTTTCACCTGCGTGCTGATGGTCATGGATAGCCTTGTGTCTCTTTAAATCGTTTTGTCTACCGAACGAGGATCCACACTCCGCACAGTGAAATGGTTTAACCCCTGTATGTCTACGCATGTGTTGTTTTAAATGACCAGACTGGCCAAACGATTTTCCACACTCTTCACATTGAAATGGTTTTTCCCCTGTGTGTGTTCGCATGTGACATTTCAGATGACTAGCGTGAGTAAAGCACAAATTACACTTCTCACATTCAAATGGTTTTTCCCCTGTGTGTGTTCGCAAATGCTGTTTCAAATTACTAGACCGACAAAAAGATGCTCCACATTCAGCACATTCAAATGGTTTCTCTCCTGTGTGTGTGTGCATGTGTTCTTTTAAATGACCAGACCGGAAAAAACACCTTCCACAAACTCCACATGCAAACTGTTTCTCTCTTGTGTGCATGAACTTGACAGTTTTCAAATCACTCGTGCTACATTTGTCCCACTCAAATGATTTCTTCCCCCTCTGCACGTCAGTCCTCAAATTCAAATCCTTTCCCATGTCAGCTTGTTTCACACCAGTATCACCATCACCTGTCTCTATTCCAGTAGGAGCAGACTCCGAGCTGCAAGACGAAGGCAGTGTTACAGTGACTTGCTGGTCAGTGTTGGGGTCTGGTTCAGTCCCACAGTCACACTCACAGTCCACACGGACACCCTGGCCAACAACAACCCCTGATGTGTTGCTGACATCCGCCTCTTGCTTGATGGTGAGGTGTTGACTGTTTCTATAGTCACCACTGTCACCACAATCACCACTATCACCATGTTCCACTAGGCCCAAAGGTGTAACGCCAACATCTGGCTCTAGTTTGACTTGTGCTGGAAAATCGGTTTCTGCTAGACAGATGTTGTTTGCGGCTGCCTTCATATTTTCCAGACAGTTAATGTCCGTGTCTGTCTTCATGCGATGACTATGGTGTCCTTCGTCCTCACAGTGTACAGCTGCTGACTCAGGCAGTAAGCATCCTGTTGAGGAAAATAATATAAATTTTGCCACTGAATATAGACACTTTGTCATGAAGACCTAGAGGCAAGTGTGTTTCCCTCTGCAATATGAAGCCAAACATTTGGAAAGTTCATTGTGTCTTGTTTTGTGAGCATATACTGGAATTAATTCCTGCCTTTTGCAAGACACTGACAGTCTTTTCTGTTTTCAGACAGAACTTCACTTTCTTCTGTCCCTTTGCTGTACTTCACAAAAACTTCAAGGCACTGAAAACATATTCGAACCTTCTCCTTCAAAACTGTGTCAAGCACAAAATTAACGACCTATAGCACAACAGTTTACCTGGGAAAACAAGTGACCATAGCAAATTTATACTGAGCATGTAAGGGATTTGCATACGCTAAATTGAACTTGGCGTCTAAGGGTGGGTCCTACTAATTACCGAAAACAACCGAAAACGACCGAAAACAACTCTTAAAACGCGTAGAACGTAGTTAAAACATAGAAATAACAACACACAAACATGATTAAAGGTGATAAAGAGGCATTAAACTAGTTTAAAGGAAAAAAAGTACTTATTCACTCCAAGAGAACACGACGAAATGAACGTGTCTCCCAAGGGAAGCGACTCTGGTCCGGACTGGTTATTTTCTGTAATATCACCTTTTTTTTCCTTTTAGCTTTTTTTAAGGCCACTTTTTTCACCGTTAATCATGTTTGTGTGTTATTATTTCTATGTTTGAACCGCGTTCTATCCGTATTAAGAGTTGTTTTCGGTTGTTTTTCGGTTGTTTTCGGTTGTTTTTCGGTTGTTTTCGGTCGTTTCGTTGTTTTCAGTAATTAGTAGGACCGTCTAAGGGTTGCAGTTGTGGGTAGAGACACGTTGCTAGTACCTTGCTCTGGGTCCTCTGCCACATCAACCTCTATCTTGACAAATTCAGCCATGCTTGTTGGATCCCAATGTGCCCTGTCAATAAAAAAACAAATAATAAAATAAAAACAAAACAAAGCTACAGTCACACCTTTAACCAGCGTAGTGGTAATAAAGTGATAATGACAGTATCATCACAGTTAGACACCGACCCAGCTTTACTCATCACGCTTAGACACGTCTTCTTGTTCAAATTCCAAGTATGGCTACAGTCATATGGTTGACTATCACTGCCGTTTATTAAGGGGTCAGCAATTTGACATCATAATACATAAGTGTGTGTGTGTGTGTGTGTGTGTGTGTGTGTGTGTGTGTGTGTGTGGTGTTGTACTTTGACAGACTTTGTGACCATGTCTTGCCATCAAATTCAATTATATGTATGCATGTGTGCGCACTAGTGTACCACTACCAGTAAGTAACAATTACAAAGCATACACACACATACACACTGGTCTCGGGGTTCAGGAGATCTTATCCAATTGTTCATGGATTAAATACCCACCTCCTCCTCCCTATTACGTATTAATTAATTCATTGAATATTATTTATTTATTTAATTAATTAACCAGGTTAACAACACTTGCTCAAACACACACTCGTCACGCACATTCTGCGTCGTGTTATTATTGACCGTGTCTATGACATGCATTCTTTCAGTTGACGTAAGTGAGCGAGAGACCAAATCAACAACTCATCCGGGAAACGTACAACTATCATCAAAACCAGACAACGTTCTCCACGATAATTCAAATCATCTACTTACTCGTTCGAACGGTCAATAATCATTCTACATTCTCTAAGAAAACTTAGATCGTCTACGCCGAACTGCAAAATACTAAACGTCGAACATGATCACTCCACTAACACCTATTCTTTACTAAACCGTTCAGCCTATAAAACGGATACATACAAACGGATTACTTGAAAGAGAAAACATACGTGTTGACTGGATCCGCCATATTTCTTCATCGACGTCTATTTACCGCAACGTATCACATTTAGCCTGAAGGAAGGGAGACTACGCCCTTCGTGTCCCAGAAAGGTCGCTTCCCTTTGAAACAGACAGCTTTGTCTATTATATCTACTGGTCTTTCTAACCGATTCCTACGTATACTTGCGGAAGAAAGTAATCTACCATGCTTTAGTTCAAAATATCTCAAAACCGTTAATATAGTTTAAAAAAGCACTTTTGGAAGCAAAATTGAAGTGCATTCCATTCTTTACATAAAACACAAAAAGCTGAATAGTCTCTGTTTCAGTTCTTGATTTACTCAGTCACAGTTTGGAAAGAAGCATGGTTTGGATTTCAGGAGTTTGCAAGTTGAGCGGCGTGTGCGTGGCAGCGTTGGCAGTGCAATGGCCTATCACATTTGAATTGCACAACCTGACAAAGACGGTGCAAGCTGAAAGCTGCAAAGACTGAATGATCACTGACAGGACTGCAGGACAAAATACAGAAAGGCTGCGCTGCTTCGAGTCTTCAGTTACACGCACAGTCACGGTCACTGAGGGAATGGACTGAACTCCGCCATGACATCGTCCTTGCTGTCACCCTTGCCAGCCTTCCAAACACACACACACACACACACACACACACACACAATTCAAATTACTTTATTAATCCAAGAAGGGAAATTATAGGCCCCCATCAAAATAATAAGAAGACATAATTATTAATAATAACGAATAAAACTTGACAAAAGCCTCAGTCAAACACACAAGAAAATCTTGTACACAAGTGCACACACACCCACAGACACACACATCCGTGAAGTCCAAGCACTCATGCTCTTAAAACATAAAACAACTCACAAACACTCGCACACTCATATATAAAACTTACTCTCACACACACACACATAAGAAAGTCTTTTGTACTCGCACATCTGACATTCCACATACATATATAGACATAGAACTACAACAAAGTGAGACAGGACATTTGACAATGACTGGAATATCAGAGCACAATCATATGTGCATTAACATGAATCAGAAGATTAGGTCGATAAGATCATGCAGATCTAAACAAATACACATAATCATGTCTGTCTTAAAGGGAGAGATAGACAGTGTGTGTGTGTGTGTGTGTGTCCTTTCAAGGTTACAATAAACACTGTAAGGAAAATATACCAACCATCACATGTGTACATAGGAATATTTTTAGCCAAAGGTGGAATTCCGCCAAAAGGTGGAAGATTGTAACCCCTGGGGGAGGGGGGGGGGGGGGTCTAACACCTGGCTCTTGTTTGACTTGTCAGAAAATCTGTTTCCCTGACACAAGAGTTGCCTGTGGCTGCCTTCAAATATTTTTGCAATCGCCTGAAGGGAACGTTTCACACTCCTTGCAATCAAATGGTTTCACCCCTGTGTCTACACATGTTCCTGTCAAGTCAGCAAAAGCCTTCCTACACTTTGAATGATTCTCTCCTGTGTGTCTGGTGGTTCCCTTGTGTCTGTTTAAATGACTCCGTGTACTGAAAGATGCTCCGCACCCGTCACATTTATATGGTTTTTCTCGTGTGTGCGTGTGCATGTGCATGTGTGTCCTTAGATGAGCGGACTTACTAAATGAGGCTCCACACTCTCCACATTCGAACGGTTTCTCTCCTGTGTGTGTACGCATGTGTATCTTTAAATTTCCAGACTGACTAAAACGTATGCCACACTCTCCACATTCGAACGGTTTCTCTCCTGTGTGTGTACGCATGTGTATCTTTAAAATCCCAGACTGACTAAAACATATGCCACACTCTCCACATTCAAATGGTTTTTCCCCAGTGTGTCGCCGCATATGTACTTTTAAGTTATAAGACTTTCTAAAAGACAGTCCACATTCTCCGCATACAAATGGTTTTTCACCTGCGTGCTGATGGTCATGGGTAGCCTTGTGTCTCTTTAAATCGTTTTGTCTACCGAACGAGGATCCACACTCCGCACAGTGAAATGGTTTAACCCCTGTATGTCTACGCATGTGTTCTCTTAATTGACCAGACTGGCCAAACGATTTTCCACACTCTTCACATTCAAATGGTTTTTCCCCTGTGTGTGTTCGCATGTGACGTTTCAGATGATTAGTGTGAGTAAAGCACAATTTACACTTCTCACATTCAAATGGTTTTTCCCCTGTGTGTGTTCGCAAATGCAATTTCAAACTACCAGACCGACTAAAAGACGCTCCACATTCAGCACATTCAAATGGTTTCTCTCCTGTGTGTGTTCGCATGTGTTCTTTTAAATCACCAGACCTCAAAAAACACCTTCCACACTCGCCACATTCAAATGGTTTTTCCCCTGTGTGTGTTCGCAAATGCTGTTTCAAATTACTAGACCGAACAAATGACGCTCCACATTCAGCACATTTAAAGGGTTTCTCTCCTGTGTGTGTGTGCATGTGTTCTTTTAAATGACCAGACCGGAAAAAACACCTTCCACAAACTCCACATGCAAACTGTTTCTCTCTTGTGTGCGTGGGGTCTGGTTCAGTCGCACAGTCACACTCACAGTCCACACGGACACCCTGGCCAACAACAACCCCTGATGTGTTGCTGACATCCGCCTCTTGCTTGAAGGTGAGGTGTTGACTGTTTCTATAGTCACCACTGTCACCGCAATCACCACTATCACCATGTTCCACTAAGTCCAAAGGTGTAACACCAACATCTGGCTCTAGTTTGACTTGTGCTGGAAAATCGGTTTCTGCTAGACAGATGTTGTTTGCGGCTGCCTTCATATTTTCCAGACAGTTAATGTCCGTGTCTGTCTTCATGCGATGACTATGGTGTCCTTCGTCCTCACAGTGTACAGCTGCTGACTCAGGCAGTGAGTATTCTGTTGAGGAAAATAATATAAATTTTGCCACTGAATATAGACACTTTGTCATGAAGACCTAGAGGCAAGTGTGTTTCCCTCTGCGATATGAAGCCAAACATTTGGAAAGTCAATTTGTATTGTGTATTGTCTTGTAAGCACATTGGATTTAATATTTGCCTTTTGCAAGACACTGTCTTTTCTGCTTTCAGTTGCTTTATTCCATCCTTTTGCTCATGCTTCACAAATACTGCAAGGCACGGAAAAATATTCAAACCTCCTCCTTCAAAATTATGTCAAGCACAAAATTAATAACCTGTAGTACAACAGTTTACCTGGGGACACAAGTGACCATAGCAAATTTATACTGTGCATGTAAGGGATTTGCATAAGCAAAATTGAACTTTGCATCTAAGGGTTACAGTTGTGGGTAGAAATGCACTGCTTGTACCTTGCTCTGGGTCCTCTGCCACATCAACCTCTATCTTGATAAAGTCGGCCATCCTTGTTGGGTCCCTCTGTGCCCCGTCCCTCCTGGAAAACAAAAACAAAAAAAAAACAAAAAACTACAGTCACACCATTAACCAGCATAGAGGTGATAAAAACGGTATCATCATGTGACAGTTTCATCACATGGCAGTATCAATGAGTCAGACACCCAGCTTTACTCATCCTGCTTAGACACATCTTGTTCTTCCAAGTATGGCCACAGTCATTTGGTTGACTATTATTGCCGTTTATTGGGGGTCACAAATTTGACATCGTAAGAAGAGAGAGAGAGTGTGTGTGTGTGTGTGTGTGTGTGTGTGTGTGTGTGTGTGTGTGTGTGTGCGCGTGTGTGTTGTTGTTGTTGTACTCTAATAGACCTTGCCATCAATTATGTACATGTATATATATATGTGCACTAGTGTACCAGTAAGTAACAACCACGAAGACCACACACACACACACACAGAGGTCATGGGGTACAGGAGATCTTATCCAATTGTTCATGGATTAAATACCCACCTGCTCCCCCCAACATTACATATTAATTAATTATTTAAATATTAATTATTTATTTGAGACCGGGTCATACACGGCCCCTATTTACCGTTATTTTTGGTTGCAATGTTGTTTCTGTTTTCCTTTGGCTAGGCTGTAATGCCTCCCCTTTCTCCCCACGTGGCCGTGCCTTTGTTTCCCCTTTCCCCCATTGTGTAGTCGCGTGACGTCACATGGCGTCACCAGGATGTACGTTATGTAATCCACCCGCCTATATAAGCCGGGTGGTCCACTAGCCACGCGTCTTTCAGTTTGTGTGTACGTGGCCAGAGAGGACGTCGCCAGAGTGGTTTTCTTTGTCGAGCCCCACTCTTAGGAGAGACCACGTGTTCTGATTTTCCGCCATCATACTCTATGCAACTCTCATTCTGCACTGTTGTTCCTGGACGTAAATAAACCAACACAAGTCAAAGCGACCACTGCGTTGAGTCCCTTGCCAGCACATGGTTACATAATTATTTAATTAATTATGTCAACAACACTTGCTCGAACACACACTCGTCACGCACATTCTGCGTCGAGTTATTACTGACCGTGTCCATGACATGCATTCTTTCAGTTTACATAAGTGAGTGAGAGACCAAATCAACAACTCATCCGGGAAACGTGCAGCTTTCATCAAAACCAGACAACGTTCTCCACGATAATTCAAATCATCTATATAGTACTTACTCGTGCGATCGGTCAATAATTATTCTACATTCTCTAAGAAAACCTAGATCGTCTACGCCGAACTGCCTATGGTCGCAAAATACTAAATGTCGGACATGATCACTCCACAAACACCTATTCTTACTAAACCGTTCAGCCTATAAAACGGATTACTTGAAACAGAAAACATACACGTGTTGACCGGATCCGCCATTTCATCGGCGTCTATTTACCGCAACGTATCACATTTAGCCTGAAGGAAGAGAGACTATTGCCCTTCGTGTCTTGCCCAGAAAGGTAGCTGCCCTTCGAAACAGACAGGTCTTTGCCTTTCTAACCGATTCCATCTATATTCACGGAATAAAGTAATCTACCATGGTTTAATTCAAAATATCTCAAAACCGTTAATAGTTCGGAAAACACTTTTCAAGTGGAAGCAAAAATGAAGTGCATTCCATCAGAGACATAGATATCTATTATGTCTCTGATTCGACAATACACTAACTTGAAGTACTGAATATTCTCGGTTTCTTGGTCTACTCAGTCGGAGCTTGGAAAGACGCATGGTTTGATTTTCAGGAGTTTGCAAGTTGAGCGGCGTGTGCGTGGCAGCGCCGGTTTGAAGTGCCGCAATGCCCGGGCCTATCACATTTTTGAATGGCACAACCTGACAAAGACGGTGCAAGTCAGTTGAAAGCTGCAAAGACTGAATGATCACTGGTCAGCCGGCAGGATAGAATACAGAAACAGGGCCGGATCAAGGGGTATAGAAGGGGGGGGGGTTCCAAAAATTTTTGGGGGGGTTTGGGGGTCTCCCCCAATGGGGGTGCAGGGGGCATCAGGACAGCTTGAAAGCCTATGTCTAAGCTGTTTATCAAGGTTTGTAGACAAGATTGTAATCTTTTCTGTTATCGGCATCGGATGGGTGCGCTCCGAGGGCGGAAGGGCGGGGGGGGGGGTACCACTTTTCTCATCGGATTTGACCATGAATAAATTTGGGTCCCGGCTGACATGGATTAAAAAAAAAAAAAAAAAAAACGTCCATCTACAGGTACATGTCATTTGCAGGGGGGGGGGGGGGGTTCCAGAACCTGTGGAACCCCCCCCCCCCCTGGATCCGGCCCTGCAGAAACACCGCAGCTTCAACTGAGTTCAGTCTTTACACGCACAGTCACCGCCGTGACCGCGGGCCGCGTGACTGAGGGAATCAGTGGGCTGAACTCCGCCACAACTGGACATCGTCCTTGCCGCTGTCACCCGTGATACCTTCTCCACCAAGGTGTCAAGTCCATGCTAATCTCCGTCCACTCCCCCCCCCCTCAGTTTTTTTTTGTTTGTTTTTCCAAGTCAGTCATTTTTTCCGCCCCTCACTCGGCCCAGGCCGGGCTCCGGCCTCAAAACGCTATTAGTAACTGATCAAAATGTTGATTCAGTGTGGGCGTAAAGTTAAGGAAGAAAAACAAGAAGCAGTTTAAAGAAAACTTTACCGTGCTGGGAAAAACATTCCCGCTTGTCAGCGTCACTGAGTCCACGTCAGTAATCCGAGGCAGTCATCGGGCCGACATGATTACCGGCAGTCACCGCTTTGCACTGAGAGAAAAATTTCTTTCGATACTGACCCTTACAGCGGCGACGGTCTTCCCCAACTCGATTCCGGCCCCAGCATGGCGGACAATGCCCGTCCAGTCCGCATCAGTGTGGCCGGCTCGAACTGTGACTGTTTATCTCAACCAAACTGCCACAATATTACAGTCACTGAGTTCTGCCATGGCCTGCTAACTCACCAGACCAGCCCAGTCGATGCCGGAAATGAAAACTCAGGCATCTGAAAAATAAAGAAAAAAAAAAAAAAAAAACCCACAGAATCGTCATCACAGAATCGTCATCACAGAATCTTCATCACAGAATCGTCATCAGCCGCTCCCTAGTCAGTCAACATCTCGAATGACATCCCACACTGAGTCGGGCGGCATTCCATGTTTAGTTCGTCGTGAAGCCACTCCTGGCGGACACACCGGATATTGACTCCAGCGTGGTTCTGATTTGTATTGACTGATTTCGAATGATTCCCCCCCCCCCCCCCCACCTAGAAAGTCACAAAGCTGTTTCAAAATGAAGCGATCTTTCTGGGCAAGACAAAAAGGGCGATAGTCTCCCTTCCTTCATTTGATACATTGCGGTAAATTTATTCGGGTGAAGAAAAAATATGGCGGATCCAGCCGACACGTACGTTTCCTCTTTCAAGTAATCCGTTTTATGGGCTGGACGATTTAGTGAGAACAAGTGTTTGTGGAGTGATCCTGTCCGACGTTCAGTATTTTGCGATATTAAGCAGTTCGTCGTAGACGATCTAAGTTTTCCTAGGGAATGTAGAATGAGCATTTACCGATCGCACGGGTAAGCAGCATGGTGTTCATGATAATTATATGAGTTATCGTGGAGAACGTTGTCTGGTTTTGATGATAGTTGCACGTTTCCTGGATCAGTTGTTGATCTGGTATCTCACTCACTCGTGTAAACTGAAAGAATACATGTCATTGAGACGGTCAGTAATAACACGACGCAGAATGTGGGTGGCGAGTGTGTGTTTGAGCAAAAGATGTTATTGTTAACATTGTTGATGGGGGGGGGGGGGGGGGGGGTATTTACTCCTTGAACAGTCGGATGAAATCTCGTGTACCCCGTGACCAGTATATATGTGTGTGTGTGTGTGTATCCTTTATTACTGACACCGTCGGGCGAGTGAAAGCTCCGGTAGCGGTAGCGCGAATGGCGAGCAGGAATTCTGAGATGAATCAGAACCTAGCAGCCACTCCCGTCAAGTGTTTAGCTTCTCTATCATCGATGTCGTATGCTGTGGGCCCGCCAATTACAGTTTCCGCGCATGCACTTCGACTGCGGTATTTTCAAAACATTCGGTCTGCGATGCGAGCTTCTGACAGAGACCATGTGGCGATTCGGGCTTCCAGAATTTTTTTCGGGCTACCAATTTTGTTCAGGGCGGTAGCCCGAATTGCTACCATGGTCCTGACACATTTGACGATTGCTGTAGAACACCACACACACACACACACACACACTTATTATGATGTCAAATTGCTGACCCCTTAATAAACGGCAATGATAGTCAACCATATGACTATGGCCATACTTGGAAGAACAAGATGATGTGTCTAAGCGTGATGAGTAAAGTTGGTGTCTAACTGTGATGATACTGTCATTACCGCTTTATTACCACTACACTGGTTAACTCTTTGACGATGGAGCGCAATTTCTGACACACTATTTCCTATAGGAAATCGTGTGTCAGAAATTGCGCTCCGTCGTCAAAGAGTTAAGGGTGTGACTGCAGCTTTGTTTTGTTCTCCAGGATTGATGGGGCACAGAGGGACCCAACAAGGATGGCCACCGTTATCAAGATGGAGGTTGATGTGGTAGAGGACCCAGAGCAAGGTACAAGCAATATTGTATGCAGTTCTACCATAGCTGTAACCCTTTGATGCCAAGTTGAATTTTGCTTATGCAAATCTCTTTCATACAGTATTTGGTATATAGTCACTTGTTTCACCAGGTAAACTGTTGTGTCATACGTCGTTAATTTTGTGCCTGATGCTGTTATGAAGGAGCAGGTTTGAATATTTTTCAGTGTCTTGCATTTATGAAGCCTGAGCAAAGAGATAGATTAAATGAACAAAAGTGGTCTGAAAACAGAACAGACTGTAAGTGTGTTGCAAAAGACAAGAATTCAGTACAGTATACGACAGGACAAGTTGAAAATTAACTTTCCAACTGTTTTGCTTCATTTCTCAGAAGAAAACACACTTGCCTCTAGGTCTTCAAGACCAAGCGTCTCCAGTCGGTGGCAGTATCTCTTCGTATGAATTATTTACCAGTTTGGCACTAAATTTATATTATTTCATTCAACAGAATGGTCTCCGGCTGAATCAGCAGCTGTACCATGTGACTGTGAGGACGAAGGACACCATAGTCGTCATACGAAGACAGACACACACGTTAACTGTCTCAAAAATGTGAAGGCAGCCACAGGCAACACTTGTCTAACAGAAACAGATTTTCCAGCACAAGTCAAACTAGAGCCACATGTTGGTGTTACACTAGCGGAAAATAGTGACAGTGGTGACTGTGGAAATGGTCAACACCTCGTCATCAAGCAAGAGGCCGATGTCAGCAACACATCAGGGGTTGTTGTTGGCCAGGGTGTCCGTGTGGACTGTGAGTTTGACTGTGGGACTGAACCAGACCCCAACACTGACCAGCAACTCACTGTAACGTTTGCTTCATCTTGCAGCTCGGAGTCAGCTTCTACTGGAAAAGAGACAGAGGGTGGTGGTACTGGCATGGAACAAGACAACAAGACAAAGGATTTGAATTTGAGGACCCACGTGCAGAGGGGGGAGAAATCATTTGAATGGGACAAGTGCAGCATGAGTGATTCACAAAGAGTCAAGTTTACCCACACAAGAGAGAGACAGTTTGAATGTGGAGAATGTGGAAAGTGTTTTTTCCGGTCTTGGCATTTAAAAGAACACATGCACACCCACACTGGAGAGAAACCCTTTAAATGTGCTGAATGTGGAGCGTCGTTTGGTCGGTCTAGTAATTTAAAACAGCATTTGCGAACACACACGGGGGAAAAACCATTTGAATGTGGCGAGTGTGGAAGATGCTTTGCTGATTCCAGTCATTTCAAAAGACATTTGCGTAAACACACAAGGGAAACGCATACAGAAATTCAGAAGGCAACGCACGCAGGAGAGAAACCATTCGAATGCGTTGATTGTGGAGCATCTTTTAGTCAATCTAGAGATTTAAAGCGGCATTTGAGAACACACACAGGGGAAAAACCATTTGCATGTGAGAAGTGTAAATTATGCTTTTCTCAGTCCAGTAATCTGAAATGTCACATGCGAACACACACGGGGGAAAAACCATTTGGGTGTGAGGAGTGTGGAAAATCTTTTCGCCAGGCTAATCATTTAAGAGATCACATGCGTCGACATACAGGGGTGAAACCATTTCAGTGTGCTGAGTGTGGGTTATCTTTCAGTAGACGAAGCAATTTAAAGAGACACAAGGTTCTCCATGAACAAAAGCACACAGGTGAAAAACCGTTTGAATGCGGAGAGTGCGGACAATGTTTTAGACAATCTGGTACTTTACGAGTACATATGCGGCAACACACTGGGGAAAAACCATTTGCATGTGGAGAGTGTGGAATATGTTTTAGAGAGTCTGGGAGTTTAAAGACACACATTCGTACACACACAGGAGAAAAACCATTTGAATGTGGAGAGTGTGGAAGGTGTTTTACACAATCTGGTAGTTTAAAGACACACATGCGGACACACACAGGAGAGAAACCATTTGAATGCGGAGAGTGTGGAGCCTCATTTAATCAGTCCTCTCTTTTAAGGGCACACATGCACAAGCACACAGGAGAAAAGCCATTTAAATGTGAAGAGTGTAATTCATCTTTCACTACACGGAGTCGTTTAAACGGACACAAGGCAAATAGCAGACACACAGGAGCAAAACCATTTAAATGTGAAGAATGTAATTCATCCTTCAGCACACAGAGTCATTTAAACAGACACAAGGCAAGTAGCGGGCACACAGGAGAAAAACATTTGGAGTGTGGAAAGTCTTACACGGAGTGTAGGGATTGACAAGAACGTGAAGATACACTTCAGAAAAACCATTTGAATATGAAGAGTGTGGAGCATCTTGCAGTACATGGGGTCCTTGAAACAGACACAAGGTAACCGTCAGCCACACAGAAGTGTGGAAAGTTTGCTGAATTGACAGGAACATGTGTAGACACAGGAGAGTAACATTCGGAGTGTGGCAAGTCTTTTGCTGAATTGACAGGAGCATGTGTAGACACACAGGGGAATGTGAAAAGTCTTTTGCTGAGTCTAAAAATTGACAGGAACATGTGTAGACACACAGGGAAGTGTCAAAAGTCTTTTGCCGAGTCTAGAAATTGACAGGAGCATGTGTAGACACACAGGGGAGTGTGAAAAGTCTTTTGCTGAGTCTAGAAATTGACAGGAACATGTGTAGACACACAGGGAGAAACGATTTTGATTGCAAGGAGTGTGAAGTGTCCCATTCAGGTGATTGTGAAAATTGTGAAGACAGCCACAGGCAACTCTTTTGTCACAGAAACACTAGTCAAACAAGGGCCAGATGTTGATGTTACACCTTGGGGCCTAGTGGAACATGGTGACAGTTGTGTTTGTTCGACTTTTGCCCTTTTCCCCCTTTTTTTGCAGTAAGGATTTTTTTAAACTTTACTCTGTACCCAACGTAACACCCTATGTGCTTAATAAATACATACATATACTAATTCTATTGTCAAATGGTAGAAGTTCTTCTCAGATCCATACTGCTCAGCACGCGCACACACACACACACACACACACACACACACACACACACACGCACGCACGCACGCACAGGTTTTCAAATTAAGGAGACTCCCAACAGCCGGACAAGGTAGGCTCAACAAAAACAAAGGCTTCAAGAGTGAAATCGTCATTTTATTAGACTTCGCCGTCAGCTACAGACCTCGAGCAGAACGCCAACAGTCTGCCCATTGACATTGTACGCACGATCACTAGCAGGTGGCAAGCCACTGCGAGAACTGACTGACGCGCGTGTAGACCGAGGGCAAGGAACCGTCGCAAGTGTTAATTCCCCAAGACGCAATCCCGACCAGAGTGTTGCCGCATGTAGCCGGACCGCCGCCATCACCCTGCAGGAAGTAGTCAAGATTGATATTAGGCTACGTGACACAGATGCTTATATCAAGGAAAACACAATATTTTCCTATTGAATAAAACGCTTTACGCAACACCCTCCCTACGCATCAAAATTCCCCCAAAAAATTCCCACGCACAGAACAGCCAGAGAGTCAAGTGTGGGCTGATTTTAAAGAAATTCCAATATTCCGTTTCTTTGCAATGACTGCAGCGACCCCCTACCCCCTCACTCCCCTGGCGTCTGCTAGGCAGTCAGCCAAGATACACAGCTGCGCATGAACACAAGTAGTCAACAGGCTGGGCCAAAAGCAAGGCTCATTTTCAGTGTTGTCAAACTCAGCTGGCATGGATCTTAATCACCAAACCAATGAACACCCCCAGACTGTCATTTTTCACACCATTTTTTTTTTTTAAAAACAAGCAAAAGTCAGTTTCAGACTATATTTAGCAATACCCCGTAACCTGTTTTAGTTATTAGCAGGGTTAAAATCTTCCACCTTTTGGTGGATTTTAACCTTTGGTTCACATTTTTCCTCCCCTCAGAAAGTGTCTCCTCTGAAGCACTTACAATCATTCCAAAACGCACCATATTGCGCAGATTTTAGACTAGTTCGGAAAAAAAAGCCTCCAAAATAAAGTGTTTTGTCATCTGAAGCCTTTAAATTCAAATTTCACAGTTTCCAGTCTAATTTAAGGTTAGAACGTCCATAGCACTGATGACGCAAAAGCTTTTCAGACACGTTCTCGTGGCTTCATCACTATATATATGCAACACACATTTCCTACTTTTTGATCATGGACTATTTTAGTCAGTCTCTGATTAATGATCCCGGCTGGGGCCAAAAATTTGTGCTGGCTTTTTTATCGTTGCCCCGTCTTTGATATCACCCTATGTGGTGGAAAAGGACGTTAAACCTCCAAACACCCACCCTGATTAATGATTATCATATCGTTTAGACTTTCATTGATCAGGTCATGAGTTCGAATTTCGGCTTTTGCATTACGTCACAGCGTGTTTAATCATTGTGTGCTTTTCTCAGTACGTCATATTGTACGTAATTTACCGCGTATGTCGGCACGTGCTGCTTTTACCATAGCGTCACACATTACTGGCAATTACGTCATAAAGTACGGAGCCGGGATAGCCGAATGACGGAACGTTCGCCTCTCAATGCTCGGGTCGTGAGTTCGAATCCCAGCTGGTGCCAGATATTTGTGCTGGTCTTTTTTGCTCGTTGCCCCATCTTTAGTGTCACTCTTACGTGGTGAAAAAAGACGTTAAACTTCGCGTGTGTTAACTTGAAAACACACACACACACACACACACACACACACACACACACACACACACACACACACACACACCCGTCACAAAGTATGTCACTTGCATACGTTATTATGCACGTCACTTGCGTCACACCGGTACGTCACGTCATACCGTAGGTCACCTCCGTCACACCGTACGTCCTTTACCTACGTCACACTGGACGTTACTTACGCTACACGCGCTGGCGCCACTGCCGGAGTAGAAGCAAATGTGGCCACTGTTGATGGTGGCGCTACTGATCACACTCCAGCGACTGGCGCACTCTGTGTTTGTGATCGCGGTGATATTCACTTGCTGTAGGGTATTGGACAACGGCCCACCGCCTGAGGTACGTGAAAACAAGGTGCATGTCATCAAAATAGACGGTCATAACAGAGTGACTGAAAGACAAACACGGGTAAAGCGCAAATTGAAATTTAGAGGACACACAATGAACCGGGTGAAGGACACAACCAGTTGAAGGACACAGCCGGGAGAGATGATGGACACAAAGGTGTAAGCGACTCAACTGGGTGAAAATCTGAGCGACACATGCGGGGAAAGGGGCGAACCAACCGGGTGAAAGACACTAAAGGGTGAAGGACACGAAGCGTTAAGAAGACAAACACGTGAAGAAAACCACAGGTTCAAACAGGAAGAAGAGCATGAACAGGATGAAGGAGAAAAACAAGTGAAGGACACAAATGGGCGACTGACACACAAGCGTTGACGCTTTGAAGCAAACACACACACACACACACACACCCGGCACACACACACACACACCCGGCACACACACGCGCGCGCGCGCGGGGGGGGGGGGGGATGATGCTGGAAGAAGAGGTGGGTTTTCAGATATTGCCATTTATCCGAATCTACCCACCTGAAGTCCTGCCCCAGCCCCACAGAGTACAAAGCTGTCCGGCCCAGCTCCCGGCAGTGTCGAAAGTGATGCTACCAACGTAGTTGTTGAAGGAAATCGGAGTGCTGGTCCTCATACAGGCAATGTCGTTCGGGTAGCCCGGAGCATGACGGTTGTAATACGGGTGCTTCAAGATTAAAGCAAGAAAAAGAAGCCGGCAAGCGGCTGAATTGCTCGCCAAATTGTATTCTCATCGCCAGGCGTGTAGGTCTCAGAACACGTTTGTTTTTCTGCTCTTTGGCTCCTACTAATGTCAGGCAGCACACTTCCTTCAAAACAATTTTGCCCTCTAAAACAGACCATGGGTTCCTGACGCAACACGTCAGTCGACAAGATGAATGCTAAATATGCGGAAGCCTCGAAAGCGTAATTTTAATAGTTCACTGATGCGGAGTCCGTGCCAGCCCCACATACTGAGATCAAAGATCTCTGATTCTAAGGTCTTTGCTGAGATACTGTAGCTCAAAACTGCGCACTCCGTTAGTCATGCCCCCATGCCCAAGCAAAGCAAGTCACTCCTCAAGTCATGAGTCTTCTCACCAAAACCCTAATATTGGCATCAAATGCACTTTTAACAACCGAATAACTGATTATACCCTCAGCATGTTTCCGTTGTGAATATTATTCTAGACCGGGTACAGATTTAAAATGCACGTCTGTTTTATCGCTGCTATTGAACAGATTCATTTCGTTTCTCTATTAAGAGAAACAAGTTTATGGGACGGGGTAGATTTTGCTACGTGACAAGACTGACGTTTCTCCACACAATACATACTTTCACGCACACAGTGACGTAACGAAATCTGCGTCATAGAGACCTTACGTGCACACTATGCTGCTGCGTTCTTTTTGGCGGGAGTTGTGAGACGTGTGTGTGTGTGCGCGTGTGCGTGTGCGTGTGCGGACGGATGTAATGATGATCTCCTAACCACCTCGTTGGAGGGCTCTTTACTTTGAGATAAAATGGGCAGTCATATTCTCCAGACCTACCTTTCACGATTTTTATCCTGCCGCATTTTAGAACAGTTATCGCCCATTTTAAACAAAAATTGGTCATGTTACGTATTTTTACGAAAAAAATTGTTCAAATGGCTTCATTTTCTGAACTTGGGAAGATCATCCAATTATACTGACTGTATTTGTAGCACAGCTCTGTAGCTCCGACAGGTTTTGTGTAAAAAAAAAAGAAAAAAAAAATCCGAGGTAGGGGTGGTTTGCACATAAGGCCAAAATATCTATGAAAAGACTCCATCAAATTACTCATCATTCCGGTATTTTTGTCACTTGTGACAACTGCACATATGGCATGAACTACTGCTCTATTACAGCTTTAGTATTAAGAATAACAGAGCTTTTAGATAAACACTTTTTTTTTTCAAGTTTCTGCGAGAAGCGCCGGTCAATAAAGTTCCAATTTTGCAATTTCGTAAGTACAATCCAAGGCACTTAAATCCACGTTTCAGCAGCTCTCTAGATCTTCCAGATTTTACGTAAAAATTAATTCAGTCACGGAAGTCACAAAAGCAACAAGGAAATCACAAGATATGAATATGTATCTGTCAGACGAGCAGACGTCAAATGTTTGGTTCACAGACAAAATCTGCAAGTATCGTCACTGCTTCCGACATTTCACCAACTCTCTAGATCTCTCAGATTTCATGTGAAAAATAATTCAGTCGGGGAAGTCACAAAGCCAACAGGGAAATCACAAGACATGAACAAGCATCCTCAGACGATCTCACTGCTAGAGGCTGACGTCAAATAATTATTTAGTTCACGGAATTGACGTCATCTCTCTCTCCCTCCCTCTCTCCCCCCTACCCCCCACCCCAGTCACGTGGCTAATCGATCGTAGCGGATCTAGTGTCACTGGTAGGACTTGAAGAGGGAAGAACCGGCAACAACAACAACAAAACAGACGAAACATGAAAGTTTGGAGAAACAACTTTGTAGAACGGGGCCGTTCCTCCTTGTTAGATCTGTACCGACCGCTTGCTTACAGGTTTAAATTTATGAACGGGGGCACATGTCGTCATTTTCTTTTTTTTTTTTTTTTTTTTTTTTGCTGCCCCAACTCTTTGCCAGCTCCAGTGATGTTCCTCTCAGATCATGGGTGGAATCCACGGAGGGCTCGAAAGCTGGGCAATTTTTATTATGCATGATGGTGGAGATGAGGATGATAGTAAGATGATGCTATGGAGGTCCATGTGGTTTGGGACTGCGGGACAGGGCCGCATTCCACGCTTCCTGTCATAAATACCCCGGCATTAACCAGGCCCGGGGAACTACGGCACCTGCGGTGCCGGCCGTGTAATCATCCACATCATAAGACGTGTCATACTAAGGGAAGCACCCCCAAAGTCGCACCCGTGAAGTGGGTCAATCTCGGCTGTGTGGCAACAGCCTCCCCATTGGGCCCATAGCACACCCGCTCTGGGTAGGAGCCGACCTAGGTAGGAAAAATCCCGCTTGCCTCGGCTGGGACTCGAACCCGGGTCTCCCGGTCCATGGTCCGAAGTGCTAACCACTACACTACGGGGGCCGGTCATGTCGTCATTTTCGATTTGAGAGCTTGAATTGGAATCTACGATTTGTTTCCCGCGCTAACAATACAGCTGGCAGGTTTCTGTATTCTGTTTGAGCGTCATTGGTCCCGGTACAGATCACGTAACGGCTGGGCCTGGATAACGGTACCACACTAATAGACTAGCCAGCTTTTGAAGGAAACCACTAGCTGCACTAGTCTATTTATAGAAACAATTTCCCTCCAGTCAACGCGATTCTGTAATTTTACTTAGAACTCGTAAGCAATGACAACACCACGACTGCTTACAATGTGCATTGCGGAGAACATGTATAGACCCTCGCCTTCATCGTAATTATTCAGCTTGTGGTCTCCAACCCTCACACGGTACATGTTAATGGGCACACTGCAACACACAACACAAAATGATATCAGTAATTGGACACACTGCAACACACAACACAAAATGATATCAGTAATTGGACACACTGCAACACAAAACATAAAATGATATCAGTAACTGGACACACTGCAACTTTTACTTACTTAGGCCCTTGGCTCCACGTGGAGCATAGGCCATCGACAACCCTTCGCCATCGCACTCTGTTCTGGGCTAGTCTTGCCACTCCAGTCCAGTTGGTCCCCTGCTTACATAGCTCTGCCTCAGTGTCCCGCCTCCAGCTGTTGCGAGGCCGGCCTCTCTTCCTTTTCCCCTGCGGGTTCCATGTCAGGGCTTGGCGTGTGGTGCTGGATGCTGGTTTCCTGAGGGTGTGTCCAATCCAGCCCCACTTCCTCCGCAGGATCTGCTTGGCCACTGGTTCCTGCCCCGCTCGCTCCCACAGCTCTTCATTCCCGGATCTTCTCTGGCCATCGGATGTTGAAGATGCGCCTCAGACAGGTGTTGAGAAATGTCTGGATCTTCTGCTGCATCGTCTTCGTTGTCCTCCATGTTTCGCATCCGTAGAGCAGAACTGACTTCACGTTGGAGTTGAAGATGCGAAGTTTGGTTCTTATGCTGACAACTTTGGATGCCCAGACGTTCTTCAGCATGACCATTGCTGCCCTTGCCTTGCCGATTCTGGCTGTGACGTCTCGGTCTGTGCCTCCCTGTCCATCAACCCACACTCCCCAGGTAGACAAAAGACTCCACCTCCCTGATGGGCTCTCCACCGACTGTGACTGGTGTGTTGGCAGTGGTGTTGATCTTCATCAGCTCGGTTTTCTTCCTGTTGATCTTGAGCCCTGTTCCGGCTGATGTGGCTTCCAGGCACGTAGTCTTGTCCTGCATCTGGCTGTGGCTGTGAGACAGGAGTGCCAGGTCGTCCGCGAAGTCGAGGTCATCCAGCTGCGTCCAGAGTGTCCACTGTATCCCGTTTTTCCTGCCTGCTGTAGTGGTCTTCATGATCCAGTCGATGACCAGGAGGAAGAGAAACGGGGACAACAGGCATCCCTGGCGGACTCCGGTCTTCACCTCGAAGCTTTCTGACAACTGGCCGGCATGGGCAATCCTGCAGCTCATGTCTTGGTAGGTGCACTGGATCAGGGAGATGATCTTCCCGGGAACTCCATAGTGCCTTAGCAGCTTCCACAGCGCCTCTCTGTCTACACTGTCGAAGGCCTTCTCATAGTCTATGAAGTTGATGTAGAGGGGGGAGTTCCACTCCAGTGACTGCTCCACAATGATGCGTAGGCTGGCAATCTGGTCAGCGCAGGACCTGTTCCTGCGAAAGCCTGCCTGCTGGTCTCGGAGCATGGGGTCGACTGCCTCTCTCATCCTCTCCAGTAGAATTCTGTTGAGAACCCTTGCCTGGCACTGACAGGAGCATGATCCCTCGGTAGTTGCTGCAGTCCCTGAGGTCCCCTTTCTTTGGCAGCTTGATGACGATCCCTTCTTTCCACTGGGCTGGCACCTCTTCCTTCTCCCAGATCTTGCTGAACAGGCTGTGCAGCATGTTGACGGCTGTCTCTGTGTCTGCTTTAATGGCTTCTGCTGGTATCTCGTCCGGCCCTGCAGCTTTCCCATTTCTCAGTGTCATGATGGCTTTCCTGATCTCCGCCTTAGAGGGCTTGTCACAGTTGATGGGTAGTTCTGTCTCAGCTGGTGGGATGTCTGGTGGTGTTTCAGGGATGGGGCGATTTAACAGCTCCCTGAAGTGTTCTGCCCATCGCTTCAGCTGTTCCTCAGTTGTTGTCAGTGGGTGCCCGTTCTTGTCCTTCACTGGTTTGTCTGTCTGCTGAAATTTGCCCGTGAGCTTCTTGGTCACCTGGTACAGGTCTTTTAGATTCCCTTGTCGGGCTGCTTCCTCTGCTTGACTGGCCAGGTTGTCGATGTAGTCCCCTCTTGTCCTTCCTGGTGCTCCTCTTCACTTCTCTGTCAGCTGCTGTGTATTCCTCTTGTGCCTTTGCCTTAGCTCTTCTTGTTCGGCTCGTGTTCAGTGCAGTTTCTTCTCTTTCCTAACTTCCAGCTTCTGGATGGTATCAGCAGAGATCCATTCCTTATGTTGGGTCTTTCTCTTGCCAAGGACCTCTTCGCATGTGTCGTGCCAGAGTTTCTTGCTGTGTTCCCACTGTGTCTCGATGTCCATTTCACTGTCTACTATCAGGTCTTGCAGTGGCTGGAACCTGTTGGAAAGGCTGATCCGGAATGCTGCTTGTGTGTCTGTGTTCCTGAGAAGTCCAACGTTGTACCTGGTCCGTGTGCTGTTGGCGTTGGTGTGCCTCTTGAGCCGAAGTCTCAATGTTGTTGCAAGAAGGTGGTGGTCTGATGATACATCGGCACCCCTCATCACGCGCACATCCCGCCACGATCTCCTGAACTTCCGGCTGATGCAGATGTGATCAATCTGGTTCTCCGTGACATGGTCCGGCGATCTCCATGTGGCCTTGTGGATGCGCTTGTGTGGGAAGATGCTGCCTCCTATCACTAGCTGGTTCAGGGCACAAAAGTCTGCAAAGCGCTCGCCATTTTCGTTCATCTGTCCCAGTCCGTGTGTTCCCATGGTGTCCTCATAGCCTGTGTTGTCTGATCCAATCTTGGCGTTGAAGTCTCCCATCAGTATGGTCATGTCCTTGGCTCCTCCTCTATCTATCACTGTCTGCAGTTGTTGGTAGAAGTCATCTTTTTTCTCCTCTTCCGCATCATTGGTGGGAGCGTAGCACTGGATGATGTTCAGCTTGATGTCTTTTTTCTTGGTGATGAATTTGGCTGTGATGATGCGGGAGTTGACAGGTTCCCAGCCGATGAGTGCCCGCTGTGCCTCCGGTGCCAGCAATCAGGGCCACGCCCTCAGTGTGGGGGGCTCCATCCTCTGTGTGTCCAGAGATACAGCAATTGCTCTCCCGATGAAAATCTCAGCTGTCCTGTCTGTAGCCACCTTGTCTCACTCAGTCCCAGTACTCCTATCTTGTAGTTCTTCATCTCTCTTGCTACTTGTATGGTCCTTCCTACTTCATACATTGTCCTGATGTTCCATGTGGCTACTCTCGTTGTTGTCCTGGGTGTTAGAAGGGGGTCGGCCTTGCAGCTTCCTTTCGGCTTTCACTGCAATGCGTCATAGGTCTCCGGGATGGAGACCCCTTCCTCGCCCAGGTGAATGTCTCGGTTTGTGTGCTGTCGATGCTTCAGTAACTTAGTTGTTTTTTACAGGTAGGGCTGTTAACCCTACGCAAACCCATTTAGCCTCTTGGAGAGGTGGTCCACATTCGTCTGACCTCTACCCTTCGACCTGTCCAGCTTGGGTGACCCTGCCAGGAGCATGTGCTCCTGCTGGCATAGTTCTCTGGGTCATTGACGGTACACCAAGCCACTACCCCACGACAAGGGTTGGACCATTGTAGGGACACACTGCAACACACAACACAAAATGATATCAGTAACTGGACACACTGCAACACACAACACAAAATGATATCAGTAACTGACACACTGCAACACACAACACAAAATGACTATCAGTAACTGGACACACTGCAACACACAACACAAAATGATATCAGTAACTGGACACACTGCAACACACAACACAACAATGATATCAGTAACTGGACACACTGCAACACACAACACAAAATGATATCAGTAACTGGACACACTGCAACACACAACACAAATGATATACAGTAACTGGACACACTGCAACACACAACACAAAATGATATCAGTAACTGGACACACTGCAACACACAACACAAAATGATATCAGTAACTGGACACACTGCAACACACAACACAAAATGATATCAGTAACTGGACACACTGCAACACACAACACAAAATGATATCAGTAACTGGACACACTGCAACACACAACACAAAATGATATCAGTAACTGGACACACTGCAACACACAACACAAAATGATATCAGTAACTGGGACACACTGCAACACACAACACAAAATGATAATCAGTAACTGGACACACTGCAACACACAACACAAAATGGATATCAGTAACTGGACACACTGCAACACACAACACAAAATGATATCAGTAACTGGACACACTGCAACACACAACACAAAATGATATCAGTAATTGGACACACTGCAACACACAACACAAAATGATATCAGTAACTGGACACACTGCAACACTGACACAACACAAAATGATATCAGTAACTGGACACACTGCAACACACAACACAAAATGATATCAGTAACTGGACACACTGCAACACACAACACAAAATGATATCAGTAACTGGACACACTGCAACACACAACACAAAATGATATCAGTAACTGGACACACTGCAACACACAAGACAAAATGATATCTGTAACTGGACACACTGCAACACACAACACAAAATGATATCAGTAACTGGACACACTGCAACACACAACACAAAATGATATCAGTAATTGGACACACTGCAACACACAACACAAAATGATATCAGTAATTGGACACACTGCAACACACAACACAAAATAATATCAGTAACTGGACACACTGCAACACACAAACTATCAATCGCCACTGTTGACAACAGTGACACACTGTAATATGATTCGGCCAGGCACTGCAGGATTATAATTTTGATACTGGCACACCCGGACTAGCAAACGAGCAGTGCTGTTTCTAAACACCTCCCATGTTTTTTGTTGTTGTTGTTTTTTTCTTGGAAACGCAGCAGTCACGCTGTATTTTTGTCAATGGTCAGACTATATTTTTTTCAACGGTGCTTTCCTTTTTTGATTTCTTAATTAATATCGTAATCAATTAATGGATTTTTTCATTCAGACTTGTTTGTTTGTTTGTTTGTTTGTTTGTTTGTGATACGCAACGATAAACGATTTAACTTGACAATCTTTAGTAAGCGCACACCTTGACTCCTTTTCATCTGAGGTTAACTGTCTCGACCTGCGAATTTGAACCAGGAATGAGAACAATGTATGCTCTGTCATCAAAGAATTTGGCTTCCAGGCTACTTCCCTTGAATTGCAAAAGGGTTAATGCTAAACCTATTTCTCCGAAATTTTCTGAGAAATTATAGGGCATGTTCTGGTCTCGTATTTTCTCGCCTGGGATTTATTTTCGAGTTATAGGGCACGCTTTCGTCTCGCGTTTTCTCCTGTCAGCCTAATGTTTACAGTACCCGTTCTCTAGGCAGTGGGCGGCGGTGACGATGATGTTCTCATTGTAGATGACGGCGCCACAGATATGGTACCATGATGTGCCACTACGCTTCTGCAGGGAACCGATGAAGTAGTGATCTCCATACGTGGCGTCGGAGCCTCCCACAATTCTCGGACTGATCTCGGCCGACACGAGCCCGCCTGGAGAAAAAACGAGCGAACGGACTTTTATTTTCAAGCGGAACAAAACAATGATTCATATCCACTGAATCAGCCGCTGCTACAAAAGTAAAAAGACATCAAACAAATGAAAATATTGTCATAATAATAATAATAATGCCATGAACTGTGTTCGTTGACATCGAGGTGATCATCGTGGTAATGAAGCCCTATGAATGCAAAATGTTTTACCGTGGGTGAATGTAGAGCAGCGTAAAGAATAGCTGGCGGGGGGGGGGGGGGGGGGGGTCCATTGGGATGTAGAACGGACGGAGCGACACGGTCAGCAGTTCTATGTCGGGCGTGCACAGTGTGTCACGGACTATGACAGCGTTACACCAACGCGGATTCACGTAAAGCACATGCCCCGCTGTTTTCCGGTTGCATTCTTGTCTCTGTCCAGGCGCACGGGTGCGGTGCCATAACCGCCAAGAAACAACTCTGGGGTGAGCGGTCGGATTTAGCCGCTGCGCTACTGAACGGCCGTCACCAATGTCATGGCGATGAAGCGTGGGTTCGAGCCCAGGTCGAAATTGTGATATGTGATGCCGGTTTTTCCTGGCTACCGGGCTGCTCATCGGGGGTTTCTCTCCGGGTTATCCGGCTTTCCTCCCCCAGCAAAATTGCAACATTGTAATATATATGATAGATATTGGGTGGCGCTGCACCGCGGCGACACGCTTCCCCCGGGGGAAGCAGCCTGAATTTCCCGAAAGGGATAATAAAGTAGTAACCAAACCAAAAAAAAAAAAAAAAAACCGCGGAGTCTGGTACCCGATTGTCTAACCATGTCAAAGTAAAAGCTAGAGGACAGGCATCCCTATATTCATGCGTGTAACTGACATTAGCCCGAAGCTCATCCATTCTGGGGCGAAGTGAACGCACGTTTGACAACGCCGTAGTGAGCGAGGTTTCGTACTCGACCATTGTTTGCTTTCTTCGCATTTTTAAGTCTCTGTCTCCAACCTCCTTTCTTTCCCCTTCTTCTTTTCTTATTCGACGTATTGTTCCCAGAGTGTTGTGGCAGTATATCATGTGGAAAGTCAACGTTAAACTGGTCAAATGAACCGACAGAAGTCGAGTCGCGTAACATCAATAAGTACTCACGGGTGTACACACCATAGCGGCCATCGTGCTGCCTGTGCACCGGTCGAAACGAAGATGAAAAAATGCACACAGCCACAACCCAAAACATAACTCTGCAAGATATCGCATCCATAGCGTACAACAGTCAGGCCTCGGTCACAACCGGCCGCACGATTTTTTTATGCTTGCGATCTCCACGAAATGTCTGCGGCCTGCGGCTTCTACGATCTGAAAAAAAAAATTAAGGTTGCAAATCGTGCGTACGATATACGTGCGATGGCGTACGTTTCCCGCAAGTCTCGCACGGGTAACGTCTTGCGATTTCAGTTGGTCAAAAATCGTACGACGGCCGTACGGATCGTACGTTGTCCTCGCAGTTATCGTACGGAGGTCGTACGCCTTCGTACGACGTTCGTCCGATGTTGACGATGTTTGCACGGGCTATACGGGCCCGTGCGCCGTACGGCTATCGTAAGTGCTCTGTACGCGTGGTGTGCGTCGGTCGTTCGACGGCCATGGCCGACGCGAGTTTTTCATGCATATAGGGACCAGCCTACATATATATATATATATATATATATATATATATATATATATATATATATATAGTTTGTTTATGGAAAGAAGACATCAGAGGATTTGGATATTATTAACAGAGAGTTTGACAAACCTATGGACACGTACACAACTTGACAGACACTGACACAGCACTGCAACACTTCTACATTGCACACCAACATCCCCCGGGCCCGCACCTGCGTCTTGCGTCCGCCTTGCGGAGCAGGCACGGAGGACGTGCATGCATCGTGGAAACATCGTACTACCGACTTGCGGTCTGTGATCACGTGCGGCAATCGTGCGGTCCTCGTGGGGAGCACGCAAGACAACCGTGCGTCACTCGTGCGGTCATCGTGCGGCCATCGTGCGGCCATCGTGACCTATTTTTCTCGCCCGGAGATGTCCAGGTCGTACGATGCACTTGCGGCAATCGTGCGTTGGCCGTACAGTGGCCGTGCGGCCAACGCAAGTGTGTAAAAAATCGCAGGTGATCGTCGAGTTTGTTGATCTTGTCGAAAACCGGCCGCAGCGCTCTGCGGCATCCTTGCGGCCTCGAAATTTCGCAGGACGCCCGTGCGCCGTTCGCAAGATTTGCCACGATTTTTGGCCGTAGATCCGCCGTAGGAGCCCGTACGGCCGGTTGTGACCGTAGCATCACTCATGCAAGTCCCTGTTGGTCCAAAGAAGCAGAAAAAGCACAAATAAAGATGGGAACAAGGGAGAGCCTGTCCCGTGTCCACGGCAGTCGCCGATCGTGAAGCCCTGTCACGGACGCGCTGCAGAGATCTAGTATTAGTACGTGCTACTGCGTGAATTTTTGTTTAGTGCTAGTCAGTTACGTTTTGAGGTAGCCCGGCCGTGCTTCTGGTCAACAGCGTGACGGGTATGAGTTTAGCTAGTCGTATCTCGTTCGTGCAATAGTTGTGACTCGGTAACTCCCGTGTCTCTCGGGCGGCATGGGCATTTCTAGAACGTTCCCGTCAGGACCTGTTAAATTGATTTCCGACTTCATAAACTCGTTGTTCAAGTTCAAATCAACAGTAGCCTGTACCTAGCAAGCACCCCATCCTCAAATTTCGGACAGTTTTAACCAACACTTATCAAAAGCCGTTCTCAAAAAGTTCAATCGAAGCTGGCGTTTCACCGACATGTATGTTCTTTACTGATTTGGTCGACAGTGGCAAGCCGGACACAAATACCGCTGCTCAAGTTCGAGACGGCAGCAGACTTGACCTACCAAACGCTGTGCTCTCAAATCAAAAGCAGTTTCAACGCTAGGAAACCCAAAACCTGTGACATAAAGCTGAACAGAATCGACTGAGTCGGTCGTCTGCCATCGGCGCAGAGAATGGCAGCGGATTCGTTGTCTAGACAGATCTTGAATTATACATGTGATTATGGAATGTAGCTGCTGGGGGAAGGACACTTTAATCGGGGCACATGTACTGCAAATACTAGAATAAACACTCACAAAGCTTCATATTTCGTGAAGAATCGCGACAGGAAGACTCCCGCTCGAACCCTAATCGTGCAAAGCGTGAACAGACTGAGCTGTGCTTGATCGGTTTCGCAATCACCTCGCAAATTTACATTTTCTTTGAAAGCGTTAACATGTTTGTTGTGTATTTAGGTCGAAGTTTAAAACTTGTGTTTTGTTTGATTTGAGTTCATGAGTGAATTGACACCGTCTTGCCAGCATAAAAAGGCGCACTTTATTTTGTCGGCGTCGTGCTCTGCCGACGTACAAACTCGTTCGTCTGCTATGTGCAGCCGCTGTCGACTGTCAGTTTTTACTAGGATAAACGTTCAAATATACTATAAATTGGCAAAAAAAAAAGGATGATAAAGCATTTACACCCAACCGCTAATGCTCAGGGTTGATTTGCGTCTTGGATCAAAATACTCGTCGGTATCCCACAGCTTGATGGGGAATAACTGCTAAAGTTTTTACCAGGTTCAGTGCATTTTGCCAGGAGCTGGTGGGACTAACGGCCGGACATCTTCCTGAGGCCCGTCCGTCATTGCGTGTAGGAGACCGTACTAGTATTCTGATGCCAGGTCCTACCCTCCGTTATTGTCAACCCCTTGTACTGACCTAGCGCTGAGGTACGTTCTCTTTTCATATTCCAAGTTATACAGTATACGCCGGTTATAAGAAACTCGAGGGGGGTGAATTTTTTTGTTTCTTATATCCGAGTTTTCTTATATCTGAAAGTCGGATATAAGAAAGTATTTTGAAAAATATTTCTTATAACCGAGTTCAGTGAAAAAAAGGTTTCAAACATTTCTTTTTTCTCAGTTCGTGTATGTTTTGCATTAAATTAAGAAATATCTGGTTTCTCTTAAAGACCTGCACAGAATATATATGTGTAGAGTTAATATACACCAGTGCGCTTGTGTCCTTCAATGTCAGATTTTTTTGTTTGAACATGAAAATACTGTTTTTGCTGTCCCAACTGTAGCGACTGGCGGTCATGTGGTAAGAAACACGAAACAAAAACAGGAAAAAAAAAAAAACCAAACCAACCAACCAACAACCAACCGAACAAACCAAAAAAAAAAAAAAACTAAGGGGAGAGAGAGAGAGAGAGAATTCCCTTGTATTTATAGGATATATTAAAAGTGCATTATGTATCAACTTTTGATCTATAAAACACTCGTCCCATTAGAGTATGATATGCGATGCTTTCCGTGTCTAATTTGGCTGAAAAAAGCTGCAAATTAGCTTTTTTTTCTGTTGGGAGGGGGAAGGGGGATGGAGGAAAGATGGGTGGGTGGGTGTTTGGGGGTTTAACATCCTTTTCCACCACATAGGGTGATATCAAAGACGGGGCAACGACGAAAAAGCCAGCACAAATATTTGGCCCCAGCCGGGATCGAACTCACGACCCGAGCATTAGAAGTCCAACGCTCTACCATTCGACCACCCCGGCTCCCCGGAGGAAAGATGGACCACGTATATTGTCAAAGAAAGGAATTGATCAACAGTTAGTCTAATACTGATAGTTTTATTCTCCTTAACGCGAGCCCTGTAGACAGAGACAGATATACAGAGAGAGAGAGAGAGAGAGAGAGAGAGAGAGAGAGAGAGACTGAGCTCCCAATCAGGCAAAAAAAACAAAATAATAATAAAACAACATATAAACAATAGAACAACAAAAATGCATCTCGTATTTTTTCTTCTTGCCAACATTCAATTTTGCACGGAACACAATGGTAAAGAACCAATTCAAGAAAAGAAAATCATGCGCCATCATGTGCCTGTCCTAAGTGACGTCAGACCTGACCTGTTTTCTTAGAATGAGTGAAATTTTCTTGGAAATGTACTTTCGGTTTCTTACAATGAGTGAAATTTTCTTGGAAATGTACTTTCGGTTTCTTATATCCGAGTTTTTGTATCAAGCGGGACAAGAAATTTGCTTTCCTAAAACACGAGTTTTTCTTATAAGCGAGTTTCTTGTATCCGAGTTTTTGTAATACATAATAAAGAAGAGTTTGGCCGGGGGGAAAAAATTCGTTGGCAATAACCGAGTTTTCTTATATCCGAGTTGCTTATATCCGGCGTCCACTGTAGGTTTTCTGATTGTGTTGTAGTATTGCTGGTGTCGTTAGTTCAGTAGAATTATGGCTTGGACTCTGTAGGTTGTTTATTGTGATGTGCCCTAGACTCATAGGTTTCTGGACACTGTGTGAACTCCTCAGCTGTGACAGAGTTGCCTGTGCTTGCACGGTCGACCCTGTTAAAAAAAAAAAATTCACACTTTGAAAAGTTTTTTTGTTGTTGGGAGCTTAGATCTTTCAGGCTCGACCATGTAAGACAGTCGTAGCATTGCGCTGAGTTGTGTATACAATGTATTGTCAGGAAGTATATCTTCTGGATTGACTTGTGTCAGCAGCGGTTCTGGTGATGGTCACGGTCTTCGTCCCGGAGGGTGCCCGCCATATGACCGGCCGCGGTTGTCCAGGTCCACGCACACAGCGACGGTGGATGACAGCGCCCTAGGGACACGCGGACAGGCCAAGTTCGGGTGCAGGTAGCGCGACATTGACGGCTACGACCCGCAAGACAAGACCTTCAAGTCAGCGTCGTCTGCTCTGGGTTTTGCTGGACTTTGCGATTCTGTATGTAAACGCACTCGCGTAACCGACTGTCATAGGGAGCCTTTGAACCTTTGTGTGTTTGTCTGTCTGTCCTATTGTTCATAAAGAGTAGAAACTGTGATTGTTGTTCCATGTTCGTTTGTTTGAACGATAGCGTGTGATGTGTGTATGTTTGCGAGCGATTGAGTGCTTGATAGGGTCGTGACACCGGAGTGGGACTCGAACCTGACCTCTCGCATTGGTGACGAAGTTTCTTAACCACTAGTCCACTGACCGCCCAAAACAACAGTCAAAATTCTCTCTCTCTCTCTCTCTCTCTCTCTCTCTCTCTCTCTGGTTTACCGAAAAGGGGGCTTCTTGGGGAGGAACGAGAAATGGTTTTTAGGGGGGGCAGAATCTAGAGGTTGTTAACGAGTATGTATATCTTGGTTTTCCATTTACAACAACCCTTAGCCATAAGAAAGGTGTAGACTACATTGCTTCCAAGGGAAAGAGAGCTGCAGTTAACTGTGTGAGAGCCCTTAGTAAACTCGACTGTATGTCAATAGATACATTCTACAAGATTTTTGATGCACAGGTCTTGCCTGTTCTCCTATACGCTTCTGAAGTATGGGGGCTAAACCGCTGGAGCAAAATAGAAAGTGTGCACTTGTTTGCTAGCAAGCGCTTTTTAAACGTGCAGTCGAAAACACCTAATAAGTTTGTCTATGGAGAAACCGGTCGCTACCCATTGTATGTAAACAGCTTTGTGCAGTGTATGCGTTACTGGTTAAGACTGTTGAAAATGGACATATCTAGGTTGCCTAGACAGGCCTACAACATGCTTCTTGTGAAGGACCAGAATGGTAAACAATGCTGGGTGTCCAAGGTGAAGAAAACGCTGTTTGAATTTGGCTTTGGGTTTGTGTGGGAGCAGCAAGAGGTGGGTGACGATAAGTGGTTTCTGAAAGTTTTTAAACAGAGATGCATCGACATGTTTCAGCAGGAATGGTCGTCTTCTGTGTCTAGCAGTAGAATGTTCGAGCAATATAGCTCGTTTAAATCGTCACTGGAAGTAGAAAAATTAATACATGTACTATGATATGAGAAAATGTTTCAGGGATTGCAATGTTAAATTGCGGCTCGGTTTACTGCCATTGAACGGTTAGCGCATTTCGCAAAGTCACTGCCGAGGGTACTCTGAAATTGTGTCCTTATTGTACAGATACTACGGAAGATGAAAGGCATGTCATTCTTGATTGTCCATTATATTTAAACATTCGACAGAAATACCTCATCCAACACATACGCGGACGCCATTCTTTTCACTATCTTATGAAGTGTAATGATGAATCTGTCACAAAAGTCCTGGCATTCTTTATATTCTACTCTATTAGAATACGGGGGGATTACCTGCACAACAATGGCCACATAAGCTAGGCAGTACCGTGAGCGCTTTGACAGTCAGTGTATTCAAATTATCCAAGTGTGTGTGTCTATTCATTTTATTTTACGTGTTGTATGTTTTAGTTTCTCCATGTGTTTTGGGCTGGTGGCCCGTAACAATAAATGTTCGAGTTCGAGTTCGAGTTCTCTCTCTCTCGTCTCTCTCTCTCTCACACACACACACACACACACACACACACACACCTCTACTAGCTTCTACTAGTCATAGTTCTTACCGAGGACAGCAAGCAAAACGGGAGTGATCATCTCAGCGTCTTCGGTGCTACTGCGTGTCAGTGATGTAATGTCGGTGTCTCGGTCTGCATCCCGTATTTATGGAGAACACACGTGCGCAGCATTATCGGGCGCGGATAAGTTTTCGGAATTTGCGTGACAAATACTGTGAATGGATGGAGCATATGAAATGAAGGGTTTACATCACCTGATAACACGTACACGTGCCCTTAAAGATCTAAGCTCCCAACAAAAAGCTTTCCCAAGTGCGAAAAACATTTACAGACTTGACTGTGCTTGCACGGTCGCAGAGTTGCAGAGTTCACACCGTGTGCAGAAACCGCGACAAAACCGTGCCGAAAAATTGCCCCCATTTCCTGTCGGGGTCCGTCCACGCTACTGTACACATCTCCGTGCAGTGGTCATCCGTCCGTTCAGTGGTCATCCGTCCGTGCAGTGGTCATCCGTCCGTGCAGTGGTCATCCGTCCGTTCAGTGGTCATACGTCCGTGCAGTGGTCATCCGTCCGTGCAGTGGTCATCACAGCAGTCGTGACCGAGTCAGTACTGTCCGCAGTTACCCCCATACAAGTCGTATCACTTTTGAATTTGGTCAGTGTCGCTCGTATGCCGTGCTGTCGCCGTCAGAATGGCGCAACAAATGTTGACGGTAAGGTTTTTTTTTTTTTTTTTGGGGGGGGGGGGGGGCATTTGCCGAGATGTGTGAGAAATGAAGAGCACGCGGGCACTCAGATTTGCCAAGCGCGTTTTATCGAAAACAAGATTTCCAAATTGCGGTTTTACTTTTGGTTCTGCAAAGCTCGAGTAGAAACGTTTACGGTTTTGTTTCTGGACACTGTGTGAATTCTGCAGCTGTGACAGAGTTGACTGTGCTTGCACGGTCGACCCTGTAAATTTTCCACACCGGAAAGCTTTTTGTTGGGAGCTTAGATCTTTAAAACTCGACTACCTTCAGTTTGCCGGCAGAGCGAGGGGAACAGTGGGGAGTGGGTTGGAGGAAGAGAGGTGGAGTTTTTCACAAGCACCGCTGATGGATCTTTTACACAACCCGTGAAAAGCTGGACTGATATGCTTGAACTGTTTTTAGCTGCACAGAGGCTTGCCGTGGGACCAGATGTACCCACTTTTTTAACTGTATGATCCCATTCGGGCTGCCTTCCCCGGGGGAAGCGCGTCGCCGCGGTGCAGCGCCACCCAATACCTATCCAATGTATTTTATAATTTTGCTGGGGGAGGAAAGCCGGATAACCCGGAGAGAAACACCCGATGAGCAGCCCGGTAGCCAGGAAAAACCGGTATCACATATCACAAGCTCGACCTGGGCTCGAACCCATGCTTCATCGCCATGACATTGGTGACGGCCGTTCCGACGCGCTACCTATTAGACCACCGCTCACCCCTCGACCCTGACCGTGGATCAAGACTTTACTGACCCTTTACTTTCATTCAAGTGAGTCAAAGGGTTTTTGTTGTTGTTGTTGTTGTTGTTGTTGTCAGTGTTGTTGTTTGTGGAAACGGTCATTTCAGCGCTGAGTGGGTGAGCTAGTTTTGAAGTTTCGTCCATTGCTTTAAAACAATGGGACCATCAGCTTGTTTTGCTGTTTTGAGTATGTGTGTGGTAGACATGTGTGCTCAAACCTAACCAAGATATCCTCGCTTATTTCAGTCGGTGTATCATCCATATCATCCACCCATAAAGTCTCACTCCGTTTGTCAGGCACACAGCAACGCTGTGGACAACTTTCCATTGGATGCACTTAATAATAATAATGAATTGTACTTACATAGCACAAAATTCTCACAAAGTGACTCAATGCGCGTACTCCCGCACTCATACCAACAAATATGCAAACACACACACACACACACACACACACACACACACACACACACACACACACACACACACACACACACACACAGCTGAGCTGAATCAGGAGGAGGTAAGTGGGCATAGTCGAAAGCCGGAACAGATGCGTTTTCAATTCAGACTTGAAACGATCTAAATTATGTCCGACTGGTCTCTCAGGCCGGCAGGTAGTGCGTTCCAGAGTGACGGGGCAGCAAAGCTAAACGCTCGCTCGCCACCTGTTTTCAGGTTTCGACGAGGAATTTTCAATAGTTAATTAATGAATGAATGAATTAATCCGTGCGTCTGAATCAGTCACTTGGAACACAATAGGCAAGTTTACAGTAGGACTTCGTGAGGAGGACTTCGCTCAGCAACGTAACCCATTTACATGTCAGTTGGGCTAACACGTCAGAGACTAGCGACCAGTGGATAGAAATTTAGAAGCCAGTTCTATTGCGGATATATAGCGGATAGGGGGCTGTCCGCAGGGATGGACAGACTAGCGGATGACTATCGGAACGGCTTAGTCGATAGGATAGTGCGAAAACTATCCACGTGTAAGGCAGCCTAAGTGACGCTGCTCAGCGAAGTCCTCCTTACGAAGTCCTACTAAATATGCCTCATATAGCGTCTGTAACCGTTGTCTAGACTCGGGCTGACGTCTGTATGTTGTTCTACCTATGTACGGGGGTTGTTCAACGAGAACTGGAAAATGGCATGTAACGTGACTTCTAAGCAAGATACAGAAAATATATTTATACCACAAGAAAATTCAGCCTTTCCTTTATTCACATGCAAAAAAGAAATCCGATGCGATGACGCATTTAAGAGTATGACGTCATTAAAAAAAGTATACGAAACAGCTGAGCCTGAAAAATATGGAGGGCACGAAGGAGCAATACCGTTTCTACATTTTCACAAGGCTGAAGCTCGGAGACAAACCGAAGAAATTCCACGATGATTTACAGGCAGTCTATGGGGCCAATTGTTTTCCATATAGCACAATGTACAAATGGATTCAAGCATTTCAAGCTGAGGAATTGAGCAGTAAGCCAGGTATGGGTCCAGCACGACCTTTTCCAGCTCGGAACGAGCAAAACATTGCCCTTGTAGAGAGACTGGTTGCTGAAGATCCACATTCAACTATCAGAGAATTGAGCGAGGTATCTGGCGTCTCTGTTGGTACCGTTCATAGACTATTTGGTTGCGGACTGGACACCAGTATCGTCGCTTCTCCTCAGCCGGTGTTATAGTAAATCATCGAACGTTACGATCAGGACAGTTTATCGGCGGCGGTCATTCCAAGAGTGTTATGCGGTCCGTTGCCTTCTCGGAAGACTCGTTTTACTCGGCTATCCGGTTACTTCAAGCCAAACGCTATTACCGCTCCGCAGAGCACACACCAGACCAGGGCGACGATAGGAACTCATCATGCAAACAGACTATAACAGTGAGAGCGGTGCGCAACCTACCAGCGGGCGGCCAGCTCCGCTTCGGTGGTGTGCGCCATCTTGGATCTCTCTCTTCGTGTGTCCTCGGTAGTTTCCGTCAGTAGGCTACCGACCACACAGCGCTGATTGGTGGCTACTAATAGTGACTTAGTCGTACCGACGTGTAGTGTAGGAATGAAGCGTTAGGCCAAAGACAGTCATATTTCTCAACTATTGGAAGCCGCAAAGTCACGGAAACGGTCGCTGTGGTCAAAGGTAACGTGTATTCATTTGGCAAACAGCATTACAGCTTCAGTTGTAAGCGGCCGTTTTGTCCTTCAGACCTCGTTACGAACATACAGACTTTAACTCTTCCGGCAAAGCCCATACAACAATCGCAATTTTGATTGAAATCTTCAGATAAGTAAGAACCACTTCAAGCCACTATTATGCAATCCCAAGCGGTCTCGGGCCTAGCGGGAATTCAGCCAAAATACTTTACTGTCAGGCTGTTCTAAAATACATCACATACAGACACACACACACACACACACACATGGAACGAGATAAACTATCGGTTACATCACAATATTACACAGTGCTACAAGTATCAAATAAATCAAATCAAATAAACGAATGAATTCTGATTAAATCTTACACTATTACAGAAACTGAGAAGAAAAAAAAAGACACAAAAAACCCGGTTATTTCGAGCGTACGGCCGGACTCACAAACGCAGCTGTTTTCACATGGCTTCTCTGAAGCTTAGTTAACCAGGAAACAGTGTGTCTATGTAAATCTTGCGTTTGCGTTGAATTCATGTATTGATACTGAAGCCCAGTTGGTACAGTTCGCCAGCTAGGGGATGCAATTGTATAACAGTTATATGCAGCGGGAGCAGATGTACTCCGGCTCTCCACTCAGCGGGGCGATAGTATCCCGCCCTTCAGTCCGGTCAGCTCTCGCAATATTGCCGCGCTATTTTCATCGATGGGCTCGTTGCCGGAAAGCGAAACGGTTACAAATTACGACAGATACTACACACATACATATATCATCACCATCCGATGGCTAAATTCGTTTAATGTTTTCGTTTAAGTTACATCATCCATAACTGAAACTGACGAAGCCGGTTAGCTGTCTTGTGACCTCAACTTGAGAGACCCAACAGTAAGGATACATTTTCACCCCCATCCCGCGCAGCTGGTGTACACTTGCTCCCCCCTGCATATAACTGGTATACATTTACACCCCCTAACAGGCAAACTCTACCAGCTGAGCGATACTGACAAACTGAACTGTTCACC
>JACVVK020000371.1:382500-395000 GCA_018292915.2 Batillaria attramentaria
GCCTCTTATGCAAAACATCTTCTACATTCAAAGCGTTCCTCTCTTTTGTGCTCAACTTTGAGCCTTTCCAAACCACTTGGTCTACTGAAAGATGCTCCACACACTGGTTAAATTCAATTGGTTTCTTCTCACCATTTTTTCCAGTGCTGCCGTCAGAATCCTTTGCCTCATCACCAGTATCATCACCTGTTCATTGCAGCAGGAGGTGACTCAGAGCTGTAAGATGAAGGAAGTGTTACAGCGAGTTGCTGGACAGTGTTGGGGGTCTGGTTCAGTCCCAAAGTCACGCTCACAGTCCACACGGACATCCTGGCCAAGAACTACTCTTGATATTCCACGCTCCCCACATTCAAACGCTTTCTGTTGTGTGCATGATCTTGCGACGTTTCACCTTGCTTGGACTCCTGAAAGACGCCGCTTCCCTTGCGTGGCTACGCGCATGTTTTTTTAAAGAACCTGACTCAGCAAAAGATCGTCCACACTCTCCACATTCATAGGGTTTTTCGCCCGTGTGCTTACGCATGTGTCGCTTTAGATTAGAAGACTGATTAAACGATGCTCCGCATTCCCCACATTCAAACGGTTTCTCCCCTGTGTGTATACGCATGTGTACTCTTAAATTAGCGGAAATACTAAACGACGCTCCGCACTCATCACATTCAAATGGTTTCTCTCTTGTGAGCGAAACCCTGTGATTTTCTGTATGTGTCTCTGTGTGAATTTCTGTATGTATTTCTGTTGTGTGTTTACGCATATGTTGTTTTAAAGTACGAGATGCAGCAAAACATTTTCCGCACTCTCCACATTCAAATGGTTTTTCACCGGTGTGCTTACGCATGTGTCTCTTTAGATTAGAAGACTGACTGAACGATACTCCGCATTCAGGACAATCAAATGGTTTCTCCCCGGAGTGTATACGCAAATGTACCTTTAAATTACCAGAATCACTGAAAGAGCCTCCACATTCAGGGCATACAAATGGTTTCTCCCCTGTGTGTGTAACTTTGTGTCTAATTAACTTACTCTTTGTATTGAAAGACACGCCGCATTCATCACATTCAAACAGTTTTTTCCCCCCATTTACGTCAGTCCTCAGACTGAAACCCTTTGCTTTTTTGCCTCGTGTCCTGCCGGTATTGCCATCCTCTGTCTCTTTTCCAGCAGGAGCAGACTCCGAGCTGCAAGATGAAGCAAACGTTACAGTGAGTAGCTGGTCAGTGTTGGGGTCTGGTTCAGTCCCACAGTCACACTCACAGTCCACACGGACACCCTGGCCACGAACAACCCCTGATGTGCTGCTAACGCCCGCCTCTTGTTTGATGACGATGTGTTGATCATTTCCATGGTCAACACTGGCACAACGGAGATTTGCTCCATACTCATCACATTCAAATGGTGTCTTCCCTGTATTTACTTCAGTCCTCAGATTTAAATACGTTGCCTTGTCAGTTCGTTCCATGCCAGTATCACCATCACCTGTCTCTTTTGCAGTAGGAGCAGACTCGGACGTACAAGACGAGGGAAGTGTTACAGTGACTTGGTGGTCAGTGTTGACGCCTGGTTCAGTCCCCCAGTCCACATCGATATCCTGACCAACAACGACCCCTGACTTTCCACGCTCTCCACATTCAGAGAGTTTCACTCCTGCCTGCATAACTTTACCGTTTTCTCTGTGTGTTTCCCTCATGTGTTTACGCACATGTTTTTGTAAGGTACCGGACTCAGCAAAACATCTTCCGCACTCTCCACATTCATAGGGTTTTTCACCGGTGTGTTTACGCATGTGTCTCCTTAGACTGCAAGACTGACTAAACGATGACCCGCACTCAGGACATGTAAATGGCTTCTCCCCAGTATGTACGCGCATGTGCACCTTTAGATATCTAGAGCAACTAAAAGATGCTTCACATTCTTCACATTTAAGTGGTTTCTCTCCTACGTGTGTAATCTTGTAACTTTGTGTTTCTGTTTCCCTTTCATGGTCACACGAGTGTTTTTTCAAATTACTGCAATCTGCAAAAGATCGTCCACACTCTCGACATTCATAGGGTCTTTCACCAGTGTGCTTCCTCCTGTGTCTTTTTAAATTAGAAGACTGAGTAAACGATGCTCCACATTCAACACACACAAAAGGTTTCTCCCCAGTGTGTATACGCATGTGTACCTTTAAATTAGCAGAATCACTAAATGATGCTCCACACACACCACACTCAAATGGTTTCTCCCCTGTGTGTGTAACCTTGTGTCTCATTAACTTACTAGTTCCATTGAAAGACGCTCCACACTCATCACATGCAATTAATTTTTTCACCCTATTCACATCAGTCCTCGACTCTTTTGCCTTGTCAGCTTGTTTCATGCCTGTATCACCATCACCTGTCTCTATTCCAGTAGGAGCAGACTCTGAGCTGCAAGACAAAGGAAACGTTACAGTGACTTGCTGGTCAGTGTTGGGGTCCGGTTCAGTCCCACAGTCACACTCACAGTCCACACGGACACCCTGGCCAACAACAACCCCTGATGTGTTGCTGACATCTGCCTCTTGCTTGATGACGAGGTGTGGACTATTTCTGTCACCATGTTCCTCTCGGCCCCAAGATGTAACATCACCGTCTCGCTGATGCTTGACAGCGAGGTGTTGACCACTTTCACAGTCACCACTGACACCACAGTCACCATGTTCCACTTGACCCATAGGTGTGACATCAGCACATGGCTCTTGTTTGACTTGTGCTGGAACATTTGTTTCTGTTACAGAAGTGTCGCCTGTCTTCACATTCTCACCACCACCTGCATTGAGATTATTGTAGCGACAGTCAGTGTCCGCGTCTGTCTTCATGTGATGACTATTGTGTCCTTTGTCCTCACAGTGTACAGCTGCTGACCGAGCCAGTGTTTCTGTTGAGGGGTAAAAAATAGTATAAACAAACACGTGTGAATACTGTTTAAGTGTGATTGTAATGTTCTTCAAACTTATCATCAAGGCATGTGCTGCGAGCAGCTTAACCAAAGGAAAGTTGCCACCTCAAACCCCCCCCCCCCCCCCCCCCCAAAAAAAAAAATAAATAAATAAATAAAAATTTAAAAACAATCAAGAGAAATAAAATACTGGTTGTACCTTGCTCTGGTTCCCCTGTGACATCATTCTCTGCCTGTGAAAAGTCAGCCATCCTAGCTTGGTTCCCTTGTGCCCCATCAATCCTGAAAAACAAAACAAAACAAAGCTACAGTCACACCATCAGCCAGTCACCAGCACAACACACTGCGCTGCAAGTAATCAGGACCAATAATCTTCTTTTGTGTTGTAAAATTACCCTGTGTAAAGTGGCCATTAGTACCTGCTGGCCTCCAGCCACAAAGACCTTGATCTTTTGCAGGTTCTACCAGTTACATGAAACAGCTGAAATCAAGGCCAACAATTAAAGTAAAGCTCACGGCACACTGGAGTTATTCTTGTTTGCACAAACATGGAGAACAGCTCAAACACACTCCAGGAAAAAACAGGACAAAGGCATGCTGTACTTACAGCTGCGTGTCAGTATTGTCACATGAGTAACACGCAGGGTCCATACAGGTTCACAGTCTAAAAAATTCATGACTTTTCCATGACTTTTCCGGGCCAACTCTCCTGTTTTCCATGACACCTTCCTCACCCTCTTTCACACTGACACGCGCGAGGGTAGAAATAATGAGCTTATCCAAGTTATCGCAGTCAGCAAGACCAATGTTCAGAGTTAGTCATTAGCCTTATGGGAAGGCAGTCTGTTGGTATTTTTGGCAATCAGTCCTGTGAGTAATCACCAATCTGACCGTTTCACTGTTGGGCTGAAAATGGCTTCCATAAATTCCAAAATTCCATGACTTTTCATGACTCTTGAGATAATTTCATGACTTTCCAGGCCTGGAAAAGCTTTTTCCAAATTCCATGACTTTTCCAGAATTTCCATGACCTGTATGGACCCTGAACACGGAAAAACACCATGTTCGCTGTTCATTGAGACTAAAAGTAAAAACACTCCCGTGTGACATCGACCAAACATGGCAGAGGTTTAAATTAAAGGGTAGTTTATCATTATGATTGGTTACCTAGGCTGAAGGAGGTTTATGTTTGTAACCCAATTTAGAGGAGGTTTAGGGTTAGTAACCTAGGTTCAGTAAGGTTTAGCTTTAGTTTGGGGCTTGGTTTGTATTTCAGAAAAGGTCAAGCATGCTTTAGATTTTTTTTCACTGATATGATTTACCTACACGTGTGCATGTAGGAAAGTAATCAGACATTTTTAAAAAATTCAATTGGCCCAAGACTGACGCCGTTAAGGCCGTTCTTAACCGGGCGAACCACCAGTCCGGCAAACTTGTTCGGCGAACTGAGTATTGTATACGAACAGGGCCAGCGCGCACACGTATGTAGTTCCAGAGGTTCGGACAAACCAGTTCTCTGTCTTAACCGACCGTTAATGATATGCATACGTCATCGCCCGAACAAGGCGGACTCGCAAGTTGAGACAATCGTAAACAACCAAAATGGCCGCCTTCGTAGATCGAGACGACCAGGCAGTTGCGGTAGTTATCGTTTTGAGTGAACTCTTGGAAGTCGAGGAAGAGGAGAAAAGAGGAAAAGAGCACAAGAGAGGGAAATGTGAAGTGAGTCGATAGCCGCCATGCCGTCCGCCATTTTCCTCAACTCTGTACATGCGCACAACAGCTCTCCCCGAGCAGCCAATCAGAGCGCAGGATCGGCCAAAGGATCGCGAGGGTTCCCACGACACGCTATGCAGGCCTCGAATCTAGTTCGGCGAACCTTTCGAACCAGGGTATGCGCACAAGTATTTGTCGATTAAGAAACAACGTGCGCAAACATAGTTCGCCGTACTCTTCGAACCTAGTTCGCGAACCAAAAGTCCGCCCGGTTAAAAACGGCCTTTAGGAAGCCATTATGACTATTAGTACATGGGCGGTGAATCAATGAAATTACTGCACAGTTTACAGATTTAGAGTGACCCTGTTTGGAATCTGCTAAACAGTGCATGGAACCCTCACTTCGAGACACAAAGTTATTAGGAGTATTCTGATTCATACACAGGGCAACTATAGGTGTGTACCGAGCCTAATAAACATGGAATACAGAGACAGGTGCCAGTGTAAACAATTAACATACATCCATATCTTAGAGTAGATCTATATATTTGCCTATATTGGTACAACTCGCTAGTCGTATATTGATGCTGTGCAGCCATGTGCCCAACCAAAAAGAAAAAACAAAACAAAAAAACATGGAATACAGAGAATGCCTGAAGGCTTTGAAAATCCCCAGTATGAGCTACAGACGGATCAGAGGGGACCTGAATGAGGTAGGCACTGACCATACAAAATAAAAATTACAGTGTTGGTTTTTCAGCTCAATCAACTGATGTTTTATTCAGTTGGTAATGTTGGGTAATGTACCCTCTTTGAAGTGACTAACTTTTTCAAAGTTTATTGCTAACCACACACACACACACACACACACACACACACACACACACAGCATATGCGCACGCGTGAAGAAGCGATAGATGGTCGCTGACGCAGCGCTATGTTGACACAACGGTAGGTTGACACAGCGCCATAGGGCTGTTCCCAAAGATCAGATTTGGCCTCGCAGCCTACAAGTATCTAAAACCGTATTCTATTCTGTCTGTGTATCATCCATCCCATACGTCGGACACAACCACTACACTAGCGGTCATCCTTACAACACGGTTGAGTCGTTTAAACAAACTATTTGAAAAAGAAAACGTACGTGATGGTAGTTGGATCCGCCATTTTGCTTCTTTGAAATCAATTTACCGCAACGTATCACGAAGTGAGGCTACTCGCAGCCGACACACCGAACAGATACTTTTAAGTGCTGCATTCGGAAACTGACGGAGAGAAATCAGTGACCCGTTCTCTGTGTATAGCCACAACCTTGTAACGTTCCTATTCGGGAGAACGGGGCAATTTGCCTCTTTCGTTGTTAGTTTGTGGCGTGCATGTGCATGTAGCATCATGGTTTCGGCTGTTGCTCAATTTGCACGCTGCCGTGGGAATTGCATGTGGCTGCTGAAAGGAGCTTCAATGCCTCTTCCACTTTCTCATGTTTCATTGACTTTCACTTTCTCGGCCATTCCTGGGTATGCAGTAGTGTAGAGGGTGTCTATATGTTCTTCCTGCATGTGTACCAGATTCTGCAATTACGGTCAAATAGTTGTTTCTTCTCACGTCAATCACCAGCAAGGTGACTGTACTCACACACGGTCACGCACACAAGTCAAACAGCACTCACACCAAAGTTCATGGACAGCATGTGTGTGTGTGTGTGTGTGTGTGTGTGTGTGTGTGTGTGTGTGCATGTGTGTGTGTGTGTGTGTGTGTGTGTGCATGTGTGTGTGTGTGTGTGTGTGTGTGATCGTGTGTGTGTGTGTGTGTGTGTGCATGTGTGTACAATAAAATCATAAAGAAAAATATAACCTGTATTTATCAAACATTTAGCCAAACTGTGCAAATGTCAGTTTATTCACAACTGATACATGTTTGCAGCTGATCTGCAATCTACGATGGCTAAGATGTACAGGAAAGCAAACAAATGTAACATGGTGCTGTACATTACAAACACACACTTGTCTTGAAAACATAATTCTGACCTGCATACTTGCTTGAAGTGGTCAATGGTTACAGTGAGGGGAGTGGCAGGTTAACAGCACATCTCTGTTACCTTTCAATACATGTTCCGAACACCAAAATGTCTCTGTTAGTTGTGTGTACACATGTATGTCTCACGGATATTGAAACAGCAAAATATGCACAATGAAATGGATTTTCACCTGTGTGTGTGTGTGTGTGTGTGTGTGTGTGTGTGTGTGTGTGTGTGTGTGATCGTTCATGTGTGTGTGTGTGTGTGTGTGTGTGTGTGTGTGTGTGTGTGTGTGTGTGTGTGTGTGCCATGGCTGAAAATGGTCCATGATCTAAGAGGGTAAAAAGTGTGTAGCAGTTTGTGATGAAGTGGCAAAACAGAAGCATTAGGCTAGGGGTGTGCGGGGGTATGCTCCCCTGGAGTCAGTGGGTTTTTTTTAAAAAAACTTTTAGCTTAAAAACTCTGCAGTTTGGTGCATTTTGGCATGATTTTAGGTGCTTCAGAGGAGGAAACACTTTTTCAGAGGAAAATTTTTAGAATTAGACTAAAATTTGTACAATCAGGTGCGTCTTGGCATGATTTTGATTGCTTCAGAGGGGGAAACACACTTTTTCGGGAGCGGAAAATTTGTAGCCAAAGGTGGAAATCCGGAAAAGCCCTGGTATGCGCATGTAATGTCTTCTTACTTTCTACTGTATGAGCCAGATGTAAAGCAACCTGGATTTTTTTTGTATGGTAATGTACGGTAAAGATTAAAATATATTCAGACCAGCTGAATACATGCAATACAGCTTATTAATATTTGTTTCCCTGTGACATTTTTTAAGGTCAGAGTGAGTAAAACGTGACTTACACTCATCACGCACAAAAGGTTTCTGCCCTGCGTGTGCACGTCTTTTTACCACAACCAAACAAAAGCCACCCCACATTCTTATCGCTCAAGAGATCTCTCTCCCCTTTATCTCTGTGATGTTTTCATTGACCAGACTGACAAAAGGCTGTCCAAAACTGTCCACACTGAATCTGGATAGTTTTGACGTTTCGAATGTCTAATTACTTTAAATGATGCTCCACACACGTCACGGTCCAATGACTGCACCGCTGAATGTGTGTGCATTCGCAGTCTCGGGTACCATTTCCTTCCCAAGGTGCTGAACATTCACATTCGCATGTTTTCTTCGAACGTGTTCTCTTAAATGAGCAGAGTGAGCAAAACATCTTCCACACTCCATACACTGAAATGGTTTCTCCCCTGTGTGTGTTCGCATGTGTGATTTCAGTTGAGCAGACTGGGCGAATGATTTTCCGCACTCGGAACATTCAAATGGTTTTTCGCCCGTGTGCTTACGCATGTGTCGTTTCAGTTCACTAGAATTAGTAAAGCAAGACAAACACTCCGTACATTCATATGGTTTCTCCCCTTTGTGTCTACGCATGTGTTCTGCTAAATAAGCAGCTGTGGTAAAAGACCTCCCACACTCCTCACATTCAAATGGCTTCTGCCCAGTGTGTTTGCGCATGTGTACCTTCAAATTCCCCGACAGACTGAATGATGTTCCACACTCTCCACATACAAATGGTTTTTCGCCTGTGTGCTTTTGCATGTGACGTATTAGATCATAGGACCGACTGAAAGACGCTCCACATTCACCACATTCAAATGGTTTCTCTCCTGTGTGTTTACGAACGTGGACTTCTAAATGCGCTGCCCGGGTAAAAGACTTTCCACACTCTTCACATTCAAACGATTTCTTTCCCGTGTGTTTACGCATATGACTTTTCAAGTGACTAGAATATGCGAAACATGACCCACACACCTGGCATTCAAACGGGTTTGCCCCTGTGTGTTTCAGCATGTGTCTGGTCAGATTGCCAGATTTGTTAAAAGATGACCCACACTCTTCACATTCGAAAGTTTTTTCCCTCGTGTGTGTTCCCATGTGACCTTTTAAGTGACTCTGTCTAGTGAAAGATTTTCCACACTCTCCACATGCAAATGGTTTCTCTCCTGTGTGCTTAAACTTGTGTCTTTGTAAGTCATTTGACTTACTGAAGCAAGCTCCGCATTCAGCGCATTCAAATGGTCTCACCCCTGTGTGTATAAGCATGTGTTCTTTTAAATGACTGGAATAGGAAAAACATCTTCCACACTCTCCACATTCAAACTGTTTCTCTCCTGTGTGTGGAACCTTTTGTCTTTTGAAATCGCTTGGTCCACTGCAAGATGCTCCACACTTGTCCAATTCCAATGATTTTTTCCCCCTATCCACGCCAGTCCGCAAACTTAGATCCAATGCCTTGTCAGCTTGATTCATGCCAGTATAACTATCACGGATCTCTTTTCCAGTAGGAGCAGACTCCGAGCTGCAAGACGAAGCAAAGGTTACAGTGAGTAGCTGGTCAGTGCTGGGGTCTGGTTCAGTCCCACAGTCACACTCACGGTCTACATGGACACCCTGGCCAACAACAACCCCTGACGTGTTGCTGACATCCGCCTCTTGCTTGATGGCGAGGTGTTGACCATTTCCACAGTCACCATTACCACTGTCACCGTAATCACCACTGTCACAATTCTTCACATTCACCACATCTGGATGTTTTGTCTGCATGTGACGCTTTAAATGGCCAGACTGAGCAAATGATTTTCCACACTCGGCACATTCAAATGGTTTCTCCCCTGTATGTATACGCATGTGGTCTTTTAGATGACCAGACCGGATAAACGACGTTCCACAGTGTTCACATTCAAACGGTTTCTCGCCTGTGTGTTTGCGCATGTGTTGTTTTAGAGCGTAAGGCCAGACAAAAGACCGTCCACACACGCCGCATTCATATGGCTTCTCCCCTGTGTGTTCATGCATGCGTTTATTGCCAGGCTGGGCCAGAAAATTTCCATCCTCTCCACTTTCACATGTTGTCTCTCTGGTGTCACCACCGACACCACTGTCACCATGTTCCTCTTGTCCCCAAGGTGTGACGCCAACACCTGGCTCTTGTTTGACTTGTGCTGGGAAATTGGACTCTGTCACACAGGTGTTGCCTGTGGCAGTCTTCACATTCTCACGTCCACCTGCATTGACAGTATTGTAGTGACTGTCAATGTCCACGTCTGTCTTCATGTGATGTCTACCCGTATGGTCTCCTTCGTCCCCATAGTGTGCAGCAGCTGACTCAGCCGGTGAGCTTTCTGTTGAGGAAAAAAAAAAAGCATTAAAAAAACAAACAAACAAAAAAACAGATGATAAATCAAGGCATGAAAGTGCACTGAAAGTGAAAGCAGGTTAAGAAAATGGAAACTATGATCTATTTGTAAGCCATGTATGTTTATAATAAATATGTATACAGTATAGGTATTATCTATGTATGTGTTTGTCTATACGTGTTTGTGTAATGTCTATATAATTATGTATATGCCAAAAAAAAATTATTTTTTTTTAATGGAAACTGAAAAAAAAAATTCCTTGTACCTTGCTCTGGTTCCTTGGCCACATCAATCTCCATCTTCGGAAAGTCGACCATCCTGGCTTGGTCGCTCTCTGCCCCATCGATCCTGGAGATAAAAATCATAACAAAGCTACAGTTCATTCGGGCCGATTGTCGGGGGTTCTCTCCGGGTACTCCGGCTTCCTCCCCTCTGCTTTGGAAATGTTCAGCCCACCAAATTTGAAAAATAAATGCAATTCTAAATTCCGAAGTTTAAATAGCTGAGCTGACCCTTCACACCACGTGACTGTAATGTGTTTATGTCCAGTGTGTGATTCACGTGAGCATGCATGTTGGGTTCAGTTCGCGGCGCTTTGAGGCGATTCATGAAAATGGGTAAAGCGCCTATACAATATACTGTATTCATTATTATTTACAGTCACCCCTTCAGCAAGTCACCTGTCTAAAACACTGCCCTGCAAAAGAAACTGCAAGTATTCCAGACCAAAAGTCATCTTTTGTTGAAAATTTACCCTGGATACAGTGGCCATCACGACCTGCTGCCTGCCATCAAGATCCCAATATTGTGGGTCCTGCCAATTACACAAAACCGCCAAAAACTGTCATAACCACTTGAAGTATATATAATATTATATACCAGTGAAACATATCATTACAGGAATGTGTCTTGGTGTTGTTTTAATCATTCAACCTGATCAGACTCCAATCACACACTACGTAATATTACATTAACCTTTGCGGTACATTGTTGATGAGTTTGAATCCACACTTTCATTCAAACGTAAGTTGTGGTGAGTTTGCGCCCACAGTGTACAGCAAAGGTTTCTTTCTTCTTTAAAGGCATGGGTGTGTTGCACCTACCACATCCGGCAGGCAAGCATGGATGTACATGTATGTATTTGTACAGACAATGTATGGCACGCCAGCACATACCTCCACCCCCACCCCACTATCCCTATTCCGCTCACGGAAACATGCCTTTTATAAAAAGAAGTAGCGCGTAAGAAGTGAGGCGAGCATTGATGATGATGACTGGCCACTGTTACGGTGCAGCAAACACTCCATTGGGGTCTCATAAGTAGTGCGGTGGCCTATCTAGTAGGTAGCGCATAGGCTGCTTGTCGGGAGTTTCTCTCCGGGTTATCTGGCTTTCCACCCCTAGAAAATTTCAGAAATAGAATAGGCTGGGTGGGTGGCGCTGAACCGCGGCGACAAGCTTTCCCCGGGGGCAGCAGCCCAAATTTCCCGAAAGGGACCGTAAAGTAGTTTTTCTGGTGTGTGTGTGTGTGTGTGTGTGTGTGTGTGTGTGTGTGTGTGTGTGTGTGTGGTTTTGTTGTTGTTGCGTTTTTTTGTTTTTTTTTTTGCTTGTTCTTATACATCGGAAACACTATTAATAATAATAATGAATAATAATCAATTGTACTTATATAGTGCTAAATTCTCACAAAGTGACTCAATGCGCGTACTCCCGCACTCATATCAACAAATATGCACACACACACACACACACACACACACAGAGCAGCTGAATCAGGAGGAGGTAAGTGGGTTTAGTCGAAAGCCAGCCGGAACAGATGCGTTTTCAAGTCAGACTTGAAACGGTCTATGTCCGACTGGTCTCTCAGGCAGGTAGGTAGTGCGTTCCAGAGTGACGTGGCAGCAAAGCTAAACGTGCGCTCGCCAACTGTTTTGAGGTTTCCACGGGGAACGTTCAGTAGTTTTTCAGATGAAGAAAGATTAGCTCAAGTTGGCCTGATTTTAGGAGATCAGTTGGACCAGGGACTTATGTAAGTCCCTGGTTGGACCAATCTTCTGTCAATAGGAAGAGGTGCTAAACGGCAGTGTTTCTGCTGGGAAAAAAAATTATTGACGAGTAACAGAAACTGGAACAAAGACCTTACACAGGAGCTTATGATTCAGAAACGCTGCACCGAACGGGGCGACATTCTGGGAAGCATCGCTGAAATCACCAACGCCAAACTGCTTCCGATCGGAAAATACTTCAGGTCGGACATAATCACTCCGCTAGCAGTTATCCTTACAGACCGGTTCAGCCGTTAAAACAAATTACTTGCATAAAGAGAAAACATACCTGGTGGCTGGATCCGCCATTTTTCCCCTTCGACAGTGGCTATCCCCACGAATGGTCGGCAAGTTATCGCCCTCTACCTATTCCCCCGAACAATTCCGACCAGTACTCTGCGCGGCTTGCACGATTACATCTTACATCATGAAATTACATGCGTAGGTCCAGGATTTCGGGGGGGGGGGGGGGGGTACGAGAGATTATCCGTGGGAGCTAACAGCCTACTTTCCGAGGCAGCTATATGCATATCCCAGACATGCAGCCGCTTGGGCATTTCCCCCCCCCCCCCCCCCGACATTTACAATAGACAAAAGAGTA
>JACVVK020000371.1:400000-545000 GCA_018292915.2 Batillaria attramentaria
ACAATCCAGTGGCTCATTTACTGAATGTGTGCACATACATGTGTCCTCAAATCAAATTTTCTTGAAAAAGACACTCCACATTCAGCACATTCAAATGGTGTTTCCCTTCCATGTGTAGACATATGTTTTTTTAAAGTGCTGGACCCAGAAAAAGACCTTCCACAGACTCCACATTTAAAGGGCTTTTCTCCAGTGTGTGTACGCATGTGTAAATTTAGATTGAAAGTCTGACTAAAAGATCTCGCACATTTAGGACATGTGAACGGTTTCTCCCCTGTGTGTGTACGCATGTGCACCTTTAACTGCGAATAATAACAAAACCACGCACCACAATTTTCACACTTAAATCTTTTCTCTCTGGCAAGTTTGCACCGGTGTGCCCTAGAATGTCTAGCGAATGTAAAACTTACTCCACATTTTTCACACTGTGATTGTTTGCTTGTAATGTGGCAGTTCATGTGTCCCTTTAAGTGTCCACGCTGGGCAAAACATTTTCCACATTTTTCACACTGAAATGGTTTCTCCCCAGTGTGTGTACGCATGTGTACCCTTAAAGCAGGAGATTTCCAAAATGATGCTCCACATACTTCACATTGAAATGGTTTCTCCCCACGTATCACATCAGTTCTCGGATTGAAATCCTTCGATTTCTCGGCCTGTTTCATGCCAGCATCACCACCGCTTGTCTCTTTTCCAGCAGGAACCATTTCCCTTGCGTGTTTACGCACATGCTTTTTGAAGTGACCACCATCAGCAAAACGTCTTCCACACTCTCCACATACATAGGGTTTTTCACCAGTGTGCATACGCATGTGTCTCTTCAAATTGCTACGCTGACTAAAAGATCTTCCACATAGAGCACAAGTAAACAGCTCATAAGGCAGGTTCATTCTCAGTCTTAATTTCTTTGCCATATAAGCAGGTACAAATGGTTTTTCACCCATGTGCACACGCATATGTCTCTTCAAATTGTTAGACTGACTGAAAGCCTTTCCACATTCAGGACATGTGAACGGCTTCTCCCTTGTATGTGAACGCATGTGTACCTCTAAAGCACAACGATTACTAAATGATGCTTCACATTCATCACATGCAAACGGCTTCTCCCCTGTATGTGAACGCATGTGTACCTCTAAAGCACAACGACTACTAAATGATGCTTCACATTCATCACATGCAAATGGTTTCTTCCCAAAAGGCAGGTCAGTTCTCGGATTTAACTCCTTTGCCTTGTCAGCTTGTTTTATGCCAGTGTAACCATCCTCTGTCTCTGTTCCAGAAAGAGCAGACTCCCAGCTGCAAGACGAAGGGAGTGTTACGCTGACTTGCTGGTCAGTGTTAAGGTCTGGTTCAGTCCTACAGTCGTGCTCACAGTCCACACGGACATCCTGGCCAACAATCCCTGGTTTTCCACCATCACCACATTCACATTTCTCTCCAGTATGCGTAACCTTCTGATTTTCTGTATGCATTTCTCCTGTGTGTTTCAACGATTTCTCCCCATGTATCCCATCAGTCCTCAGACTATAATCCTTCGCCTTGTCGGCCTGTTTCATGCCAGCATCACCATCACTTGTCTCGTTTTCAGTAAGAACCATTTCCCTTCTGTGTTTACGCATATGTTTTTTTAAATCACCACCATCAGCAAAACATCTTCCACATTCTTCACATACAAAGGGTTTTTCACCAGTGTGCATACGCATGTGTCTCTTCAAATTGCTAGACTGACTGAAAGCCTTTCCACATTCAGGACATGTGAACGGCTTCTCCCCTGTATGTGAACGCATGTGTACCTCTAAAGCACAGCGATTACTAAATGATGCTTCACATTCATCACATGCAAATGGTTTCTTCCCAAAAGGCAGGTCAGTTCTCGGACTTAACTCCTTTGCCTTGTCAGCTTGTTTTATGCCAGTGTAACCATCCTCTGTCTCTGTTCCAGAAAGAGCAGACTCAGAGCTGCAAGACGAAGGGAGTGTTACGCCGACTTGCTGGTCAGTGTGGAGGTCTGGTTCAGTCCTACAGTTGTGCTCACAGTCCACACGGACACCCTGGCCAACAACTACCTCTGATTTTTCACACTTTCCACACCCAAGTGGTGTGTCTGCTGAATTCACATCAGATTGCACACTTATGTCTGTTGCTTTGTCAGCCTGTTCCATGCCAGTATCGCCATCACCCGTTTCCTTTCCAGTAGGAGGAGCAGACTCCGAGCTGCAAGACGAAGCAAGTGTTACAGTGAGTAGCTGGTCAGTGTTGGCGTCTGGTTCAGTCCCACAGTCACACTCACAGTCCACATGGACATCTGGTCCAGGAGCAACCCCTGGTTTGCCACCCTCACCACACTCAAATGGTTTCTCTTCTGTGTGCATAGCCTTCTGATTTTCTGTACGCATTTCTCCTCTTTGTTTCAACGATTTCTCCTCATGTATCCCATCAGTCCTCAGACTGAAATCCTTTGCCTTGTCGGCCTGTTTCATGCCAGCATCACCATCACCTGTCTCTTTTTCAGCAGGAACCATTTCTCTTGCGTGTTTATGCACATGCTTTTTGAAATGACCACCATCAGCAAAACATCTTCCACATTCTTCACATACATAGGGTTTTTCACCAGTGTGCATACGCATGTGTCTCTTCAAATTGCTACACTGACCAAAAGACTTTCCACATACAGCACAAGTAAACGGTTTCTCCCCTGTGTGTGTACGCATGTGTACCCTTAGACTAACAGATAGCCAAAATGATGCTCCACATTCCTCACATTTAAATGGTTTCTCCCCTTGTTTCACATCAGGCCTCAGATTGAAATCCTTCATCTTGTCGGCCTGTTTCATGCCAGTATCACCACAACTTGTCGCTTTTTCCCTTGCATGTTTACGCACATGCTTTTTGTAATGACCACCATCAGAAAAACATCTTCCACACTCTCTACATACATAGGGTTTTTCACCAGTGTGCATACGCATGTGTCTCTTCAAATTGCTAGACTGACTGAAAGCCTTTCCACATTCAGGACATGTGAACGGCTTCTCCCCTGTGTGTGTACGCATGTGTACCTCTAACATAAACTTATTAACAAATGAGGCTTCACATTCATTGCATGCGAACGGTTTCTTCCCATAAGCCAGGTTAGTTCTCAGCCTTAACTCCTTTGCCATGTAAGCACATACAAATGGTTCTTTACCAGTGTCCTCACGCATGTGTCTCTTTAGATTTGAACGCTGACTAAAAGATGTACCACATTGAGGACATGTAAACGGCTTCTCCCCTGTGTGTGTACGCATGTGTATCTCTAAATGACGACGAATACTAAATGATAATTCACACTCATCGCATGCAAAAGGCAGGTCAGTTCTCGGACTTAACTCCTTTGCCTTGTCAACTTGCTTCAAGCCAGTATAACCATCACCTATCTCTTTTCCAGTAGGAGCAGACTCATAGCTGGAACTGGAAGATGAAGGTTGTGCTGCAGTGAGTAGTTGGTCAGTGTTTGGGTCTGGTTCAGTCTCACAGTCGTGCTTACAGTTCACACGGACACCCTGGCCAAGAGCAGCCTGCAATTCTTCATACTCTCCACACTCAAGTGTTGTCTCCCCTGTGTGTGTACGCACGTGTACTTCTAAACCAGTACAGTTACAAAATGATGATTCACACTCATCGCATGGAAATGGTTTCTTCCCACAGGTCAGGTTACTTGTTGTCAGAGTTAACTCCTTTGTCTTCTCAGCTTGCTTCAAGGCAGTATCACCATCACCTTTCCCTTTTCCAGTAAGAGCAGACTCCACGCTGCAAGATGAATGGAGTGTTACAGTGACGTGCTGGTCAGTGTTGAGGTCTGCTTCAGTCCTACAGTCATGCTCACAGTCTACACGGACATCCTGGCCAACAACCACCTCTGATTTTTCACACTTAAATGGTTTCTCTCGTGTGTGTGTAACGTTGTGATTTGCGGTATGCACTTCCCTTGTGCGTTTGCACACATGTCTTTTCAAAGTAGTGGAGTCAGCAAAACATCTTCCACACTCTCCACACACAAAGGGTTTTTCACCAGTGTGCATACGCATGTGTCTCTTCAAATTGCTAGACTGACTGAAAGCCTTTCCACATTCAGGACATGTGAACGGCTTCTCCCCTGTGTGTGTACGCATGTGTATATCCAACATCCACTTATTAACAAATGAGGCTTCACATTCATTGCATGCAAATGGTTTCTTCCCATAAGCCAGGTTAGCTCTCAGCCTTAACTCCTTTGCCATGTAAGCACATACAAATGGTTCTTTACCAGTGTCCTTACGCATGTGTCTCTTTAGATTTGATTGCTGACTAAAAGATGTGCCACATTGAGGACATGTAAACGGCTTCTCCCCTGTGTGTGTACGCATGTGTACCTCTAAATCACGAGGGTTACTAAATGATAATTCACACTCATTGCATGCAAATGATTTTTTCCCAAAAGGCAGGTCTGTTCTCGGACTTAACTCCTTTGCCTTGTCAACTTGCTTCAAGCCAGTATAACCATCACCTATCTCTTTTCCAGTAGGAGCAGATTCATAGCTGGAACTGGAAGACGAAGGTTGTGCTGCAGTGAGTAGTTGGTCAGTGTTTGGGTCTGGTTCAGTCTCACAGTCGTGCTTACAGTCCACACAGACACCCTGGCCAAGAGCAGCCTGCAATTCTTCATACTCTCCACACTCAAGTGTTGTCTCCCCTGTGTGTGTACGCACGTGTACTTCTAAACCAGTACAGTTACAAAATGATGATTCACACTCATCGCATTGAAATGGTTTCTTCCCACAGGTCAGGTTACTTGTTGTCAGAGTTAACTCCTTTGCCTTCTCAGCTTGCAAGGCAGTATCACCATCACCTCTCTCTTTTCCAGTAAGAGCAGACTCCACGCTGCAAGATAAAAGAAGTGTTCCAGTGACTAGCTGATCAGTGCTAGGGTCTGGTTCAGTCCCACCATCATGCTTACAGTCCACACGGACATCCTGGCCAACCACGGCCTGTTTCATACCAGTATCACCATCACTTGTCTCTTTTTCAGTAGGAACCATTTCCCTTGTGTGTCTACAAATTATATGTTTTTTTAAATTACCACCACCAGTAAAACATCTTCCACATTCTTCACATACAAAGGGTTTTTCACCAGTGTGCATACGCATGTGCCTCTTTAGACTGGAGGACTGACTAAAAGATCTCAAACATTCAGGACATGTAAACGGTTTCTCTCCTGAGTGTGTACGCATGTGTACCCTTAAACAAAAAGATTTGCTAAATGACACTCCACATTCCTCACATTTATATGGTTTCTCCTGTTGTATCACATCAGTCCTCAGACTGAAATCCTTCGCCTTGTCGGCCTGTTTCATGCCAGTATCGCCACAACTTATCTCTTTTTCCCTTGCGTGTGTATGCACATGCTTTTTGAAATGACTACCATCAGCAAAACGTCTTCCACACTCTCCACACACAAAGGGTTTTTCACCAGTGTGCATACGCATGTGTCTCTTCAAATTGCTACGCTGACTAAAAGATCTTCCACATACAGCACAGGTAAACGGTTTCTCCCCTGTGTGTGTACGCATGTGAACCCTTAAATTAACAGATAGTGAAAATGATGCTCCACATTCCTCACATTTAAATGGTTTCTCCCCTTGTTTCACATCAGGCCTCAGATTGAAATCCTTCGCCTTGTCGGCCTGCTTCATGCCAGTATCACCACAACTTGTCGCTTTTTCCCTTGCATGTTTACGCACATGCTTTTTGTAATGACCACCATCAGAAAAACATCTTCCACACTCTCTACATACATAGGGTTTTTCACCAGTGTGCATACGCATGTGTCTCTTCAAATTGTTAGACTGACTGAAAGACTTTCCACATTCAGCACATTTAAATGGTTTCACCCCTGTGTGTGTACGCATGTGTACCTCTAAATGAACACGATTTGCGAATGCAGCTTCACAAAGATAACATTTGAATGGTTCCTTCCCACATGTCGTGTCAGTTCTCAGTCTTAACTCCTTTGCCTTGTCAGCTTGTGTCATGCCAGCGTCACCATCACCTGCCTCTTTTCCCATCAGACCAGAATCTGAGCTGCAAGTTAAATCCTTTGGTTTGTCAGTCTGTTTCATGTCAGAATTATCCGGAACAACCCCAGATGTGTTGCCGACATCCGCCTCTTGCTTGATGGTGAGGTGTTGACCATTTCCACAGTCACCACTGACACCACTGTCACCAAGTTCCACCAGGCCCCAAGGTATAACATCACCGCCTCGCTCTTGCTTGATGGCAAGGTGTTGACCATATTCACAGTCACCACTGACACCACTGTCACCAAGTTCCACCAGGCCCCAAGGTACAACATCACCGCCTCTCTCTTGCATGCTGGCGAGGTGCTGACCATATTCACAGTCACCACTGTCACCATGTTCCACTTGGCCCCAAGGTGTGACATCAACATCTGGCTCATGTTTGACTTGTAATGGAAAATCTGTTTCTGTTACACAAGTGTTGCCTGTGACTGCCATCACACGTTCACCACAACGTGCATCAATATCAATATTATCATCGTTGAGACAGTCGTTGTCCGTGTCTGTCTTCACGCGACGATCACCTGTATGGTATCCGCTGTCCTCATAGTGTACAACTGCTGACCCAGCCCGTGACCATTCTGTTGAGGAAAATATTTGTATCAACAAACTTGGAATAATTAGGATGAAGGAACAATGCTGGCACGCAGACCTGAAGCTAAACACCCGCACCAAGTCTCAGCAAATTTGTCCAGCAAAATTATGGATTTTTTTTTTTTTAATGAAATGCGCTCAACACATCCTTCCAAACCAGCCACACGTGTAATGTACTGTATTTATATAACAGACCATCCCGATCATTGCCTCAAGGGTTTACTCTAAATGGTGACACTGAGTGGGCTGGTCTATTTATGTATGAAAACGGAAACAGTAATGACTGCAAAGTGGTTACAAGCTAAGCAAATAAAAGCGACATAAAAGGGACAAACACTTAACTTTGTTTGGTTTGTTGAAGTTATGTCCCATTTGGATTTTGTTTGTGTCATGAGGAAGGCGAAAGCCGAAACGTTGACCCATGCCGTCCCTTGTGAAAGTTAAGTCCCTTTTATGTCAATTTTATTTATTTATGTATGGTTTTAGCATTCAAAGCATTTGTAAGAACGCCACATTTCTCAGAAATTCTGTAGAATTAGAGGCCCCAATGTTGGTGGTGAAACAAGTGGCTATAGCAAATTCTGTGAATTCTGTGGATTCACATGAATAAAATTCAGCTTAGCATCTAATGTTCACAGTTGTGGGTAAAAATAACAACACCAGAAGCCATTGTTTGCACCTTGATTAGGTTCTTCTGCCACATTCAGCTCTATCTTGAAAAAGTCGGCCATCCTAGCCTGGTCCCTCTGTGTCCCATCAACCCTGAAAATAAAATCAAAACAAAGTTACAGCCACAATGTCAGCCAGTCGCCTGCATATCACAATACCCTATAAAAGAAATTGGTAGTTTCAATGTTCAATGTTATGCACATACGAGGGCCACTCATTATGTTTAGCAACCTGGCTTTTCAAGAACACTTACAAACAATCTGTCTAATCAAGGTTTTGGAAGAACCTCCCATCAGCCTGTACACAATTTGCCATCCCCTCAAACCGGCTGTCCATGACACCCGACCACGTTGACTGGGGTAGGTCCAAAATGACACCCTCAAACAATGCTCAGGCATCTTCTGTGTTCAGAAACTGCTTTCCGTTCAACTGCCTCTTGGTGGAAGGAAACAAAAAACAGTCACAGAGAGATAAGTCAGGGGAATATGGTGGGTGGGTAACCAGCTGAACATTATTTTCAGCTAGACAGTCCAGAGTTGCAGCTACTATGTGCGCGCTGGCACTTTCGTGATGAAGCAGCAGACCATGGACACCCGCTCGGGGACGCTGTTTGCACCATGCCTGGAGGACTTTAGGCAAACAGTGGTTAACATGCCAGTCAGCCGTAAATGTCCTTCTACCCTCAAGCAGTATGGTGGCAAAGTGGTCAGATTCTACAAAGAAACAGGCTATCAATAGTATCATTTGTTTGGAAGCACTTCTGTTTCTTTTGAATTTCACAGGTGGGTTATCACCTGGGAAGACCCACACTGCTGACTGTTGCTTCATTTCAAGGTCGTATTAGTATACCCAGGTTTCGTCTCCTGTTACGATGTCCCAGACCCGTGGGGACCTTCCTCCGTCAAATTTTCTTAGCATGTGGATGCACCACTCCACCCAACCCCGCTCCTGCTCTTCACTCAGGTTGTAGGGCGCCCAATGGGCACGTTTCCTTACCGTCTTACGCCAAGGCAGTCTTGAAGAATGCAAAAGAGATTTCCCGATGAAATCTTCATGATATCCTGTATTTCAGTGTACATCATTTTTGGGTCCTTCTTAATCAGGGATTCTACCAAAGAGACGTTTTCTGGGGTAACAGTCGTTGCCATTCGACCACAACGGTCATCGTCTTCAACTGTTGTCTGGCCAGACATGAACTGTCGGAACCACCTGAACACAGTGGCTTTGGACGGAGACTGATCTCCAAGTCCAATACATTGTTTTAAACTTTGAAAGCAGCCCTGAATAGATTTTCCCCAGCAGTAGTCATAACACATCATGGCTCGAAAATCCTTTCAAGAAAGGTCAACACTGCTGGCAAAAGACCTGTCACCCTTACCAGACATTTTGTCGCATGGAATACAAACGGTTGCACGGAATCATGTAAAACTGTTTGTCATAAGTATTATGAAACTGGTCTACGATGTGATCTGAACTGTGAGCGCACGCACCAAGCCTATGGCGTATAAACCAGAATTTGAGTCGCCTCACAAACCATACTGCTGACGGAACAATCGAAAACGGAAAAGACAGGGGCCAGCATATTGTGAGGTTAGATAACTGAGAGATTTTCCTACACGTCAACATGTGAACGGTGATCGCAGCTTCAACCAGAGGCTGGCTAGAGGAATTTCAGTGAGCGCAGAGGGTGAATGAGCGCATAGACCCGCAGATACCCCCTACTCTAGATAAGGTACGGTAAGAATATTTAGTCTCTTTATTGTATTATCTGGATGTTGTGACAATTATTTTGCATTGTCTAATTCAATAGCATATTTGAGATACAAAACACTGTTCAGTTTCCACAACTGCTAGACGGTATTTGCTTTTCTTGTGCGGTCCTACTAATTACCGAAAACAACCGAAAACGGGTAGAACGCAGTAAAAACAGAGAAATAACAGCACACAAACATAATACCAACACACAAACATGATTTAAGGTGAAAAAGAGGCCTTTAAAAAGCTAAAAAGAAAAAAAGGTGACATTTGTAGTCGTTTCGCACGACTACAAGTACGGAAAACGTGTTGCTCTTAGCTGTCAGGATGTGGTGTATGGCCGTTCAGGCGGTGCAAAGCAACCCATGCAATCAATCAACCATCCACACACACTCACGCACACCATGCAGGAACGAACACAACGAACAACATGCAAGTTACCAATCGGAAGGGCTGTTGAAGTTGAAGATGTGGAAGTTTACTCCAGTGAATCACACACACAAGCACACACACATGCACTCGCACATCCGTTCGCCATTCTCTCGCACATTCTCCCGTCATTTTTTCCGTCATGGTTCTCGCACCATGACAACATTCTTCCCCGTTAATTTTTTTTGGCAGAAGATATAATTTGTAAAATAATCACTAAATGTGTAAATTTTGTTATTGAAAGTTGTATGTTGGTAAGATTGGCTTAGAAATCGATATTTCGGCAAAGATACTTTAGCGGAAACAGGTCAATGCAATGTTTATACAACATGATGTTCCAAAATAGACGAGGTTATCTTGATTCACATCGAGTTAGGGTGAGGACGACTTCGCCAACTGTCGAGTTCCATATCGGCGGATGACAGTTCGTCGTGGTAGAGATGCACATGTTTTTATGGCGGAGCACATACACATAAATGTTCGTCGTAAGATGAAACCGTACACCAAGAGGAATGTTGGTGATGGTCGAACTGAAGCATCATTCGTAGAACCGTTTGTAGACAAGATGATGGTCGAGGTGTAACATAATATAACAATATTAACATAAGTATAATAAGCAATAAGTATTTTGCCTTCTTCGATTCATAAGTCAATCTATAGGATGCGAGGGAAACAGTTGACTGCGATATTAATAACAATTACTGAATTTTACCAATTTAATGTGGACTACTCGAATGTAGGAAAAACTCAGTGGTTATTTTCAGATTATATCTCCTGACTTTCGTCAATTAGTTAGTTAGTTAGTTAGACCGCCGCGCAAACAACAAAAATCGTTTCGCGGTTAACACCGTCACATCCCACCAGGTAAGAGTTACCAGCTTAAAACATTCCAGAATAGAAACTACCCAGTTCGAATGATAACACGTTTCACCTGCCAGTCCGTACAACTTGAAGTGTCCCGACTTTACACAACAGGTATGAGTTTTTTTACGAAATTGAAGATAGATACTACCAAGGCTTATATACCGAAACAACACATCCCAAGAACTTGCACAGTAATAATTGATGCGAATCTCAACAAGATCTATGCACCAGATTAAGAACTCTGAGGCGATGAAAATTATGTGAATGCGTATCAATACTCATTATTATTATTATTATTATCATAGGTCTGTCCAATGTGGAGCTGACTAAGAAAACAAAAATAAGGCTGTAAGAGTTAATCATAGTTAGCCATTCTCTCGCACATTCTCCCGTCATTTTTTCCGTCATGGTTCTCGCACCATGACAACACATTGCAGAAAATCAGTAACCAGTCCGGACCAGACGGAGTCGCTTCCCTTGGGAGACACGTTCATTTCATCCTGTTCTCTTGGAGTGAATAAGTACTTTTTTCCTTTTAACTAGTTTAAGGCCTCTTTTTTCACCTTTAATCATGGTTATGTGTTGTTATTTCTATGTTTTAACTGCGTTCTACCCGTATTAAGAGTTGTTTTCGGTCGTTTTCGGTTGTTTTCGGTAATTAGTAGGACCCCCTCTTGTGAGTTGTAATCAGTGGTGGGACAACAGTGCTCATTTTGGCTGTAGCTCTTTTGTGAGGAAATATCTTGTCCTTAATTTACAGTTTCTATTCCTCTTTTGATAGTTCTCATGTTAGTTTCGAGTCATTGCTGTTTCAGGGTGTACATACATACAAAGAAAGAAAGATACATACATATCAACGCAATAAAGAGCCCAGTGGCAACCAACCACGCTGCCGGCCTCGTCTTTCACTGGTAAGAGACAAAGGAGCTTAAAATTCAAAACTGTGACGTACCTCTGAGATCGGCTCCGCCAAACTGCATCCGTTAGGACAATTTCTAACACAGGAAATAAAGCAGCCCACTATCAGCAGTCTTCCAAAGCCGTTCAGCCTTAGAACAAACCAAATTTGAGGGGGAACTTGCAGCCAACGCGACTGCGGAAATCGCCATGTTGTTTCACTGAAATCAATTTACCGCAACGCACAAAAAGTAGCTTGATCGTTGAAAGGGAGACTCTCGCTCTTGATGGGAGCTTACCTATGAAACTGACGGTTCTGTGTGTGGTAATTCAGCCGCCGATGACCTTTTTCCAATTTGTTACGTCAGCATCGAGGCTTTGTTCATCATTGTCCATGGGTTCTATGACGTGGACTCACCCAGCTTTGAGCCGGTTGCGAACTCCGATACCACTGCGAGGGAACAGTCTCAGACTTTACAAGCGAAGATGTAAACTGAACATAAGAAGCAACTTCCTACCTGAAAGAGTGATCCAAACCTGGAATAAACTACCAGAATCAGTGGTGACAGCACCCACAGTCAACTCATTTAAAGGCAGGCTCGACAGCTTCTCAGTGGCCGGAGCCCCTCCCCACTCAGTTCGCCGCCCAAATTGTTATTACCCAACCTCCTAGACATCCCACTATTGGCCTTTTATTAGCCGCTTTTAGTTGCTTTTATTTATTTATTTATTTTTTTAGACGCCAAGAGTTTCTTTTAGACTGATGAACAGGCCAAAGGCCTATAGCATCAACGTGTTCAAGTTCAAGTTGTTTTTGTGTGTGTGCGGTGTGTGTGTGTCAGTGTGTGTGTGTGTGTGTGTGTGTGTGTGTGTGTGTGTGTTTGTTTTTTTCTTTCTTTCTTTCTTTTTAATCGTTTTTACGTTGTTTCCCTATAGAGAAACTGACAACTTTATGGGATGGCGCAGATTTCGCTGCGCCGGCGCAGCAGCAAGTTTAAGTGATTAAAAAAAAAAAAAAAAACAAGACTGTGACGTTTCTCCAGACAATACATACTTTCACGCAGACAGTGACGTAACGAAATCAGCGTCATACTGTAGACACCTTACGTGCACACCATGGACCCTAAATAGGTCCGTGGTGCACACTATGCGGCTGCGTTCGTTTTGGCGGGTGTTGTGCAACGTACGTGTGTGTGTGTGTGTGTGTGTGTGTGTGTTTGTGTCAGTGTGTGTGGACGGATGTAATCATTGCTGTCTTCTAGACCACTTCGTTGGATGGCCAGTCATATTCTCCAGGCCGACTTTTCACGATTTTACTCTTGCCGCATTTTTACAAGAGTTATCGCCCATTTAAAGAAATCAGTCATGTTAAGTTTTTGGAAGAAAACGTTGCTCAAATGCCTTACTTTTCTAGAATTTGGAAGTCAGTTCATCCAATTATACTCTATGGCCTAGAAGCACAGCTCTGTAACTCTGACAGATTTTGTCTAAAATAATATTTCTGAGGTAGGGGTGGTTTGTAAGACCGACTGACTATGAAAACTGAGACGCCTTCAATTTACTCATCATCCCAGTGTTTTTGCAAAAACTGTACATATGAGAGGAACTACTGTGCTGTTTTATCTTGAATATTAAAAATAGCAGATTTCAGCTAAACGTATTTTTTTCAAGTTTCTGCAGAGACATACGTTCTGCGAGAAGCACCAGTCCGAAGAGTTCTAATTTTGCGATTTCGGAAGTACACTGAATCCAAGGCCGGCCGCGGCTGGCCATAGCACACAAGTACTGCATACGCACGCACACACACACACCAAAGACAGAACAAACAAACATAAAAAGACACGCCACTCTCTCAGATATGCAAATATACACCCCAGATCATACATGGCAGTTAAAGCCTGCCATTTCACAGCAGTCATCACGCAGGGTTATTTGTAACGTTTTACTTTTATTCCTTGCAACTGTATTTCCTTTCAACAAAATACAGTGCTACAGGTATAACCACTGACAGCGTCATGTATCTTATGAAAGCCGCTTAGACCATCATTACATGTGATTTTTTTCACATTTACAAAACAGTACATATACATGCATGTAATATGAAGACAGCTTGAAAAGTACGACTGTCACCAACATACACACACAAGAAGAGAGGAGAAAGCAGTTTATTTTAAAATTCAGCATGCCAGTGGTGTACCAAGTCTAGCACTCGGTAAAGCTTGGCCAACATGGATTAACACCAAAGACCATGTGTATGTTTCTAAGCACCTGAGAAACTCCATTGTTTCAGGTTTCTTGGTTTTTGTTGCTGGTTTTTTTTTTTTTTTTTTTTTGGAAATTTATTTACTGGAACTGACAATTTCTTGAATCGTACAGACATTGTCATAATTAAGCCAAGTAAATAAAAACAACAACAACAACAAACCCAGCCCCTGCCTCTGCACTTTCTTTTCTTCTTAAAGAAAACATTGTAATTTATATCCCATGTGGTGTATGCTGTATCACGAAACCTACATTACAGCGACCATTTCAGCAAAACTTGAGGTGGACAACCCCACCAAGACTATGCTGTCTGCCACATCAACACAGGCTGATAGAGGGAGACAGGGACAGTGTAGGTAGGTATGTAAGGGTTTAAGGTTTAACATCGGTGGTGGCGGTCAGTGATCTCGTGGCTAAGAGACTTGTCACTAATGTGAGAGGTAAGGGGTTCGAGTCCCACTCGGGGCAAAGAATTCTTCCTTCTCATATGTGGCACCGTTCATTCGGGCCAATCGTCACGGGTACTCCGGCTTCCTCCCCCTCTGCTTTGGAAATGTTCGGCCCACCAAATTTGAAAAATACATGTAAATGCAATTCTAAATTCCGAAATTTAAATAGCTGCACCACTTGATTGTAATGTGTTTATGTCCAGTGTGTGAGAGAATGCGTGTGATTCACATGAGCGCGTGTGTTGGGTTCAGTCCGTGGCGCTTTGAGCAGATTCATGAAATTGGGTAAAGCGCCTATACAGTACTCATAATTATTATTAATTATTATTAACGTCCACGGCACAAGAGTAATTGGGGACGTCCTTCAAGGGCAGGTGGGGGTGGTGGAAGGAGAGGGGGGGGGGGTATCTATAGGGAACAGGCGAACAGTCCAGATAAACACCGTCTAGGTTCCTGAAAGAGATACACGTAATAAAGTACATGTAGGGTTTTTTTTTTTTTTTTAATTTAAAAAAAAATAAATTAAGAGGTTTCAAAGTAAGATCATACACATGCAAAGCACTTCTACTGGACTAAACGCGAAACTTGTTTGTTACACAACTAGAGTCTACAGTGTTTCATCATTACCTGGTTATTATGTCAAGCATCAAATTGTACACATGCATTACAGAACTAGAGTCTACAGTGTTTCATCATTACCTGGTTATTATGTCAAGCATCAAATTGTACACATGCATTACAGAACTAGAATCTACAGTGTTTCATCATTACCTGGTTATTATGTCAAGCATCAAATTGTACACATGTATTACAGAACTAGAGTCTACAGTGTTTCATCATTACCTGGTTATTATGTCAAGCATCAAATTGTACACATGTATTACAGAACTAGAGTCTACAGTGTTTCATCATTACCTGGTTATTATGTCAAGCACCAAATTGTACACATGTATTACAGAACTAGAATCTACAGTGTTTCATCATTACCTGGTTATTATGTCAAGCACCAAATTGTACACATGTATTACAGAACTAGAATCTACAGTGCTTCATCATTACCTGGTTATTATGTCAAGCACCAAATTGTACACATGTATTACAGAACTAGAGTCTACAGTGTTTCATCATTACCTGGTTATTATGTCAAGCACCAAATTGTACACATGTATTACAGAACTAGAATCTACAGTGCTTCATCATTACCTGGTTATTATGTCAAGCACCAAATTGTACACATGCATTACAGAACTAGAATCTACAGTGTTTCATCATTACCTGGTTATTATGTCAAGCACCAAATTGTACACATGTATTACAGAACTAGAATCTACAGTGCTTCATCATTACCTGGTTATTATGTCAAGCACCAAATTGTACACATGTATTACAGAACTAGAGTCTACAGTGTTTCATCATTACCTGGTTATTATGTCAAGCATCAAATTGTACACATGTATTACAGAACTAGAATCTACAGTGCTTCATCATTACCTGGTTATTATGTCAAGCATCAAATTGTACACATGCATTACAGAACTAGAGTCTACAGTGTTTCATCATTACCTGGTTATTATGTCAAGCACCAAATTGTACACATGTATTACAGAACTAGAGTCTACAGTGCTTCATCAGTACCTGGTTATTATGTCAAGCATCAAATGTACACATGCATTACAGAACTAGAGTCTACAGTGCTTCATCATTACCTGGTTATTATGTCAAGCACCAAATTGTACACATGTATTACAGAACTAGAGTCTACAGTGTTTCATCATTACCTGGTTATTATGCCAAGCACCAAATTGTACACATGTATTACAGAACTAGAGTCTACAGTGCTTCATCAGTACCTGGTTATTATGTCAAGCAGCAAATTGTACACATGCATTACAGAACTAGAGTCTACAGTGCTTCATCAGTACCTGGTTATTATGTCAAGCACCAAATTGTACACATGTATTACAGAACTAGAGTCTACAGTGCTTCATCAGTACCTGGTTATTATGTCAAGCACCAAATTGTACACATGTATTACAGAACTAGAGTCTACAGTGTTTCATCATTACCTGGTTATTATGTCAAGCATCAAATTGTACACATGCATTACAGAACTAGAATCTACAGTGTTTCATCATTACCTGGTTATTATGTCAAGCATCAAATTGTACACATGCATTACAGAACTAGAATCTACAGTGTTTCATCATTACCTGGTTATTATGTCAAGCATCAAATTGTACACATGCATTACAGAACTAGAATCTACAGTGTTTCATCATTACCTGGTTATTATGTCAAGCATCAAATTGTACACATGCATTACAGAACTTCAGTAAATCCACACTCATCAGATCTGACTATTTCTCTTTGAAGTATACGTACACTTGTGTATACATATTTTTTTAACAAACCTGACTAAATGATGCTTTACTCTCAGCACTAATAAACTGTCTCTACATGGTATGTTTGCGCACATGTGTTCTCAAGTACAATTTCTTTGTAAACGATGCTCCACATTCAGTACATTTAAATGGCTTCTCCCCTGTGTGACTACCCATGTGTTGTTTTAGAGTAGTCGACTGGGCAAAAAACCTTCCGCAAACTCCACATCCAAATGGTTTCTCTCCTGTGTGTCTGCTCTTGTGTCTTCTTAAACTTGTCAGTGAACTTAAAGACACTCCACACTCCTCACATTCAAATGGTTTTTCCCCTGTGTGTGTACGCATGTGTTGTTTTAAATGACCAGACTCGGCAAAAGACTTTCCGCACTCTCCGCATTCAAATGGTTTCTCTCCTGTGTGTGTACCATTGTGTCTTCTTAAACTTTTCGGAGTACTGAAAGACTCACCACACTGCTCACACCTGTATGGTTTCTGCCCAGTGTGTAAGCACATGTGTACCTTTAAAGAACTAGAGGTGGTGAAAGAAGCTCCACACTCTCCACATCCAAATGGTTTCTCCCCTGTGTGTTTCTGCATGTGATATTTCCAATACCTTGACTGAGTAAAACACAATTTACACAACTGACATTCAAATGGTTTTTCCCCTGTGTGTATACGCAAATGTTGTTTTAAATGATCAGATCGGGTAAAAGAGGCTCCACATTCTGCACATTCAAATGGTTTCTTCCCTGAGTGTCCCAGCATGTGATGTTTTAAATTACCAGATTGGGCAAAGCATCTTCCACATTCAACACATTCAAATGGTTTCTCTCCAGTATGTCTACGCATGTGCACCTTTAAATGACCAGCCAAAGCAAAGGATCTTCCACATTCTCCACATTCAAACGGTTTCTCTTCTATGTGTGTAACCTCATGTCTTGGTATACTGGAAGACGCTTCACACTCGTCAAATTCAGATGGCTTCTTACACCTATTAACACCAGTTCTTAAATTTGAATCCTTTGCCTTGTCAGTTTGTTTCATGCCAGTATCACCATCACCTGTCTCTATTCCAGTAGGAGCAGACTCCGAGCTGCAAGACAAAGGAAGTGTTTCAGTGACTTGCTGGTCAGTGTTTGGGTCTGGTTCAGTTCCACAGTCACACTCACAGTCCACACAGACGCCCTGGCCAACGACACCACCCGATATGCTGCTGACATCCGCTTCTTGCTTGATGGTGAGGTGGTGACCATTTCCATAGTTACCGCTGTCACCGCAGTCACCATAATCCACTAAGCCCCAAGGTGTAACACCAGCATCTGGCTCTTGTTTGACTTGTGCTGTGTCTGTCTTCATGTAATGACTAATGTGTTCTTCGTTCTCACAGTGTACAGCCGCTGATTCAGCCGGTGAGCTTTCTGTTGAGGAAAATAATATTTGCACTGTATGTAAAAACAGACAGGTCAATAATGTGTGTGCTGCTGAATACAGAATTGCCATTGTTTTTGTTATTGTCGTTGTATTTTAGTTTTTTGTTTGTTTGGTTGGGTGTTTTCTTGGGGTTTTTTTGTTGTTTTTTTATTCACTCTGGCTGCATGATTATCTCTTTTCTCATGATTCATAAATACAGTCAAACATGCTTTAAGTCAAATGCTCAAGGGAAATCAAATTTTGTTCAAGGAAAAAAACACTGCACCTTGCTTTGGTTGCTCTACCACATTCATATCTGTCTTGAAAAAGTCAGCCATCCTAGCTTGGTCCCGCTGTTCTCCGACAATCCTGGAAAACAAACAAAACAAAGCTACAATTTTGGCTTCCCGCCACACATCAGGCAATGTCCCTGCTGTAGAGATCGCGAAAAGCCACTGCATTTCGATGGACATTTCTAGACCATCCCAGAACATGCTGGTGCAGTAACGTCAGTAGATAACGTAATCTTGGAAAGATTGCAAGTAAGTTGAGGAATGTTCTAGATCTGACCTGTTATATAAGCATCCCTGCACATGAGTTTGTTCTCCACGCAAAGTTTGATGCCTCTGTTACCCGTAGATTCTGAGAAAATGGCAATTTTAAATTTCCAATGAGACAGCTTTAATGGCCTTGACCTTCAGTATGTATTGGGAGGTCTTACTGCTGTTTATCAGCAAGCCAGGTTTGATGTTTCTGCTGTTTATTATTTCTGAGAAAATGCCAATGTTAAGGTTTTGGAAGCTTTTCTGCAAACAATTTGTATGGCCTTGACCTTGACTCAAAGTCACTGAATACAGGTATGTCTGTTAAGGTGTTGTCAATGTCTATAATCAGGCAAAGTTTGATGTCTGTTGCTTTTCTAGACTTTGAGAAAATGCCAACGCAAAATTTCCAGACAGCTTGAGTGACCTTGACCTTGGGTCAAGGTCAATCAAATGATACGTTTTGAAAGGTCTTATGGCTGTCTATCAGCATGCCAAGTTTGGTGCCTCTGCTATTTGTAGATTCTGAGAAAAGGCCAATGTTGTTTACTGCGGACACACAGACAGACTGACACACACACACACACACACACACACAGATGATGGAGGGTTATTACATAGACTCACTTTGTTACACAAGTGAGCCAAAAAGCTCCTGATTCACAGGGGTTCTACTGTGGTGGATGAGGTCTCCATGCCCATCCTATACAAGCCCATCATGCGTCCACATTTAGAGTATAGAAAAGTAGTCTGGCATCCTAGACTTACAAATTAAGGTGGCAAGGAACAGATCGAAGAAACGCAAAGAAGAGTGACAAAACTGATTCATGTACCAGAAATTCACCATCTGACCTACAAGGAGACTCCAAGAACTACATGTAGATTTGCCAAGTTTCTACTACTGTCTACAGGAGAGCTCTAGGGGACATAATTCTGTTAATAACTGAGTACTGCGTAGGCGCTTTACCCAATCTCTTTAACTGGCTGAAAGTGCTGCAAACTGAACCCAACACACATGCTCACGTGAACCACACGCATTCTCTCACACACTGGACATGAACAAATTACAATCATGTGGTGCGAAGGGTCAGCTCAGCAACTTAAGTTTCAGAATTTAGAATTGCATTTATTCTCCAATTTTGTGAGTGAACATTTCCAAAACATGACCGAGTGCCACAAGTACCTCAGAGGCATTTACTAGACTTAAACGGGATCTGCTTGCATATGACACTGAATCTACTACCTGCGGACGTATTTTCAAACTCAAAAAGCCATCTGCCACGCCAGTATCAGAAGTAATTTTTCTGTCCGCACAGTGAATGAATGGAATTCACTCCCAGAGTCCGTGGTCTCTGCCCTAACTCTAAAACACTGTTAATTAAGAGCAGACTGACTAGACACAGTATGGCAACATCATAAATTCGTTCAGTAATCAGATTGGTTAAAGCCCCCCAACCCGATAACCCGCACATTCAGCACGAAGGCATTAATCACGACGACAGCAGCAAACGACTGATCAGCGAATAGCCTGCTACAGTCGAACCAGCAAAGTAGTTTCCAGGCACAGAGGTGCTGGGTCATGCACCTTGGCAAACAGAACGGGCAATATGAATATCAAATGATAAAGCACGGAAGTAAAGAGTAAATGCAGGGCATGATCACTTCACAAACGTTTACCCTTACAAACAGTTCAGCCGTTAAAACGAATTGTATTTGCAAAGGAAGTCGTACGTGCTGGCTGAATCCGCCATGTTTTCTTCAAAGAAATCAATTTACCACAACATACAAAAAGTAACATGAGAACGGAAGGGAGACTATCGCCCTTCTTGTTTTGCACTGAATTTCGCTTCCCTTTGAAGCCGACTGATGCTTTGATTTTCTGTGGGATTCCTATGTATGTTGGAGATACACTGCCATTGTCACGGACCTTAGCAGATGCACAAAACATCAGTTTGTATGTATCCCACTGCCCAGTTTGTATATATATCCCACTGCCCCTGCCCCATTCCCTTCATGTTACGTATACCCTCCCTCCATCCACGTTGCTGTGATAATACATTCTCTTCCTGAATGTGCAAGAAGACAAACTCTTTTGAACTACATGTGCAGGTTGATGAGTGTCACTGGCCCAGTATATCCGAGGAATATCTACATGTATGCATCTCTCGTCCGAGTGGTCTTTGGACCTGTGCCAGTCACATGCACTCTCAGAGACACATGAAGTCTTATGACGACAAGTCAGTGAGCGTTCACATTGATCACACTTTAGGGCTGAATGATACTGTCTCTTCTTACAGCAGTCGAAGGCTATATGAGCGTGTGTGTGCGTGTACGGGCATGCGTGTGCAGGCATACATGTGGAATTTCATGATTCCAGTAAAGACCATAAGGAAATACAATCTTTATGTTATCTTATGTTTCTATAGTGCTGCAGCCTGTCACTAATGCAAGAGTTCTAATCATTCATGAAAAGACAAAGACAACAAAACTGAAATGTAAAAACAGAACACACATAGTCAGAAATGCAGTGTTATTTTACTCAGATTTGATTTGTGAATGTTTGCAGGTGATCTGCTATCTGTGAAGGGTGAGATATGTACAGGTAAACAAACCAAATGGACAATGCTCTGTCGCAGTCTCACACACACAAGCTGATTTGTAAAACACATTACCTGCATGCAAGGGTCATACACATGTAACCGGGTGTCAGGGGTCCGGTTCATGCAGGCAGGGAGACCAAACACAGAAGTCACTATGACATGAGTTTTATTACGGGAAAACAGTACAAATGGCAGACAATTCGTAGACACGTGCAGTGACTCGCGGCAGGGCTGGCTGGCGACTGTCCAGTGCGGCGTAGCTCGCGGCTACTTATGCGCTCAGCGCGGACCGCAAAGACAGTACGGCCCCAAGTGCAGCGAAAAGCAGAGCGCGTGGGCCAGCCACAGCAAAATTTGTGTTTCTTAACACAAAGAAAACGAGTCACAGTGGGCGTTATATAATAGATAGAAGCTTCAAACGAAGTGCATCTAAAAGAGCATGAAAAGTACTTTAAGACTACAATAGTTTCAGAACTCATCAAAACACAGACAATTTTCTATCGCCGATAAGGTAGCGCGAAGACAGAGACCACGCATTTGAAAAGTGGTGAAAATCGCTAAATACACCCGTTGAACTACAACACAGCGCTAACAACAAAACATGATTAAAATGTACAAACTGTCATGAAACTACTGCAGTTTACAGAATTATCCTAAGTGAAGGGACTACTGAGATATTTGACACTAAACAGACACAAACACACACATCTAATTGACACGCGCGCCATCGCGGATACGGAACACTGCGTGCGTGTGGCTAGTGGACGGTACACAGGACTGGCCAGGGAACAAAGGCTGATGTACAGGGGTGGCCGGGGAAGGGTAGAACGGGTGGCTAGAGGGACAGGGGGACTAAGAAGAACAAAAGGGGAGTAGCAGAGCAACGTTGTAAACAAAATATCAGTAAATAGGGGCCGGGTATGACCCGGTCTCACACATACATTTCTCAATTCAACATGTGTTTTTTCTGCTTTGCGTGTATGTATATTATCACGCTGACTAGAATGAACAAAAGACACTTTACACTCTCTACATTGAAATGATTTTTCCCCTGTGTGTTCATATTGTTACTAAACTGACTACATGATGCTCCACATCCAGCACATCTAAATGGTTTTTCTCCTGCAAATGATCTCCGGGGACATGTGAATAATACTTGAACGACTGGTGTCTACACTCCTCACACTGAAATGTTTCCTTCACCAGCGTGTGTAAGTGTATGTCTCTTTAAAGTATCTAACCGACTGAAAGATGCTCCGCATTCAGTACAATCAAATGGTTTCATCCCGAAGTGTCCACGCATGTGTCTCTTTAAATTACTCGGCCGAGTAAACGACGCGTCACATTCACCACATTCAAATGGTTTTTCCCCTGTGTGTACAAGCATGTGTTCTTTTAAATGAACAACCTGGATGAAGGATTTTCCGCACTCCCCACATTCAAACAGTTTCTCCTCTGTGTGTCTACACTTGAGTTCTTTAGAATGAGCAGTCTTGGCAAGAGATCTTGTGTGAACACCACAGTGCCTTTTCAAGTGAGAGAGTCTACTGAAAGACGCTCCACACTCTTCACATTCATGTGGTTTCTCAGTCTGTCCTGTGTGAATGCGCATGTGTTCTTTTATATTACTTGACCGAGTGAATGAGGCTCCACACTCTCCACATTCAAATGGTTTCTCTCCAGTGTGTGTAACCTTGTGTCTTTCCAACTCACTTGGTCTACTGAAAGATGCTCCACACTCATCACATGGAAATGGTTTCTCCCCTGTGTGTGTACGCATGTGTTCTTTCAGTCGATCAGACAGAGCAAAAGATCTTCCGCATTCTCCACATTCAAATGGTTTCTCTCCTGTGTGCGTGACACTGTGCCTTTTTAACTCACTTGGTTTAGAAAAACATGCTCCACATTCACCACATACAATTTTCTTCCTCTTACGCAAATTTAAATCCTTTGCCTTGTCAGCTTGTTTCACACCAGTATCACCATCACCTGTCTCTATTCCAGTAGGAGCAGACTCTGAGCTGCAAGATGAAGGAAGTGTTACAGTGACTTGCTGGTCAGTGTTGGGGTCTGGTTCAGTCCCACAGTCACACTCACAGTCCACACAGACACCCTGGCCAACAACAACCCCTGTGTTGCTGACATCCGCCTCTTGCTTGATGGTGAGGTGTTGACCATTTCCACAGTCACCGCTGTTGACACGTTCGACTAGGCCCCAAGGTGTGCCATCAACATCTGGGTCTTGTTTGACTTGTGCTGGAACAGTTTTGCCTGTGCTTGATTTTGAGAGTGACCATTCTGTTGAAAAAGAATTACTTCAATAAATGTGTTTGTTTATTGTTTTGGTTTTCAAAACTTCTGCGAGTTCTAGTTCTACAACAATACAACAGTCTTCTGTTATGATAAATAAATAAAAGTGACATAAAAGGGACAGAAACCACTTAACTTTCACAAAGGACGGCACAGGTCAACGTTTCGGCTTTCGCCTTCCTCGGGACACAAACAAATGGGACATAACTTCAACAAACAAAAGGTAACTCTGCTGACATACTGACATACACATACATACACAAGGAAGGTGAAAGCCCAAACATTGACCCGTGCCGTCCTTTGTGAAAGTTAAGTGGTTTCTGTCCCTTTTATGTCGCTTTTATTTGCTTAACTTGTAACCACTTCGCAGTCATTACCGTTTCCTTTTCTGTTATGATAACCATTCCAGCTGGTTCACTCTGGCCCACTACAGCTTTGTTCATGATTTAAAAAAAACTTATCACTATAATATCAGTCTAATAATGCAAGGTATGAAAACGACATCCTAAACTTCATTGCCTGCATGCCCCCATCCCCCTCAAATTAACAAATGAATACACACATAAAGAAAGAACAACAATAAAACAAAGATAAATGAAGCATTGCTTGTACCTTGCTTTGGTTCCTCTGCCACATCAATCTCTATCTTGAAAAAGTCTGCTGTCCGAGCTTCGTCCCCCTGTACCCCCTCAATCCTGCGAAACAAAACACACAAAAAGCTACTGTCACACCATCAGTCTGCATGAGCACGGCTCTGTAAATGAAGGTGCTAGTTCCCAGACTAGTCATTATGTACTGGAAGCCCTTCAGTAATAAAGATACTACTACTACTACTACTGTTGTAAAATTACCCTGGATAATGTGGCCATCAGCACGGTGCACCTGTTGGCTGCCTGCTTATCAAGATACTGATCTTCTGTCATACAGAGGCAGGGGAGTGTCATACATGTACATGTACATGCAAAGAAGCAGTTCTCGAGTCTTTATCACTTTGTTTGTGTAAAGACTTTGGCCTGTTCAACAATTTAGCAAGTTTGTTGTGCTACATAAGACTTTAAAATTAATTGAAGACCTGTCATTGACAAAGAAGTCAGGAACCGTGAACCACAATCAAACTCCACACGGATTTCTCTACGAACACCAATCGTCTACACCTAACGACTTCACTTGAGGTGGGCACATTTTTAACTCTCAGCAGTTCATTTACCTTGAATTTCGGTCACCTGTGATCGATGCCTACAAGAGCTGACTTTGATAAAATATTTCCCTGTAAAAGTGTTTTCTGGCCTGTATTTCATTAAAATAGCGATGTTTATGACGTATACATGTATGTGAAAAAAATGCACGTTTGTGATGTAGACAATTATTCAGAAGCACCGCAAAGAGCTACACTGAGACGCTCCCTTCATCCGTCATCTTGGAAATTCGGCAGTTTGTTTATTCTTCACCAACACCCGTTTTGCGCCCACTATGAGTTTGTCTGAGGACTCTGATAGTGACTGTGACACATAATGACATACTTGTGTTTTTTGGGAATATCGCAGTTCAGACAGTTCCGAATTTCTATTGGTTGATTTGAATGCACCTGATTATACCTGTTCTCACCTGTTCATAAATACAGTGCGTTTTGTAAGTGACAGCTGAGCCTGAAGTAAACACAGGTCAAATGCCTCAAAATTTCATTACATATGGTATAAAATCATTCATGATCTGTTTTTGGGCATTGATGACAGGTGTTAATTACTCTGTTGTAACACCTATGGGTGTAGTACATATGGGCCCAAATTTGGATATGTCCTGCAAAACAGGTTGTATTTTATGGAAAATTACAGTTCAGCATGAATAACTTAATATCATGGTATTTTTGTTCTTTGAGTTTTTGCACTTCAGTTTTGCCGGTCAAGTTGTGTCTGGAAAAATCTATTTTTAGCAACAAAGTCAAAGGTCGAAAGCATAAGTATGCAAGTATCCTAAGTAAGAGCGATCATTTCTGAGCTGATTGATATACAACATGACCGGATTGATAAATTATACAACGCATAATGGTGACATAACGAAAAAATCCGAAAAAAAGCCGGTAGGACCTGTTGCCGGAGTCAGTGACGTCGGAAATATGATGATGATGATGATGATGATTGGCCATTTGTATAGCGCTCGAAAAGAACTTCCATGCAGTAAGCATGCTCACGGCGCCTTTGGGGTTGGGGAAGAAGAAGAAGAAGAAAGAAAAAAAAAATTAGAACTGAGAGAATAAGTGCGTCTTGAGGTTCCGCCTGAAGGTCATGACTGTCATTACACAGTCACTAAAAATTATATCATTGCAAAACCGCTTAGCCTTTGGTCAGGTCAAATTATATAAAGGGAACCGGGTTACCACCACTAATGGTCAGAATGTTGACTGTGGGCGTTTATGAAAGAAGAAGAAGAACATACTCGGTCGGCGGATCCGCCATGTTGGTATGTACGAGTGACGATTTACCACAATATACAGGTGTTTGTCTGACGCTTTTGTATACTGTACCTTCACTGCGTCTGTCCGCGCCCATGTGCCCCAGATAGGACCTGCTTTCATGTTCAAACAATTTTCCTCAAGAAGTACAATGGATATTCAATTGAACTGATTTGATTCGGCGGATGCACTGGCTCCTACCGAAAACAACCCAAAATCAGTGGGCCAACTTGACTAGAGCAGTTTCAGCTTAATTGGTATGCTATACACTGTGCTCTCGGCTGCTGGTCAATGATAACAGATATTACTGGCGGCAGCTAGTGGACAACCAAACCAAGCACCATCGTATAAGCATGGAGGACGAAGCAAACGAGCTGGCATTACTACGCGTAAGACCAGGCATGATCGGTCCTACTAAAACCTGCCCGGGACTATCCGGTACTGCCCGGGGCTGCCCGGGACCTGCCCGTGTCCTGCCCGGGTCCTGCCCGGGCCCTGCCCGAGGCCTGCCCGGGGCCCTGTCTGGGGCCCTGTCCGAGGGTTACGAGACTGGCGTAATGAAAGAAAGTGGATGTGGCCTTAATTGACGACTTTATTTCTTTACTTAGCTTTTGTTTCACACATTTTCCATCTCACGTGTCAAGAGATATATATATATATATATATATATATATATGTGTGTGTGTGTGTGTGTATGTACTCCGCGGTTCTGCCCCTCAGTGTTCAGTCAGCACGGTATTGCGGGTCCACTGTGGTCATTGAGGCTCATTGGTAGATTTCTTTTGGATTATATTTTCAAACGTGTTGTTATTGTTGTCTTCTTATAATGTGTTATTTTCTTATTATGTGAGTGTTTGTGTAGGTTTGGTTGTTTGAGTGTGCTGTGTGCACCGTGCGACCCCGTTGGCCCTGACGGTTTGTGCAGCGTGCGTGTGTCTCAGTTTTGTTTCAGTATTACGAAAGCTTCATCACTGATCACTGATCACCTTCTCTGTGTGTGTGTGTGTGTGTGTGTGTGTGTGTGTGTGTGTGTGTGTGTGTGTGTGTGTGTATGTGTGCTTCGCTTAATTACCTTTTCATTTAGACGCTTTGGTGTGTCCTGTACAAATACCACAACAAAGCATCCATGTCACCGTAAGGTGTCCGCCTTTCCCCTCCTCCAACCCCCGCATCCCCCCCCCTCCCCAACACTGCCCCTACCACCCACTTCCTCCATTCTCAGTTGTAAACAAAAGATCAGGTTTTGGAAAATAATGTTTTGGTGCTCTGTGAACCAGTGCCCTTTTTTTTTTTTTAGTCTTCAGTTTGACAAAATTGGGAACTACTACTTTTACCTAATTCATTATATATAGATATCTTTTCAAAATCAATTCGCACGATAAGCAATGTATGTACCACCTAGTTTGCATATTACGCAAAGCTGCCTCACTTCAGATTCTATTCAGTTCACAAATCAGGCAACTGATTTCAAACTATAGGCAACACGTTTACATTTTTACGTATAACGCACACACACACACACACACACACACACACACACACACACACACACACACTGTGACAGACACACACACACACACTGTGACACACACACACACAAGTTTAGGTATAATGAGATGGTAAATACAGCCATAAATTATGTAACCAAGGCCACATCCATTTTTTTTAAAAAATACCTCAGCCCCAAAAGTACCTCCCGAGCAGGGGTACCGGGCAGGAACTCTGGGCAGGGACCCGGGCAGGGACCGGGCAGGTACCGGGCAGGTACCGGGCCGGTCCCGGGCAGCCCCGGGCAGTCCCGGGCATGTTTTAGTAGGACTCGGCATGATGGCACATTATTATATATCCCAGGCACAGTTTGGTAGGACATTGGGCATAACTTGTTCTTGAGGAAAATGGCGCACCCATTAACCACGTATGTTCCCTTTTCTGTCTTGTTTAACCAAAAAAGGTTTTTGACGTTGTTGAAAAGATAGTATCTAATTAGGTGATTTATTTTCCGACGCCTTATCCCTAGTTCCGTTGTAAGGTCTTGGTTACAGTAAAACTTACCTACCAGTCCTGCTTCTAGGATTTGATTCGTTGTAATATTTGAAACAGTGTATAACTAATAAGTTAATAAACACAGTGTTTCTCGCAACCTGCACAAGAGTTTGGAACATGTGAAGGGTCCTACTGCAAACGCCAGTACCAGAGTAAGGATGCATTAATTGACCACAGTCAATTTGGGGTTAGTAACCTAGGTTGAAAGAGATTTAGAGTTAAATTCAGTTTGTATCCCATGAATGAGGTTTAGGTTTAGTTACCTAGGCTGAATGAGGTTTAGGGTGACTAAAGTGTAGCCTTGAGCATGGGGTTGTTGGGGCTGGGTTTGGTACATCATACTGTATTCTGAAATACTTTCTCTGTGGATTCACAGACAGTATTGAAACAGTCTCCTGACCTTGAAGTTCCAAGCAGACAACACTTTGTAGATCACATTCACGTCAGCAGATTTAACCAGAGAAAGTCTGGTGACGTCCTACTTACTGGTTCACTGGAGAGTTGTGGTTTTCCCCATTTTTCTTATGACTTGTTTATTCATAGATGATCTGCCAAGACATAGCTATCATAAACAGAGGACATGCAGCTTGATCTGTGTTTTTGCAAGTTGGGCCATCATCAGTTTCCATGTGTTTTTACCTCGGACTATGACAGCTCGTGACTTATTTTATTTGTGGAGATTCAGATCTACTGGATACTTTCGTCAGCTGGCAGGAAAACATCTCAAGCTGGCAGTCTGCTGCCCATCTCAGTTAATGCTGGTATCAAAATTCTGCTACAGAAATGCTTGGGACCGAGACTGCCAAGTCTGAGACTTGGCCTTTAGGCTGAGCCTACGGAAGGCTGTGTCCATGCATTAGATTACAGATCAAACTTGTTTTAAGTCTTCCTGTGTCAGGTCTTTGTTAAAGTTAAGGTTACTAACCATAGGTTTAGATCTGTGGTGAGCATTTTGGGTTTTGTATAAGTGAATGAATGCAACATTGCTCACAAACTTTGCGAGAGTTTGTCATATTTTATTATATGACACTTTCTTGTATTGTATGACACAATACAGGAAAGGTAGCCAGCAGTTGCTGATGGCCATGCCAGTTTTCCAGGGTAATTATTCAACATGAAAGAAGATAACTGGTCTGGAAAATGAACAGTTGCTATTACAGGGCCGTCTTTACACAGGTGACTGATGGCATTATGTTGTAGCTTTGTTTTGTTTCCAGAGTTGACGGGGAACAGAGGGACCAAGTAAGGATGGCAGACACTTTCAAGATAGAGATTAACGTGGCAGAGGAACCAGAGCAAGGTGCAAGCAGTGTTTGTTTTTTCTTCTGTTTTTTGTTGTTTTTTAGTTGTTGTTTTTTGCCTTCCTTGATCATCACTTTACTAGCAGTTCCCAAAAACCAATTTTGGATTTGGCTTACACAGCCGGAAACGTTTTTATATATTGCAAACACAAGAGACTTCTTTGAATTATCATGCAGGTTTGTTGTTTTTTTTTGTGGTTTTTTTAACTGCGCCTTATTATTGAGTGGTCACAAGGCAACACAAGACAAATTGTTGATAACTTCCAAATGTCTAGCTCAGTGGAAACCACACTTGTATCCAGGTCGAAGTGATCTTCATGACAAAATTTGTCTTTCTGGCAGCAATGTTCCTTCACACAAATTATCCACCTGTTTCTTGATACATGTACAAATAATATATTTTTTCCTCAACAGAATACTCACTGGCTGAGTCAGCAGCTGTACACTGTGAGGACGAAGAACACCATAGTCATCTCATGAAGACAGACACAGACAGTGATCGTCTCTGCAATGAATTGGATGCAGGTGGTGGTGAAAATGTGAAGGCAGCCACAGGCAACTGTTGTGTCACAGACAGAAAGTTTCCAGTACAAGTCAAACACGAGCCAGATGTTTGTGATAGATCTTGGGACCTAGTGGAACATGGTGACAGTGGTGACTATGGAAATGGTCAACACCTGACCATCAAGCAAGAGCCAGAAGACAGTATCACACCTCGGAGTCTGGTGGAACATGATGTCCAACACAGTCTAGGTGACGGTGACTGTGGAAATGGTCAACACCTCACCATCAAGCAAGAGCCAGAAGACAGTATCACACCTCGGAGTCTGGTGGAACATGATGTCCAACACAGTCTAGGTGACGGTGACTGTGGAAATGGTCAACACCTCACCATCAAACAAGAGGCAGGCGATAGTGTCAAACCGAAGCAAGAGGCAGATGTCAGCGACACATCAGGGGTTGTTGTTGGCCAGGGTGTGCGTGTGGACTGTGAGTGTGACTGTGCGACTGAACCAGACCCCAACACTGACCAGCTACTCACTGTAACATTTGCATCTTCTTGCTGCAGTGAGTCTGCTCCTGCCGGAAAAGAGACAGATGATGGTGGTACTGGCAGGGGACTCACAGAGGGAAAATCATTTGAATGTGCTGAATGTGGAAAATCTTTTAGTCACCCAAGTGCCTTAAAGAAACACATGCGTACGCACACAGGAGAGAAACCATTTGAATGTGCTGAATGTGGATCATCTTTTAGGTGGTCAGGGGATTTAAAACGTCACATGCAAAAGCACACAGGGGAGAAACCATTTGAATGTGAAGAGTGTGGAGCATCATTTAGTCGGGCGGGTAGTTTAAGGCTGCACAGGTACAAACACACGGGAGAGAAACCATTTGAATGTAAAGAGTGTAGATCATCTTACGCTCACCCAAATGATTTGAAGCGTCACATGCAAACACACACAGGGGAGAAAACAAATCGGTGTGAGGAGTGTGGAGCATCATTTACTCGGTCTAGTACTTTAAAGCTGCACAGGTACACACATACAGGGGAGAAACCATTTGTATGTAAGGAGTGTGGGTCACGTTATGCTCACCCGAATGATTTGAGACGTCACATGCAAACACACACAGGAGAGAAAACATTTCAGTGTGAGGATTGTGGGAGGTGTTTTGCTCAGTCTGGTCATTTGAAACAGCATGTGCGTACACACACAGGGGAGAAACCGTTTGAATGTGCTGAATGTGGAATACGTTTTAGTCAGTCAAGTTCTTTGAAGAAACACATGCACAAACACACAGGAGAGAGACCATTTCAGTGTTCTGCATGTGAGGCATCCTTCAGTCGGTCATGTTCATTAAAGATACACATGCGAAAACACACAGGAGAGAAACCATTTGAATGTAATGAATGTGGAGCATCTTTTAGTCGGTCCAATGACGTAAAACGTCACATGCAAACACACTCAGCGGAGAAACCATTTGTATGTGGAGAGTGTGGAGCAGCATTTCATCGGTCCAGAGCTTTAAGGTTACATGGGTACACACACAGAGAGCAGAAACAATTAGAATGTAAGCAATGTGGATCGCGTTTTACTTATTTTTCTAGTCCCCTGAAAGCACACACGCGCAGAGACACGCAGGAAAAACCATTAGAACTGTGTATGTCATGTTTACCTTCTTCTGATCATCTGAAAAGACGCGCGCGTATACACACAGGGGAGAAATCATTTGCATGTGGAATGTGTGGAATATCATTAAGTACATCCAGCAATTTGACAGTACATATGCGCACACACACAGGGGAGAAACCATTTGCATGTGGTGAGTGCGGAAAATCTTTTACGCGGTCTAGTCATTTAAAACAACACATGCGTACACATTCTGGGGAGAAACCATTTGAATGTGCTGAATGTGGAGCATCTTTTAGTCGGTCAAGTGATGTAAAACGTCACATGCAAACACACACAGGGGAGAAACCATTTGTATGTGGAGAGTGTGGAGCAGCATTTAGTCGGTCTAGAACTCTAAGACTACACGAGTATACACACAGGTCAGCAACTATTTGAATGTATGGTGTGTGGATGATGCTTTCCTGCTTATAGTTGTCTGAAAGCACACAGGCGTAAGGACTTGGGGGGAAAACAAAATTTGAATTCGAGGTGTGTAGATTATTCTAGTCAGCTGAAAAGACATGCATAAGCACAGAGGAGAGAAACAATTTGAATTTGGAGTGTGGGTAATCGTTTGGTGCATCTAGCAATTAAATTTTGAGAGTACACATGTGCAAACCATTTAAGTACGAGGAATGTGTCTCATATTTCACTATTTCTAGTGAACTGAAAACACGTGTAGACACACAGGGGAGAAACCATTTGAACATGAGGAGTGTGGAACATCATTTAGTGTGTCTAGTAATTCGAGGGAACATGTGTGCACAGGCACAGTGTAGAAATCGGTTGAATGTGAGGAGTGAGGAAGATTGTCTTTTGCCCAGTCTAGTCATATAACCTAAGATGTGTGTACTCTCTTGGGGGGAAAAAACATTTGAATGTCTTGTATGTAGAGTATCTTTTTGTTAGTCGGGTTCTGTTAGTGTTTCTCAGTGGGTATTGTTCGCCGGTTACCAGTCATTTTCAGGGCGAGCAAATGTACACCAGCTGCGCGGGACGGGGTGCAAATGTATCCTGGATTTGGGTCTCACGAGTTGAAGTCACGTGACAGCTAACTTTGTTTTATGAATGGTAACCAAAATGAAAGCATTAAACATATGTAGCCATCAGATGATGACTGTATATGTGCGTATGGTAGTAGCTGTCATAATATGTAACCGTTTCCCTTTCCGGCAATTGATGAAAACAGCACAGCAATATAGTGAGAGCTGACCTGCCTGAAGGGCGGGATACAGTCGCTTCACTGAGTGGAGAACTGGAGTTCATTTGCTCCCTCTGCATATAACTGGTATACATTTGCACCCCCCTAGCGGGTGAACTATACCAGCTGAGCGATAGTGACTTTTACAGTGGAGGGGAGTTCCTCTCAATACAAATTCCTCACATGAGAATGTCTTTCTGTTTTGCGTGCTCACATCTTGATGACTAAAATAGCAAAAAAATGCTTCACACTAATGGATTCATTGCACGCACAGAGTGTGGATCATGTTTTGCTACTTTTAGTCAAGGCGTCACTAAAGCCGAAAACATGCGCTCAGTCAGCTCAATTGTGAAAGTCAGGAAAGTAAGTAAAGTAAGTAAGTCGGCTTTAGCGACGCCTTTGTTCCTATTCTATATCAAATGTAATTTCGTAACATTTTGCCAAGGCAGTTGCTGCTTCTAAATTATGTAGTCTTTTTCCGCTGAAACCTCATGCAGAGCTTTAGGGTAGCGACGTTTGCTAGAACTGGAGATGCACTAGATTATTCTGGGGCAGCCTCTTAATACTGGCTGGACGCTGCATCCCTCGTGGGTATTGCCGCATGCTCACCTGATGAGGGTCCCATTGACCCAAAACCATGGTTGTGAGCGGCTAAAATCACCAATTCATATGGCCTTGGTTGTACCGACCATTTTCCTCCCGGTGGGAGGGGAATGGGGGCTCTGTGAATGGTGAGATACCCTTAGATCTGTTGGGTGTTTCAGCGGTAGGATGGTAGGTTCCCCCCCTCCTCCCCTCACCCTCCCTTCACCTTCTCCACTGTGGCTCGTAGCCAATGTAGGGCAAGGCAGACTTGTCCAATGGTATACAAGCACACATCTCCTAGATCTAGGTAGGGCTCTCAGCTTTACTTACTTCCTATATATATTTTTTTTCAAATTGACCTGATTGAGCGCATGTTTTCGGCTTTAGCGACGTCTTTGTTCCTATTCTATATATATATACACACACACACACACATATATAATTACATATATGTGTGGCATCTATATGTCCAACAACAACCAAAGAAGTGCAGATACTTGATTAGAAGGGGAATGATTACAATTAAAGTTTTGTGTTAAGTGGTGCATACCAAGTGTGGGAACCAGTCTGGCGCTGTCCAGCTGAAGTGTGCTGTGGACCTGCAAAGCAAGTAGTGCGGTAGTCTTCATCTATTGTCAGCAGGGATTTGCACGCGCAAACAAGATTTGTTTTAGGTGCAGACTGGTATTTGTGTTAGGCATGCATTTACAGCATCTGGCCGCTGCCACAGCAAGCCAGCATCTTAAGAACTCCAACCTGTCATTGTGCGGGTAATCTGGCGTCTGAGGAAGTCCGACTTACCACTATATGTGTGGGATGGGTCCCTAGCGACCCAGGAAGTGTATAGTGTAAGCTTTTAGTTTTACACTGAGTACAGCAATATGGATCATAACTGTATTTTAAAAGCATTTCTTTCCGTGTGTGTGTGTGTGTGTGTGTGTGTGTGACAGTACCATGGTGACATTTGCAATAGTTAGTTTTTGTTTTCCTGTACATCTTTCAGTCTTCATGTAATTATGCAGATCACCTGCAAACGTGTATCAAATCAGAATAAACAGAAGGGTTTATTTTTGTTTTTGGTCTTTGCTGCACACGCACGCACGCGCGCGCACACACACACACACACACACACTGACCATAGTCTTTAACTACCAGTGCAAGCGGGAGCTTCCAGGGAAGATCTTTGCAAAAACAAGCAAGGACCAACGGACATGCAATGTGCAAGCTTGGTCACTGCCTCAAGTGTTGGAAGGTGTTCCACGCCCAGAAGGACTACATTCATGTGTAAAACAGGCACATTGCTATTGCCAACCCTCGATGCAGATTTCCTCAAGGAGTGGTCCACCTTCACTGGAGGAATTTGTAACTTTGTCATCAGAGGAATGTATCTCTCTCTCTCTGTTTGGTTTTATTGTAAACTCAGTACAGTGACAGCGAGAGAGATGTCTACTTCATTACCAATAAACCAATTATTCAAAGATCACACCATCTACGATTTTTGCACTGCAGAACATGTCTTCATACTATTCAGGATTTTTCCTCCTTTCTGCGTGTGAGTGTGTGTAAGAGGAGAGTGATGGTATGCAGAGGTATCGTGCATTGCACACCTTTTTTTCTGGCAAATATACAACTAAATTTTCCATGTCAGCAGCATTTTATGATGTTCATCCTTCCATTAACCTTCGCCGCATGTCGCCGGTGGGTGCAAAAGGAAAAAAAACAAAAACCCACGTATTATTCTTTACTGTACATCATGGATGCAAACTCATCACACATTTAACCTTCCGGCTATGTCGCTAAAAAACTTCTTAGTCCTACATCGTGTGAAACAACTTACCCATGGTTTTTAAATAGGTAATTTTCGACTTATTCCTAGTCCTACGTCGTGGGAAACAAATTACCAATGGTTTTTATATAGGCAGATTGTAGCTTATTCCTAGTCCTACATCGTGGGAAACAAATTACCCATGATTTTTAGAAAGGTAAATTTCAACTTATTCCTTAATTACTCTGCTAATTACAAGTTAAACAACACATTTTTTGGCATGAACACAGTCAAACCATTTATTGACAAAGTCATGAAATTTCAAAGGTGTGACATAAATATTGACCGAGATACGTTCATCTAAAGCAATATGTGTGCAACTTTTTACCCACGACGTCGTCCGAAGGTTAAAGAAGGATCGAGCTAAGCCGAATTAAATCAAAATTGCTCACACAAACGCTAGTGTACAATTTGTAATGGTTTGTTTCTGCCGGTTGTATACAGAAATGCGATACAAGTCATATAAACTTTTCTCAGATAAAGCGTTGGTTGGATAGCTGTCAGACATACAAAACGTCGGTCGTTGGAAACGCACGACTGCGCTGGTTACCTCGCATGGTCTACTGACACAACGGGCAAGCGCACCATTCTCTGTGTGCGCTTCGAAGAGACGAGAAAGTTTCGGTACGTATGTTGTGGTAAATTGACACATTTGACTTCCTCTGGAAATGAAACATGGCGGATCACACCATGTTGGTCGTTTCTTACAGAAATATTTTGTAGCCATTCATTTTTCAACCTGTAATCTTTGTATGTTCGCATGTATGACGCAGTCGCACGGAAGGCAGAGTCTGACAATAGTCCATACATCCGGTACGCAATAATAATTCGCAGACGCAAGTATCGTTTAATATTTTTGTGCTTCTTTTTGGCGCAGAGGGTCGTACTACACTGTGCCAGGATGTCATTTGACCCATGAGAGGTTATGCCAGGACATGCCTAGTCTACAGGCGAACGACTGAAACGATTGATGCATGATTATCTGTGTGTGCACGTTTATTACTGATAAAACCGAGAAGAAAAAAAAAAATAAAATAAAAAACCCGAAAAAGCACATAAGCTCACAAATACCCAAAACATCTGCCTAAACATCTGTTCCATTATGTGAGTGATTTCAAGTGACCAGGCAGATGACCTTGAATTCCCTAACATTGCTTGGCATGTGCTTGGCACAGTTTTGTAGGACCGGGCGCAAATGCAGTCTCCATAAATACATGATTAGATCTGATGACAGTATGTATGTATGTAGTTGGCTCCTGTGACAGTATCATTGTTTTTTTTGTTTTCTCAAAACAACAGGTCTCCTGTTTGGTCATTGTGATGACTCTGTTTTGTGTTCCAGGCTGTGTTGATCTTGAAGAATATGGATTCAGCTCAGATGAAAGAAACTGTTTGTGAGATGGAGACTGATATGGCAGAGAAACGAGAGCAAGGTACAAATATTACTACAATGTTTTATTCTTACCAGTTCATTGGTAGTTGGTAAATTTCTACACCTGATCTGGGTGCTTTGTAGTTTTTTGACACCCCTACCAATGTCTACATCTTGTAATACACATAAATTTGCATCTTCACAGCTACCAAGTTGTACTGCATTTAAAAAAAAAAAAAGAATTTGTATGTGCACTTTAATTTCAAAGTACAGTGTACACAAAAAATAAATTGAAATATGTGTGTATGACTGTCTGCATCGCAAGGAATTATATTTTGCTAAAATTAATTTGGTGTCTGTGTTTCTATTAAATTTAAAGAAAAAATTACCTTCCGTCTTAAAAGAATTGCAAAAATATTTGTGTTCATCAGTAAATAAACGTAAAAATACCCAAACCCCAGATTTGTCGACAAATGCACTAGGTACGTTTTAGAATGGTCTTTGGAAACCAGGCAGTGGTGAGAAATACATCAGCTGTAATGGCAGAATCTTCAGTTATGCTACCAGAACTGAGCGTATGGTTCCAAAACATTAGTTACATAACTTAGATGCATAACTAACACCAAGAAGTCACCATAAAAGAAATACTTCATTCCCATCTAGCAATGGTATTGGTAAAGTCCATCATAATTAACATGTACCTGAGACACCTGTAGCCATGTCCTCTGAATAAAACGGATCTTCCATGGCAACTGCATACAGGGCAGGCTTTTTTTTCATCTTCCGGTCTCTCTGTCAGACATATATACTCCGACACGCTTAGCAACAGGTGTGGGTTAGCTTACTGGAGTATTCGCTCATTTGATTGGCTAGCATGATCTGTCAATCAGGAACTGGCTGCATGTCAGTTTTGGTTATGATTTCAAGGAGCTTGAGAGTTAACTCCCGTTGAGGTTAAAAATAATGTTGACCTTGATCAAAGATTTGCTTGAATTTTTGGCACTGTCATTTGAATTCCTACATGTGAGTCAGTTATCATCTTGTTAATCCATGCGCATAATTATTTTCTGCAGAGAGCACACTGGCTGAGTCAACAACGCTAACCATTGAGAATGACGGACACTATAGTCAATATGTGGACAGAAACAGGCTGTCTCACTGTGTCCAGAGGAAAGTTGGTGCCAGTGTTTCTGGAGGTCGGAAAGCAATAACACGCAAAACCTCCTTAACAGAAACTTGCCATTCACAAGTAAAACGAGAGCGCGGTGTTGGCATTGCGGAAAATGATGGAAGTGACGAAAGTGGAACAAAACAAGATCAGCAGAATGTCAGCATTACACCAGAAGTGCCGTCAGGCTGTGGTGTCAGTGTGAAATGTGAGACACGACCAGAGCTGACCATAAAGCAAGAGCCAGACGATGGTTTCACACCTGGGGTTAGGCCAGAATACGGTGAAAATATGGAACACGAAACAAAATCAGAATTGACTGTACGTGAAGAGGCAGATGGTTTCACACCCCATATTTCGCCAGAGGAGGGTGATGATATGGACGTTGAGTTTGATACTAAACCAGAATTGACCACCAGGGAAGAGCCAGGCGACCGTTTCACAGCCGGGGTTAGGCTGGCACCTGGTAAGGCTGTGGCTTGTGGAGCAGACTCGTACGTCGACCAGCAACTCACTGTAACATTTCCAAAAGAGTATGAGGACAGACAGACAGACGGGTCTGCTAACTTATGTGCGGAGTGTGGCGCGTCTTTCAGGCGCTATATAGACATGAAGAGGCATATGCTGATACATACTGGAGAGAGACCGTTCAAATGTCAAGAGTGTGTGGCATCTTTCACTTCTGCAAAAAGTTTGAAAGAACACATGCATAGACACACTGGGAAGACACCATTTGAATGTGGAGAGTGTGGAGCCTCGTTCACACGCCCTGGTCGTTTTAAAAAGCATATGCGCAGGCACACAGACAAACCTTTTAAGTGTGCTGATTGTCATGCGTCATTTAGTGGGTCTAGCAGTTTAACAGAACACATGAGTAGACACATGGGGGAGAAACCATTTAAATGTCAAGAATGTGGATCATCATTTTTTAAGTCCAAGCAGTTAAAGGCACACATGCACACACACTCAGTGGAGAAACCATTTGAATGTGGGGAGTGTGGAGCAGCTTTTAAATGGTCTGGTAATTTGAGGGTCCACATGCGCACGCACACAGGGCAGAAACCATATGAATGTAAAGAGTGTGGCAGGTCGTTTAGTCGGTCTGATTCTTTGGCCAAACACTTGCTTAGACACTCAGGGGATCGGGAGAAACGATTCACATGTGGAGAGTGTGCCGCCTCTTTTTTCCAGTCTTCTGATTTGAAAAGGCACATGCGAACGCACACTGGAGAGAGACCATTCAGATGTCAAGACTGTGGAGCGTCTTTTGCTGCGTCTAACAGTTTAAGAAAACATGCTCGTATACACACAGGCGAGAAGCCGTTTCAGTGTGGAGAGTGTGACGCATCATTTATCCAGTCTGGAAATTTAAAGGAACATATGCGCAGCCACACTGGTTACAAACCGTATAAATGTGCTGAATGTGACGCCTCTTTTAGTGGGTCTGGTTCTTTAGCAAATCACATGCGTAGACACACAGGGGAGAAACCATTTGAATGTGCTGAATGTGGTAAATCTTTTTCTCAGTCAGGCACTTTAAAGACACACATGCGCATACACACAGGGGAGAAACCATTTAAATGTGTTGAGTGCGGAGCATCCTTTTCTCAGTCGGGTTCTTTAAAGACGCACTTGCTTATGCACTCGGGTGAAAAACCGTTTGAATGTAAGGAGTGCGGGTCATGTTTTGCTCACTCTAGTCATCTAACGAGACACATGCGGACACACACAGGGGAGAAACCATTTAAGTGTGAGGAGTGTAGATCATGTTTCATCGATTCTAGTCACCTGAAAAGACACATGAAGACACACGCAGGGGAGAAACCATTTGAATAAGAGTTCTGTCATTTAAAAGGACACATGCACAAACACACAGAGTGGTACTTGTGGAGCATCATTCATCTTGTCTTATCACCCACATTTGTATACACTGGTGAGGACCACAGACGTATAGAGATAGACGCACCGCGGTGCCGGAAAAGTGACGCCACCGCGCGCCATGTTGCTAGTACCTGGAAGTGCCAGCTGTTTACATAGCGCGCATAGCATTGGTCCGCTTTATCTTACGTCACATTTCTGATGACGTCTTTCTAAAGAACTTTGTATTTCGAACGAGGCGTCCTATACACAGAGCCTCTGAGTTCTGGTATTAGTAAGATGGCCGCGATAGTGACACTCGCAGGCAGCGTGCGGCGGTGCGTCTATCTCTTTACGTCTGTGGTGAGGACCCATTGCAGTGTGGAAATCTTTTGTTTATTCTAGTGATTTTGAACAGAAAACAAATTTTGATGTGAGGATTTTCATGTATCATAATTGTGTATCATGTAACGCCTGAACCCAACCCTTATGTTTTCTTCAGACGTCACTTCTACTTTGCTTGTATGCAAGTCATGCGTACTGTTCACCTTTGCTTGATGCCTCTGTGTATGTGTGTGTAGACACTTCTGTTGTACATACATGCCTTCACAGACAGTGAGACTGCAGATCACCTACAGATCCAGAATAAACTGACATTTGTAAGCATGTGTTAGCTGTGTGCAGTATTTAAATTTACATGAAGTATGTGTATAATGTTCTGGTTATATTTTTCTTTCAGGTCTTCATTGTATTCCTTGAAAGCATACGCACACGCGCGCATACGCACACACACACACACACACACACACACACACACACACACACACAAAAATTGTATCAGAATAAAATGACATTGGTTTTAATGACTCGGAAAGTCAAAATCTTTGAGGTACATGTGCAGTCTGTGGTAGAGATCTGTGGAGACGCTGGTGGGTTAAGCTAAGGATGTTGCACTCAAAGCGCTGTCACCCTGTGAGATGGGAAACCATTGGAGCCGTTTCAGGGCCAGAGAGGTGTGTACTGTTGCCTTACTTCTGGTCACGATTCTTGTGGCTGCATTTTCTGAAGTCTGCATAAGGGAGGGAAAGTCTTCAGATAGTCCAATAGTCTGGTCTGGAGAGAATCAAAGACAATCATTTTACACTCATCTGCATCACGGATTCCGATGTGGTCAAACGACAAAACAGGCCTTGTACTGCACTTCCAGCACACGCGGTACCGAGATCAAAATAATTCATTGTAAAAAGAAAGAAGGAAGGGAAGCAACCTTTGCATGCAAGACAAGAAGGGCGATAGTCTCCCTTCAGTAGTACGGGTTCTTTTGATACGTTGCGGTGAATTGATTCCTATGAACGATCCTACTAAACAATGCGAGGTTATGTAATCACTATTGCGCTTACGCGAGGGCATGCCAGGTCGCTTGAAATCACTCGCATAATATAACGGAGGAGGTTTTTGGTGTTTGCGTGTGGGTTTGTGTGGACGTTTTTTTGTCATTGATTATTTTTTTCTTTGAGAGAGCAGATTCATGCACGGGCCTGCCAGGGTCTATCTGTGGCTATGCCGGTGCATGTTTGGTCGTTTGAAATCACTCACCTAATGAACATGGATGTTTTTGCTGTTTGCGTGTGTGTTTGTGGGAATTTTTTTTTTTGGTGGTTGTTGTTGTTTTGTTTAGTTTGTCCTTTGAGAGGGCAGATTCGTGCCGGGGCCTATGTGAGGGTACGGCAGAGCGCCGCGGTGCCATGCCTGGTCGCTTAAAACCACTCACATGAGGAAACACATGTTTTTGGTATATTTGTGTGTTTGTGTGCAGGTTTTTGTTGTTGTTGTTGTTGTTGTTGCTGTTAGTTGTTGTTTTTTTTTGGAATAAGCATGCAAGAGAGAGAGAGAGAGTAGAGACAGTGGAGACAGATAGGGGAATCATTGCCATGGCTTCAATACACATGCTTTTGTTTGATGGTCTACTTTTCTGCATCCATTCCGAAAGCCTCAGTTTTTATCTAGTGGTTATTTCAAGTGTTTAGCTTTGCAGCTTTTATTCAGTGTGAAGTTTGAATTTAGAGCTTTGCAATAATTTTTATCTAAAGGTCACTCCTTTTTTGTTGTTGTTGTCATTGTTTTGTTTTGGGTTTTTTTGTTCAAAAACTTTGCAAAATTTCTAGGTTTGGTTTTTACAAATTTGCTTGAGAAACTTTCTTTTTCCTTTGAGACATGCTGCCCTCACGTTACATAAACTAGTGTCCAAAAGAAACGATACCAAGGGTTGGCAAGGACATACAATAAAAGCAGAACAATACAGAAATTTCAGAGTGGTATATTTCATTAGCAAATGTTTCCGGTATTCCCGAGCGCAGACGCTGTATTTGGGACGTGGGATACGTAAACCTATGTTTTTAGGCCTCGGGGATCACTTTGCACAAAAACATTTTGACAACAGTTTGGTATCGTTTCTTTTGGACACTAGTTTATATTCATGTTTACCAATTCAAGTTTTCCATGCAATGCAGCTTCCAAACAACACATCAGTTTTCCAATTGTTGACATAATAACACCGTACAATTGGCAGTAATGAATGTTCACACGCACACAGAATCATTCATCTGGTCTTTCAGTTATTTGCCTGCAGCCTAGCCATGCCCTGGCATACTCTCGCATAGGTCCTGGCATAACCTGACGTAATGACACATAACCTGGCATAGTTTAGTAGGACCCCCAAGGAAGAAAAATGGCGGATCTGGTCACCACGTAAGAGGTCTTTCAAACTTTTTTTTTTTTTTTTTTTAAACAACTGAACCGCTTTTTGAGGATAACTACTAGTGGAGGTATTATGCCCGACGGTAAATAGTTTCGCTGGTGCGTCACAGTTTTTGTGGAGAATGTCGTGTACTGAACGATTCCTGAGCATGACAGGATTTTGTTCAATTTTATTTCATTTTAGCAGTCGTAGGTCAGGGAGCAGTAACAATACAAACAAAATACATGTACCACAAGGAAATAAATGCAATGGTGTCCGCAAGAGATATTATTTTAAATAACTTAAGTACATGTACTGATGTATCACACTTCCTGGATGTGTGACGGATCAGGATCTCAGTTCGTGCACGCAGCCAGTTAGCATGAACTACATGTAGCAGCCAATAGGTACTAATGACTGCTTTACCCCAGATAGTTATACAACACAAAAGAAGATTACTGGTTTGAAGAACTAGCAGTTTTTACAGGGCAGTGTTTTATGCTGGTGCCTGGCTAATGGCATGACTGTAGCCTTGTCTTGTAAGTGTAATGTTTTGCAGGACTGACTCAGCACAGAACAACAAAGCTGGGATGGCAGACTGGAATGTCAAGGGAGAGACTGATATTGCACAGGAACCAGAGCAAGGTTCAGGTAATTTTTAACATTTGGGTTTGTTGGGAGTTTTTTTTACCAATAAGTTGAATAACTGTAACCCTTGGTTAACCTGCTCTCAATACAGGCGTGGTTGCCAAGTTGAATTTTATTACTCTTTACTTTAGTCTCCAACTTTGTAAATGAAGAGCACTTGCGAAACAGTAAGTTTTTCTTTAGCTGTGTGAGCTGCTGGAGGATGGGGCTCTGTAATTAAATGTTTATAATTAAACCTTAGAAATGTGTCACGGTTTTTACTTCAGGTTTGGTGTGCAGTGTGACACGTCAAAGGGGTCTTATTTTACAGGGTGTAGTGTTTCAGCAAGCATAATTATATATATACACTGTACCTGGGGTGCACATGGTCAGTCAAAAACTAAACAACACTGATGTGAATCTGTCCGAGGTCTCCTGTTTGCATTTGACAGATTTTGAGTCCAATCTTCACCAGAACAATCACCAATCTCTTCCTCAGAATCATATTCCGGCCCTACGCTGTCGTCATCACAAAATGTTAGGCTGATAACTTCAGCTGCACTCATTTGTTTTTAGCTGTCTTGCCTCCATCTTCAAACATTCGACACACTGGTCATGAAGGGAGGGCAAGTTATGCCCCACTATGTTAAGAACAATTTGGGTTGTACCATAATAAAGAAGGTTGAGCAGTGAAGGGTAGGGTGTTATGCATCCCAATGGTAAGAATAAAGATAATTATGCTTGTCAAAACACTGTACCCCGTGAAATATGGTCCCTTTGCCATGACCCCTCAAAGTTGACTAAGTTGCCTGTGGCAGCCAAACAGCATGTCAACTAAAGTCTCCTGTGGCAGTCAAAGAGTTAATGTATGTCAACTTATCGACTAGATGCATAGTATTTGCTGCAGTCAAAGCATGAGCAAAGGGATAATCAGCTAGAGTGAAGCAACTAAAATGATGGATAGAAAAGGCCGCCAGTGTGTTGCAGAGATGAATTTAAACCCAAAATGAGTTGACAAAGGGAAACAAGACAACTTGAGTTTGGAAAGTTTTGGGTTCATATCTCAGAGCAAAACACACGTCCATCCAGGTCTGAGTTACCTTCATGATAAAAAAGTTCTCTATTCAGCAATCATGTTCCTGCATACAAATTACTTACCTACTTGTTGATGTGTACAAATATGTTTTCCTCAACAGAAGTCAAGCAAGAGCCAGATGTGAGTGCAGCACCTTGTGGTCTGGTGGAACATGGTGACTGTGGTGTCAACGCCCGTGGAAATACTCAACACCTTGCTATGAAACAGGCAGATGTCAGCAACACATCAGGGGTTGTTGTTGGCCAGGATGTCCCTGTGGACTGTGAGTTTGACTGTAAGACTGAGCCAGGCCCTAACACCGACCAGCAACTCACTGTAATGTTTGCTTCGTCCTGCAGCTCCGAGTCTGCTCCTACTGGAAAAGAGACAGGGGATGGTGATACAGGCATGAAACATGCGAACAAGGCAAAGGATTTAAATGTGCAGACGGGCATGAACAGGGAGAGGAAACCATTTGAGTGTGATAAGTGTGGAGCGTCTTTCGTTGCAAAAAGTAAGTTAGCCAGACACTATGTTACGCACACAGGAGAGAAACCATTTGAATGTACAGAATGTGGTAGACGTTTTGGCCTGTCTAGTTATTTGAAACAACACATGCGTAAACACACAGGGGAGAAACCATTTGAATGTGTGGAATGTGGTAGACGTTTTGCCCAGTCTGGTCATTTAACAAAACACATTCGTAGCCACACAGGGGAGAAACCGTTTAAATGTGCTGAATGCCCAAGTTCTTTCAGAAGTTCAAATCAACTACAAAGACACAAGGTTACGCACACTGGAGAGAAACCATTTGAGTGTGGTGAGTGCGGAAGGTGTTTTGCCCTGTCTGACTGTTTGAAACAACACATGCTTAGACACACTGGAGAGAAACCATTTGTATGTGCTGAGTGTGGAGCGTCTTTCCGTACTTCAACTTACTTGAGAAGACACAAGGTTACGCACACAGGAGAGAAACCATTTGCATGTAGTGTGTGCGGAAGATGTTTTGGCCTGCGCGAGCATTTAAAACAACACATGTTTAGACACACTGGGGAGAAACCATTTGAATGTACTGAGTGTGGAGCGTCTTTCAATAATGCAGGTAGCTTGAGAAGACACAAGATTACGCACACAGGAGAGAAACCATTTCAGTGTGGTCAGTGTGGAGCATCGTTCAGTTTGTCCAGTAATCTAAAGAAACACGCGTTCATTCACACAGGGCAGAAACCATTTAAATGTGAGGAGTGTGCACAGTGTTTTTCTTGCACTACTCATCTGAAAAGACACATGGTTATACACACAGGAGAGAAACGATTTAAATGTGGAGAATGTGGACAGTTTTTTGCCCAGTCCCGTCAGTTAAAAGATCACATGCTTAAACACACAGGGGAGAGACCATATGAATGTGATGAGTGTAAAGCACGTTTCTATACTCCAGGTATCCTAAAAAGACACAGGTTGACGCACACTGGAGAGAAACCGTTTGAGTGTGGAGAGTGTGGAAGATCTTTCGCTAGACAGGGTTACTTAAAAACTCACATGCGAAAACACACAGGGGAAAAAGCATTTGAATGTACCGTGTGCCGAAGATCATTTTTGACCGCTAGTAATTTAAGACGACACGTGCGTGTACACACAGGGGAGAAGCCGTTTAAATGTACAGAGTGCGGGAAATCTTTTGCCCAGTCTGGTGGATTAAAACAACATGCGAATACACACAGGGAAGAAACCACTTGAATGTGCTGAGTGCGGAAAATCTTTTGACCCAGTCAGTTTGTTTAAAAGAACATGTGCAAAGAAAACACTGGAATGTGAGTGTTGAGGGGCTCTAGAAGGACTCGCATGCAGTGGAGAAGACGCTTGAGTGTTGAACTTCATTTATTTATTCATTTCTTCAAAACATCACAATGAAGAGAAACCATTTGCATGTGACCAGTTGGTGGTATCTTACTGTCTGTGTAAGTCTGGTCAGTGGAAAGACTGTAGGAGACAAAAAGGAGAGAACTGTGTGAAGTGTGGGGTGGTTTGTTGATTTTGTCTGGTTGTGTTGAAAGACGTTTGCACACAAAGGGCAGAATCCATTTGAATGTGATGAGCGTGGATCGTGTATAAGTCACTTTAGTAATGTAAAAAGTTACATGCAAACACACAGAGGGAAATAACGTTTGGATGTGACAAATGTCGTTCATTCAACTTGTTTGATTTTTACCTTCACCATACTTCTTATAACAGCTCACATATTGTACTTCCTGGGTCTGTGCGGACCCACACCGCACATATGGTGATGCTCTGGTGGTATACTTTGCCTGTTAGGGGGTGCAAATGTATACCGGTAATATCGCGAGAGCTGACCTGACTGAAGGGCAGGATACTTTCGCCCCACTGAGTGGTGAGCTGGAGTACATTTGCTCCATCTGCATAATTATAACTGGTATACATTTGCACCCCCTTGCAGGCGTACTATACCATCTGAGCTATAGTGATGGGTTGGGATTGTTAGACCTGGCTCATTGTGCTGGCGGCCAGATGCTGACGATGCATGCCTGGCACAATTTAATACCAATCTCCACCCTGAGACCAGAGTCTGCATACACATGTAAATCCCTGCTGAAACTTGGGGCTATACACTACTTATTTGCACCAGACAGGCAGTGATGGGCTGGATATGTTAGCTGGGGCCACCTACAGTGCAAGTATGTGACCACTTTGATTGTTAATCCCATCATTTCTAATACAGAACTACATGTACATTTGGTTTTGTTTGACACATGTCTGATATATATAAATTTGAGGAATACCTGGAGTAAGAATGCTTTGTTTGAAAAAATTATATAAAGGGGATATGGATGTGAATGTGCATGTGTGGGTCCACCCAGACACACAGCAGAAAGATCTTTCGATGTGAGGAACATGTATTGGAACATGAAATGACTTTGGTAGAAATACATAGATTAAGCCCCCATCCCCGCCTTAGGTAGAGATACAGAAATGTGTAGTTATGCCCTTCCCCCCCACCCCCAGGACACCTGCTGTAAAAGAAGGAATCTTCCACACCAAACATTGTGGGTGCAAACCCACCCTTGAAGAAGAAACTAAACTGAAGTAGATAAAATCGCTTTTGATAGGCCTGTAATATATACACACACACACACACAAAAGCAGTACAACCACAAAAGCATGGGTGCAGAATCATACATGGCATACATTGAAGGTTAATATGTATGCCAACCGTAATCATATATTTTTGTGACAGTATGATGGTGTCATTTGTTTGCTTACCTGTGCATCTCTCAGTCTTCATAGATTGCAAACATGTATCAAATGAGAATAAACTGACATTTGGATATTTTAGCTAAATGTTCGATAAATATGAGTTATGTTTTTGTTTATGTTTTCTGTTGTACACACACACACAGACACACACACACAGATACACACACAGAGATCTCTACACACACACACACACACCATGAGATACAGATGGCTTACCGGTAGTTATGACAGTCGTGGCTCTCAATTTCTCTGTGTAAGTGAGACAAACCAAAAAAGAAGGGGGGGGGGGGGGGGGGGCTAAGAACCCTGACTCATGAAATAAATTAAGTTATAGGCCAGGATTAACATTTTCTCATTGAGATTTACTAGAATGGCTGCAGAAAAAGTTTTCAGCGAAAATCGTTGGTGACTGAATGAACAACTCCATTCAAAAGGGTTGAGCCCCCAGAATTCAGCCAATCGGCATAATGAGCACAACACAATCATGGCATGGTCTTGCAACTTTTTGCCAGACACTACGAGGGAAGCACATGTAGTTTGATGTGACTGAAACATTGAAGCAGTGTAAGTCCATTGGCACAGTTGGCAAAAAAAGACCATTTCATCAGTCTCTTTCATCTTGAAATTAGCCCGTTTTCCCATACAATGACGCCATGGACATACTGTATTTTGCCAATACACGGCAGAGTAAAGGGGCGGGGCTATTACCAAATGCACGATATGAAGTGTCGTCAGCCCAGAACAGATGTGTTTAACATTGCTTTCCTTACATGCTCTTATACTGTACATTCTTAGCTGTTAGCTGTGAAGAATGTGACATGAAGTAGGTTTTGCTGTGAATATTTCAGCTCCTGGAGATTGTTACCATTAAATTATTTCTTGTCTCTTTGCTGGTTTTTTTTTTATGATGTGTGATTATACATGTACTTAAGCAGGAACTTAATTTTCCTCAGAATCAGTCAGATGTGTGTGTGTGTGTGTGTGAGATGTTTGGTTTTGTTGTGCTCTGCAAGCTGGCCTTCCCAGTATTGTGACAATAAACTTAGACTGAAGACTTCAATGTGCATGTAAATGAGAGGCATGTTATGACTCCACAAATACGTGCACACACACACACACACTCCTAGCCAGATGTGAATGATACTGAAATGGCCACTAAAAGACAAGCGACACAGAAATGAATTTTACTGCACTGTCTCTGGGTCACCTTCGCTCTGAGAAAAAAGTTAGGCACATTATTTGCGCATCCGCCATGTTTTCATTACAGGAAATTTGGTATGTCTATTTACAGCAATTTATTGCAAGTACTAAAGTTCATACCTTGTCTTCTTCCATGCGTACAAAGTATACAGGGACATCTTTAGCAAGTTCATTGCTCTGGAATGTTGCTGGTGATTATTTCTGTGGCTGTTAAATGTGAACAAAAAGTAGCTCAAATGTGAATGTCCAATTACTGAACTTCGATTAAATTTGTGCGTGTGATTGTGATCACGTGAATTGGATCTTGAGTTTATAATGACCGAAAGATATGCAGACACACAGACACTCATCAAGACTTCCACATTCCTCAGACGACGCTGTTAAAAAAACTTAAATCAGTCAGCCAAACATCTTTCCCTGTGAGCATTTATTTATTTTATGCACTGAAAATTGTAAGAGTCTTGATTTGATTTTCATTACAGGTAAATTGCGAACCCAATACAACCAATCAACTAATATGCATGTGTATGTATACATAATCAATTACAATTAATGATGAATTTTAAAAAAAAACAAGTGAAAAAAAGACTAGATTCATGCACACTTACAGACACCCTGAACTTCACCCACAAACACACAAGAAAACATATCCATGGGAAGTAATACCCCACACCAAAAACTCCAAAGCAGAGCGGGCACCAGAAGAACATTTTCTGGTTTGTCTTTAAACTGGACAATGAAGATGTTTTGATTTGATTTGATTTGAAACCATGACTAGAGAGTAAAAAGAAGATACCCAAATGAAACGATTATATATATTAAAAGTTTCTCAATATATGCGGGGGGTTTTTGTCTGAAAGGGTTTTTCCTGTGATAAAAGGTATTCAGTGTGAAATAAGTTCTAAGTTCTCACAGTGATGCAACTATTGTACAATGTGAGACCAGTTTCGAGACAAATTTTACTTTAAGTCAAAACTCAGTGGCACTTACTAAATATTAAATACAAAATCCAGGCCATCTGCATGTACAGTATACGCCGGTTATAAGAAACTCGAGGGGGGTGAATTTTTTGGTTTCTTATATCCGAGTTTTCTTATATCTGAAAGTCGGATATAAGAAAGTATTTTGAAAAATATTTCTTATAACCGAGTTCAGTGAAAAAAAGGTTTAAAACATTTCTTTTTTCTCAGTTCGTGTATGTTTTGCATTAAATTAAGAAATATCTGGTTTCTCTTAAAGACCTGCACAGAATATATATGTGTAGAGTTAATATACACCAGTGCGCTTGTGTCCTTCAATGTCAGATTTTTTTGTTTGAACATGAAAATACTGTTTTTGCTTCCCAACTGTAGCGCTGGCGGTCATGTGGTAAGAAAAAAAAAAAAAAACAAAAACCCAACCAAACCAACCAACCAACCAAACAAACAAACAAACAAAAAAGAACTAATGGGGAGAGAGAGAGAGATTCCCTTGTATTTTAGGATATATTAAAAGTGCATTATGTATCAACTTTTGATCTATAAAACACTCGTCCCATTAGAGTATGTATGCGATGCTTTCCGTGTCTAATTTGGCTGAAAAAAGCTGCAAATTAGCTTTTTTTCTGTTGGGAGGGGGAAGGGGGATGGAGGAAAGATGGACCACGTATATTGTCAAAGAAAGGAATTGATCAACAGTTAGTCTAATACTGATAGTTTTATTCTCCTTAACGCGAGCCCTGTAGACAGAGACAGACATACAGAGAGAGAGAGGAGACTGAGCTCCCAATCAGGCAAAAAAACCAAATAATAATAAAAACAACATATAACAATAGAACAACAAAAATGCATCTCATATTTTTTCTTCTTGCCAACATTCAATTTTGCACGGAACACAATGGTAAAGAACCAATTCAAGAAAAGAAAATCATGCGCCATCATGTGCCTGTCCTAAGTGACGTCAGACCTGACCTGTTTTCTTAGAATGAGTGAAATTTTCTTGGAAATGTACTTTCGGTTTCTTACAATGAGTGAAATTTTCTTGGAAATGTACTTTCGGTTTCTTATATCCGAGTTTTTGTATCAAGCGGGACAAGAAATTTGCTTTCCTAAAACCGAGTTTTCTTATAAGCGAGTTTCTTGTATCCGAGTTTTTGTAATACATAATAAAGAAGAGTTTGGCCGGGGGAAAAAAATTTGTTGGCAATAACCGAGTTTTCTTATATATCCGAGTTGCTTATATCCGGCGTCCACTGTACCAGCAAACACAATTTTTACACTGCAAGCTTCATTCTTGAAAAAGCATTCACTGATTCAGTTTCAGATTATCAAACTGACGACAGAGGATGCTTCCCTATTCAGATCCAAATGCTTTCTCCAGTGTGGATCACATTCAATGTCTTCTTGAATAATACATGCAATAATAACAGTATGCATTAATGGAGGCGCTTAGCCCAACTGCTTCGCTCAAAGTGCCGCAGACTGAACCCGACATGTATGTTCACGAGAATCACACACGTTCACTCACACATCAAGACATTACAATCACATGGAGCAAAGGGTCAGCTTCACTATTCAAATGAACCCTTCAGCAAACATGTCTCACACTCACTCATTGAAGTGTTTGGCGACCACTATCCAGGCATTATACAATAACATTTATACTGTAACTGTATCTGCCTATATTTTATGTATGACCTATACAATAACATATATACTGTATCTGCCTATATTTTATGTATGACCAGATCTGCAGTGGACACACTGCTGTTCATCCAATTGACTAGAACGACTGAAAGATGCTCCGCACTCTCCACATTCAAATGTTTTTTTTCTTTGAGTGTGTGCGCCTGTGACTCTGCAGGTGACTTAAACGAGTAAAAGACGAGCTACAAGACTCACATTCAAACGGTTTCTTGCCCAAGTGCAAGCGCATGTGCACCTTTAAATTACCGGACTGACTGAAAGAAGCTCCACACTCTGCACATTCAAAAGGTTTAATCCCTGTGTGTTTACGCATGTGTCTCCTTAAAGTGCCAGACTCACGAAAGCTTGCTGGACATTCTTCACAGTGAAATGGTTTCTCCCCTGTGTGTATACGCGTGTGTTTCTTCAAGGAACCCGAGTCGCTAAACCTTGCTGTACAGTCTCCACATCTGAATGGCTTCTCACCTGTGTGTGTACGCTTATGTACTTTCAAATTGCTGGACTTGTTAAAAGACGCTCCACACTCTCCACATATAAATGGTTTCTCACCAGTGTGTGTACGCACATGGCATCTCAGATCATTAGAGCGACTGAACGTCATTCCACACTCTCCACATGTAAATGGTTTCTCTTTCGTGTGTGAGATCATGTGCCTTTTCAGATCGTAGGAGCGGCCGAAAGATTTTCCACATTCTTCACACTCAAATGATTTCAAACCCTTTGGCTCATCATCATCTTTCGTATCAGTGTCACAGTCACCTGTTGTTTTTCTAGTGGAAGCATAGTGACCGCCTCCCCACTCCCTCTCTGTCTCCTGTGACTCTGTTTTTAAACCATCAGCAACGTCACTGGCACAGGACTCAGAGCTGAATGGCGTAAAAAACTGAGAAGGAAATGTTACACTGAGTTGTTGGTCAATATAGGAATCTGCTTCGTTCTCATAGTCCACACTAACAATTTGCGCTGGTGAAAGAGCAAGTGTGAGACAATCTTCTGGCTCTTGCTTGACAGTGAGTTCGGATTTTATTTCACCGTCCACATCCTCACCATTTACTGGTGAAACAACAGGTGTAAAACCATGGTCTCGCTCTTGCTTGACAGTCACTACTGACTTAGTTTCACAGTCCATGCTGATGTTAGAACCTGGTGTAATGCTGTCACCACCCTCTGGCTTCATGTTGCGGTCTGAATCAATTCCAGTCTTTTCTTTCATGATCACTTCCCATGAAAACCTCTCTTGGCACACATGTTGTGTGCTCTGGTTTTACTTGTGAAAGCTCTGTATCTGATACATAGGTTTTTGCCTGTCATTGCTGGCAGGTCTTCGTGAAAATCAACATCTGCTGTGCTTTGGCGGTTCTCTGCCACATCATCAGTGTTGATAAGGTCTGTCATTCCGGTTGGGTCCACCTTTGACCCGTCCAACCTGGAAGAGAAAAATCATCCAGCTGAAGCCAACGTTGCCATAGCAGCCACGAAATGACTCATCTGAATTCTACTGACACTTAAAAAGGGGGGCATAATTGCCTTGGATGTGAAAAGGGTTTGGGTGTTTGAACTGGCTTAAAGTTTTCACCGCGCAACAGACCTCATTTTGTTGTGTTTACGACAGTTCTGAAATGTCCGGTACGTATTACGAGACGACCTGAGTCCAACAAAGAATCGACAGAAGAAAAAAAAAAATCGTTATAAATACTCAGCTTAGCCAGACGTGCTTCTGGTTTGACATAACGTGTTGCGGTTCGGGACGAAGTATTGCTTCTAGTCTACCTTTGTGACGATCAAACTGATGCTTGAAACGGATACATCGCAAGACTCTAGTTCTGTCCTTATATGATGGTTAAAATACGCATTTTAGCTACAGGAAAAGATAACTTACGTGTCTTATGGATGGGCCTTGTCTCTCAGCGTAGACTCACATCCAGTCGGGCAAGGATCCGCCATGTTGATCTGTTTTCGCCGGAAGCTGTTTGTGTCGATTTACCGCAAAACATGTACATCAGTCGGGAAGCTGAGAGGTGGTTTTCAAAATATTAGCTGCCCTCTCTGGTCGGAGTCCATAAATTTAGATACACTTACTTGAATCACACTTCGGTAAGTGATAAGAATGATTATTATATTACTGTAAAGCAGTCAAGTTTTCTTCGTCAGAGTTACAACTAAAAGTGTTTGGAAGCTGGAAGAATTTATACACAAAATGTTTCAATGATAAATAACACAGATTCTTGTAGCACCAAACAAATACAGGAGACCAAAGGCAAAGTTTTCAACAAAGCTATTTACTGAGTGCTTTCACTGTAAACTAAATGGGTATCACATTGCAATAATTGTTCAAATCAGATTTTGCATCCATCATGCATAAAAAGAACAACAACAAAAAACAAAAACACCCTTTCATACAGTACAAACAAATCACTAGCCATGCATGCCACTTGCCATGTCATGTGACCCACACATTCTGCGACAGGCGTTCAGATTTTTGCACCAAAAACACAAAATATATTATTATCCATGCACAATCCTTGAGATGTGTCTGAGCCACATAAATACACCTCAACAAATATACACAATACCTTTTTTTCTAAGCAACCACAAAATGCGTATTCCAATGATTCAGCATCCACACAAGATTCTTGCAATCTGTCATATGTCACCCATAACGATATTAGTATCACCATGGCAGTATGAATATAAGTTATAACAGCTGAAAGAAAAACATCACATATAGGTGACTAAACCTTGTGACTGGCTGTGTTTATTTCTGAAAAATAAACAATAAAAACAAACTGTACTTAAGGTTATACACCAAATACCATTTGTGTTGTGGAATTTTAGCCTTTGTTGATTTTGAAAATAGTTCAGGATAATAACAACATTAATAATATTAAGAAGAAGGTATGTGTCAGACAGAGATGCTGCACAAGAGTAGTTACAATTGTGTGTTACATGTAACATACATATGATTTTGATGAACAATCCTGTGTAGCAAGAGTATGACTGCACACTGTAGACAGACAAAAAAATAACAGTTACTACCTACCCCCCCACCCCCCCCAACGCCACCGAATTTTAAAGTGTAACGAGTATGATCTTCTCTCATGGAGTACCTCCACACTTTATAAATGGACAATGGATTGGATTGAAGCATTTAGCACCACAGGTTCAACTGTTTTGCACGCAAACCTGTTAAAACTGGCGCCAGTGTGTGATAAAAAGCATTTTACTTACCACAAAGACTAGACCACACTTCTCACAGTAACATTCACGGGTTTCAGCGGACTGAAGAATTATTAGATATTCAGAGTTATACCCTGTATGCGTACCAATATTCAAAAGTGAAACTAAAATAATCAACAGTACTGGATGACCAACACAAACTACACCGGGAACCTTGCCTAAATTCACAACACAAAGCAGAGTGATGCTGTGTATAGGGTTTAACTCTTTGACGACGGAGCAAAATTTCTGACACACGATTTCCTATAGGAAATCGTGTGTCAGAAATTGTGCTCCGTCGTCAAAGAGTTAACACAAGATACTAGCATCTAAGAACTTACTGTAATCCTTAAAGGCCCCATTTCTAAGACAGCTAGGCTTTATACAGGGAGACATTTGTTTTGGCACAGCTGTGCTTGCGACTGCGCCTGTGGGTTTGAAACTGTCTGTCTTATAGATGAGCAGAGCTTTGAACGCTACACCATGTTTGATGGCTGAGTGAATGAGAAAAACTCAGCTGTCTACAAGTCTTGTAGAACTTTTTGATGAAGGCAACACACTTGCTGAAATATCAACAGGGCGTTATGTCGATTTTTATGATAGTCTTCTTCTTCTGCTGTCAGTCTGGTTGTAATAATCTAAAAACTTAGCTGTCAACAGAACTTACACATTGTGGTACCAAGTTATGTATAGCCACAACACTGTCAGTGGCTAGTGTGCTGTGAGCTCCTGTTAGCTAATACAAGCCTGTCCACGGCTGTATTTGTGCATGTGTCTGCTGTATTTGTGTATGTGTCTGCTGTATAAATTTGTGTATGTGTCTGCTGTATTTGTGTATGTGTCTGGTGTATATGTGTATGAGTCTGCTGTATGTATTTGTGTATGTGTCTGCTGTATTTGTGTATGTGTCTGCTGTATATGTGTATGAGTCTGCTGTATAAATCTGTGTATGTGTCTGCTGTATAAATTTGTGAATGTGTCTGCTGTATTTGTGTATGTGTCTGCTGTATAAATTTGTGTATGTCTGCTGTATACATTTGTGTATGTCTGCTGTATAAATTTGTGTATGTGTCTGCTGTATTTGTGTGTCTGCTGTATGTGTATGTGTCTGCTGTATAAATTTGTCTATGTGTCTGCTGTATTTGTGTATGTGTCTGCTGTATTTGTGTATGTGTCTGCTGTATAAATTTGTGTATGTGTCTGCTGTATTTGTGTATGTGTCTGCTGTATATATGTGTTTGCTGTATATATTTGTGTATGTGTCTGCTGTATTTGTGTATGTGTCTGCTGTATATGTGTATGAGTCTGCTGTATAAATCTGTGTATGTGTCTGCTGTATAAATTTGTGAATGTGTCTGCTGTATTTGCTGTATTTGTGTACGTGTCTGCTGTATTTGTGTACGTGTCTAAGTGGTGTGATGCTAGACACCACTAAAACAACACAAAACAATATGTGAGCCTAAAAATCTTAAAATTGGGCCTTTAAGGAACAAGGAAAGTGGGAAATGGTTACGTCAAAACACGGGACGAGGATTGCTAAAGTCTGATAATGAGAAATAATTCCTTAGGAACGATGAAAGTAATGCTGTTTACGTCAAAACACAGGATGACGATGTGCTGGAGTCTGCAAACGTCACAAAATCCTTGAGGAATGAGGGAATAGGGAGCTGGGGCACTCCGTACAGTATGGTGTTCCCAAGACTTCTGCGAATGACACCGCGAGCAAGGCATTTAAGGGAGCGTGGTTGCGTGTGGAAGTCGTTCAGCCACTGGCGGCACTGAGGCGAGTAGTAGGTGGACGTGATGACAGAGCGCTGGAGAAGCATGTTGGGTGGCTGCTTCAGACCAGAGGTCAGCAGAAGTTCCAGCAGTAGCGTGTGCTCCCTGTGGAGAGAGAGATAGCAACAACAACAAAAACTGAGCAGCACGTTTTTAGGTGTTTAGGTTTTAGTTATGTTACTTTCTTGGCAGAGCCTAGCGCAGCCCAGCGGAGTTTTTTTTTTTTTTTTTTTTAGTACACTTCGACATCCCCCCTTCTCTCTCACTCTCTCTCTCTCTCAGCTATAATTTACTTTAATTATCGCCATTGCAATACCGTTAACGTGCACTTGTTTGTTGACCCCTGAGCATTATTATAAGCCTAGCTTGTTCATGCTCAGAAATTGTTTATTTACTTTGGAAAAAAAAAACCGTATTGCAATAAACTTGTTTAAACCAAAAACCTGAGAGTTCAACTTCTTACCCAATCCCAATGCCACCTGGACTTTTTTTTCAACCCTTTTTAAACCGACACTACTGTACCACCATACACCTGGCACCAGCTGCCTGGATCTTGTGTATTTAGGACAAGCGTTGTGTTGTATTTCAGTTAGACATCACCTTCAGCAGGTTGCCAAACAAACCTGACTGTAAACATGTTGGAAAGGGAGGTAAAATCTAAACAAAGGGGGAGATAGATTGGGAGGGTAACATGTCCTTCTTTGGGGCAGGAGCAGTTGAAAGAGGGAGGACTGTTTCAGACTTTTGGTGGGGGCATCACTACTGTTCTCTCTCTCCCCCCCCCCCCCCCCCACACACACACACAGAGAAGTATGGTACAATGTATGTACAGTCGAACCTGCCAAGGCAGTCACCTGTATAAGCTATGCCACTGTCTAACCTGGTCACCCCAGAGGATCCCCTGACATGCTAGCTGTTGACATGCCACCCTGGATAAACCCGGTCACCTGTCTAAGGTGGTCAGTTTGACCCGGTCCCTTGGGTGACCGCCTTACACAGGTTTGACTGTACCTGGCCATGGAGAGTGTGGTAAGATCACCAAGATCCAGGTCTGAGCAGCCTCGCAGTAACATGATGGCCGTGGGTAGGTATCCTCTCTCAAACACGCACATTACGGTTGATAGTCTGCATCAAAAACAAAGGAGACATGTTAGTCATTTTTGAATTTCATCCTTTCATCCGCTTTTCGGTGGAGATATTGGGTTCCTTTACTTTTGGTCCTAAAAGTAGACAGAGAACCCCAAACGATTGGTTAACGGCAAGTACTCCAGTCCTGATGTACTGAAGCAGACAAGTGCATGCTATTTGATACACTTTTGCAGCTGATTCACACTCGGTGATAGAAAATCCAAAGTTTGGCTTTACCATGAAGAAAGATGGCGTCTAGATCTAGCACGCTCAATAGCAGATCTAGTGTTTTGTGCTACGTGCTTGGAGACGCTGCAGAGAGACTTGTATTTCTTCACAAATTTTCCAGAAGAAGAAAGTTGCTATCTTGTCTGAACAAACACACCTAACCTTTGTGTGAGATGCGGGCGCTTGGAGATGTTGACGCCCCGCTGGAGGAAGAGTTCCAAAATGGATGCCTTGCCCGTCTCAATAGCCAGCTGGACGGCACACCGGCCCTGACTGTCGCGCCACTGTAACCACGCCCCTGCTGTAAACGCAGTCACAATGCTTAGTTATTAACATGTGTACACCACACAGAAGATTCTAGTAACATAGAAAACTCAGCAGTCTCAGTCAGCACAACAGGGACCACCGTCAGACTACTCAGTAGAAACAAGCCATGATGGAGAGGATGATGATGGCACGATCTAGTGGATGATGATGGCATGATGTAGAGGAGGATGATGGTACGATGGAGAGGATGATGACGGCATGATGGAGAGGATGATGATGGCACGATCTAGTGGATGATGATGGCACGATCTAGAGGATGATGATGGCACGATGGAGAGGATGATGATGGCACGATGGAGAGGATGATGATGGCATGATGGAGAGGATGATGATGGCACGATGGAGAGGATGATGATGGCACAATGGAGAGGATGATGATGGCACGATGGAGAGGATGATGATGGCACGATGGAGAGGATGATGATGGCACGATGGAGAGGATGATGATGGCACGATGGAGAGGAGGAGGATGGCACGATGGAGAGGATGATGATGGCACGATGGAGAGGATGATGATGGCATGATGGAGAGGAGGAGGATGGCACGATGGAGAGGATGATGATGGCATGACAGAGAGGATGATGATGGCACGATGGAGAGGATGATGATGGCATGATGTAGAGGATGATGATGGCATGATGTAGAGGAGGATGATGGTACGATGGCGAGGATGATGACGGCACGATGGAGAGGATGATGATGGCACGATGGAGAGGAGGAGGATGGCACGATGGAAAGGATGATGATGGCATGATGGAGAGGATGATGATGGCACGATGAAGATGATGATGATGGCGCGATGGAGAGGATGATGATGGCACGATGGAGAGGATGATGATGGCACGATGGAGAGGATGATGATGGCATGATGTAGAGGAGGAGGGTGGCATGACGGAGAGGATGATGATGGTATGATGGAGAGGATGATGATGGTAAAATGGAGAGGATGATGATGGCACGATGGAGATGATGATGATGGCACGATGGAGAGGATGATGATGGCACGATGGAGAGGATGATGATGGCATGATGGAGAGGAGGAGGATGGCATGACGGAGAGGATGATAATGGTACGATGGAGAGGATGATGATGGTACGATGGAGAGGATGATGATGGCACGATGGAGAGGATGATGATGGCACGATGGAGAGGATGATGATGGCACGATGGAGAGGATGATGATGGCACGATGGAGAGGAGGAGGATGGCACGATGGAAAGGATGATGATGGCATGACGGAGAGGATGATGATGGCACGATGGAGAGGATGATGATGGCATGATGTAGAGGAGGATGATGGTACGATGGCGAGGAGGATGACGGCATGATGGAGAGGATGATGATGGCACGATCTAGTGGATGATGATGGCACGATGTAGAAGATGATGATGGCACGATGGAGAGGATGATGATGGCACAATGGAGAGGATGATGATGGCACGATGGAGAGGATGATGATGGCATGATGGAGAGGTTGATGATGGCACGATGGAGAGGAGGAGGATGGCACGATGGAAAGGATGATGATGGCATGACGGAGAGGATGATGATGGCACGATGGAGAGGATGATGATGGCACGATGGAGAGGAGGAGGATGGCAAGATGGAGAGGAGGAGGATGGCATGACGGAGAGGATGATGATGGCACAATGGAGAGGAGGAGGATGGCACGACGGAGAGGATGATGATGGCACGATGGAGAGGATGATGATGGCATGATGGAGAGGATGATGATGGTACGATGGAGAGGATGATGATGGCACGATGGAGAGGATGATGATGGCACGATGGAGAGGATGATGATGGCACGATGGAGAGGATGATGATGGCACGATGGAGAGGATGATGATGGCACGATGGAGAGGATGATGATGGCACGATGGAGAGGAGGAGGGTGGCACGATGGAAAGGATGATGATGGCATGATGGAGAGGATGATGATGGCACGATGGAGAGGAGGAGGATGGCACGATGGAAAGGATGATGATGGCATGACGGAGAGGATGATGATGGCACAATGGAGAGGATGATGATGGCACGATGGAGAGGATGATGATTGCACGATGGAGAGGTTGATGATGGCACGATGGAGAGGATGATGATGGCATGATGTAGTGTATGATGATGGCGCTTAACAGGGTGTAAAAGCAACAGCAGCTACATTTGTGACAAACACGCCTTAGATGCTTTGAGAACTGTGAAACTAGGACTGGAATTGTTTAGGATTTTTGTTTTGTTTTGTTTCTTTTTCGTTTTTCGCTGCCAAATTCTTTGCCAGATCTCAGGTCATGGATGGAATCCACGAAGGGCTCGGAAGCTGGGGCAATTTTTCTTACGCATGGTGATGACAATGGTGGTATGAAGCAGCTATGGAGATCCATGCGGTCTGAGACTGTGTGACACAGCTGCATTCCAAACTGCCTGTCATAACTATCCTGGCGTTAACCAGGTCCAGGAACTACGGCACTTGCAGTGCCGCCCGTGTGATCATCTGCATCATGTGTCATAACAAGAAAAGCACCCTTCAAGTCACATCCATGAAGTGAGTGAGTCTTGGCTGTGAAGCAACAGCCTCTCCACCCAGCCCATAGCACAACCGCTCTGGGTAGGAGCCAGCTGGGACTCGAACCCAGGTCTCCCAGTCCATGGTCCAAAGTGCTAACCACTACATCACTCCCGGTAGGACTGGAAATTTTAAACACGGTTTACAGAAGATAACAATGAATGTGATTTACGGGTTCCAAGGTGGTCCACTGATGTTTTAGCCAACCTCGGGGTGTGATACTGTGTATGATACTAACCATTCAAAAGCATCTCCACACCGTCTCTGTTGCCTGCCATGGTGGCGGCCAACAGTGGACTGACGCTGTACATGTCAGGAACATTCACATCACAGCCCCTGTCAAGGAGGTCTTCAAGTATGGCGTTGTTGCCTGCACAGATCGATGACCAATGCAATTTACAAACCTCGACACCTGTTCCCTTCCCTCCTTAATCACCCATCCGGGTAGAACATTTTAAAATCTTTTGCAGGTTAATTTTTCAATGAAAGAAAAAGAACAGAAAAGGTTCAGTAAGTTGAATGAAAGGTCTACTATAAAGCACACTGGCAAAACGGAATGCTGAAAATTAGTCCTTCTAGCTATGCGAGTATCTGTCAACTGGGTTGACAGATACTCGCATAGCTATGAACTGCCCCATTAGAATTCCTCTGTGTGTGTGTGTGTGTGTGTGTGTGTGTGTGTGTGTGTGTGTGTGTGTGTGTGTGTGTGTGTGTGTGTGTGTGTGTGTGTGCGCGCGTGCGCAAGCGTATGGGGTGTATTTGTTCCTTTGTGCATAGGATAAACATTTAAAAAATGCCCTGCTTTCTTGTCTACTTAAGAGGAACTGATCACACACCTTTCAACGCTGCCTCATATACCGGTGTCACACCGTACTTGTTTGGAACGTCAATGTTGCAGCCTGCGTCACGGAGCACCTACAACATGTGTACACGTAAGAGAGATGGGAAAATGTTAATCATGTGAAGACAAACTGGAGTATAAATTCTGCGACCACCGGATACATGCGTAGTCTCTCTGGGAGGGTGGGGTTAGTGGCCAAGTGGAGGAACTGTTTGTCTGGCATTTCCAAAACTGTGTGTGCACGTGTTCACATGCGCGTGAGAACCAATGCTGGTCAAATGAAACCTTTATACATGTACTGCACATGCATAAGAAAAGGTTCTGTTTTCTTGCAAAAGAAAATTTTTAAGTATCACCCCACCTGACACCATCCCATCCTTTAAGTTTCTGCTGCTATGGTGAAAAACATCTGACAGATTTTTTTATTTTCTCTGGGAAGAATGCTCGAAAGAAATAACTTTATGATCAAGGGCCTGCAATGCATATGCACTAGCGCAGGCAAGAACCCCTAACACCTGTGGCAGCATGCACTCTGTGTGACTATACAAATTCACTACCACTGATACATTTAAATGCTACGTGTCTGTCTTGCCTGCAGAATAGGCAAATATCCTCGGCGAGCAGCAATGAAAACCGGCGCATGGTCCTGACTCCCAATGTTTACATCACAGCCTGCGTTTATCAGCTGCTGGACAATGCCGAGGTGATCCCCGTTTACAGCAGCATACAGTGGAGTTATGCCCACGTTGTCCGTCAGCTGCACATCTGCTCCATAATCCAGCAGCACTTTCACAGCCTTTTCTTGCTTGTTGTCTATAGCAACCAGAAGCGGTGTCTGGCCGCTGAGTTGATTTCTGTAATTAACGTCTGCCCCGGCCTCAAGCAGCATACGGCAGATGTCAGCATGACCCTCCTTGGCAGCACACAACAGCGGGGTGAGTCCCCCATCGTTAACACTATCCACGCTACATCGCCACTTCCCCTGGTGTGGTGAGCTGTTTGAGCTTTCCCCCTGGCTCTGGAAACAGATTTTTTTTTTTAAACTGCAGTAATTCAAACATAACCTTTTAGCCTTAATTTTTACATAGATGTAGTGTATAGCATATATAGATTCATTTCCCACCTTTAAAACTGCTTTCAAAACTCACTTATTCTCAGTCCAGCAGCAGTAACGAGGGACTGACAGACTGAAAATTTTCTGTTTTGGATTCTCTCTTAAACAGACAATAAAGTATTTTGAAATGAATTGAATTGAACTGAGATTAAATCAATTCAACTGAGATTCAACGGGTACCGATTCTGGCGATCAAAATCATATGCATGTAATGGCAGCCATCTTGCCGAAAGACAGGTTTAGATTATGTCCCTTTTGTGCTCTGCTGTGCAGTTATGTCACCTCACTCATAGAGTCCAGGGCCGCGTTTCTTACGCAAATGCGCTCGCGGGCGCTTGCGGAGGTCGCTTTGCCTCGTTGGGAAACGGCCAATTAGAACCAAGGCGCTTTCAAAATGGCGGCGGAATCACGAACACGGTTGTTGGCAAGGCTGAAAAGGAAGAAGAAAACTCTAGTGCTCGCAGCTATCAGTCATCTTTTGAGCGCAGAAGACGACGTTTTTGAGGAGAAGCAATAATTACTGGCTTGGAGCATGATATACCGCTAGTATGCATGTTCTGCTCGATGCAAAACAGAGACGTAAGGCACCATTACGTACTCACTTTGACCACTCCTTCCCCACAAACACGCACAACATATCCCTGAATGACTGGCGACCACGGCCCGGTGCAATTAGCTCAAATTATTTTTGTATACTATTCTGCACAATTACAAGTTGGGACAGAAGGTCTCCATCCACCCGCAAATTCATTTTAAGCCATTTCTTACTTCCACTTCAACGAGGCCTTCGGTGGGCGCCGCCATCTTTGTTTACATAGAAACTGACCACGTGACCTTTTGTTCGCGGCGAACTTGCTTCAGACTGCGCACGCGAGCGCTTTTTCTGCACGCCGCGGGCAAGGTGCATGCAAACGGTTTCAAAGGAAAGCGCCCCGGAACGTTTCGAAACGCCCGCCTTAAGAAACGCGGCCCAGGAGAGATAACAAGGTCGATTTCTGTGACAGACATTCCAATGTGTGGTTATTATTTTTTTTCCAGGATGCACAGTAGATATTCACATTTCCGCGACAGACTGTTCATTTCATGCTTTTCCTGTGACAAACAGGGCCACTCCATAACGGTAGGCATGCCTGCACATGCAATTCTCTCACCAAAGGAGATCAGCCTGAAAGTGTGAAGCCAAAGTAAGCAAACAACAACAAAATCCCATACAAACTTACCTGTCTCATACAATCCAGCAAAAAGTGGACAATGTCAGTACGACCCAGGTGTGCTGCCAGAGTAAGCGGTGTCCAGTAACCATCAGATACACTAAAAATATCTGCACCTTCAAGCACCAAGCTCCTCACTCTCGCCAGACCCTCTCTGTTCTTGATGGCCGTCAGCAGATTGAAGCCTGCTGTGTTTGGAGTGATCGGCTGCCTCTGAGGGCGATGGCCTGTGTTGATCACAAAGTCCATCTTTCAAGCTTCATCCCTGGAATTTCACAGGGCATATGGTCAGTCAACTTATCATCATCGATGAATAAAGTGAACTGTACATGACAGAATCATTTCACTGAATGATTCAAAAATTAAGACCTCATCGTGTCAACTTGTGAAAAAGAAACTGCATGAACCAAACAACCAAAGTAGCAGTTACAACAGGATAATGCATGCTGTGCACACCTGCAATTTAAAAAAGAAAAGAAAAAAAAGAATCTCTAGTTCAGCTGCAAGAAAGGTCATGAGAAGGTTGTGGTGCGTGATGGGTCAGTGACCTCTGATGTCCGACAAGAGATACAAGCACCTAGAAGACGGACGTAACTTTACCACTTTTTTTTTTTTTTTTTTTTCGTTTTTCCAAACTGCGCTGTTTTTGTGGCACAAGCAGGCCATTACGTTATACCAGGTGGTATTTTCGTTACTTTTTCTCCATTTCTACGATCTTAATACATCGAAATCTATGTAATGTCTGAAACGTGCTTTGCAAACATTCACCAGGATCAGAAACATCTGCCAGAAGATACCAGTTCCAGGCAACTCAACTCCAATGTTCCAGCCTGAGCCCATGCGGGTTTTTCAAAACAGAGAAAAAGCAACGCAAAGGTGCGGCGCATCTCATACAATACCTCTGTGCTATGGCTTGGTAGATATGCTGGGACCGAAGAGGTGCGGAAGATCAAACATTCTGGGGAAGTTTGCCGATAGAGCAACCAAGGTTATAGTGCAGCTGCGTCCATAGTCCAAGGGAAGTAACTCTGAGCGTTTTTGTGGTGCTTGCCCCGATGGCCCGGTGAACACCTGGAAGGAGGAACGGCGTCCGTTGTTGCTGGGGCGCTTTTCAATGCATCTGTAATTAGCCTGCTGCTTGTACGCCGCATGACCAGAAAAAGAGCGAGATTTCTCATAGTGTACACTGAACACTAAGCCAGCTTTTCTATTTTGTCTTGTCCTTCGAAAGTTTGGAGTACACTAAGGTGGAATTGGAGAATAGTACTAGTATTGCAATCAGCTTGAAACCGTCAGAGATCATACCTGTATTGTTTTTCGGTGAATTTGCAAGATGCAACATTCTTTGTTTTGAATTCTGAATTGACACTCGGTCAAGAAACCACTCTGTGCTTGTGTGTGTGTGCCCTCTGTGTGTGTGTGTGTGTGTGTGTGTGTGTGTGTGTGTGTGTGTGTGTGGTATTATTGGCAATATCACTAATATTATGGACAAGTATTCTGTTTTGCCAGTCTGTATCAACACGCAAACCCACACGCAAACAACATATCGACATCATGGAATTCTGAAATGGAGGTAAAATCACTCTTACAACAGAGCAACAGAAGTGTACGTGTGCCATCCTGCGCTACATGTACTCTGAAAATCCAGTGTATTGCACAATGGGATTTTCTCTTCTACAGGGCATCCACTCGGGTATGAAGAAACAGAAATATACGCACAATCAACTGTGTGAAAAGGTTTATCATCCAGGTCACATATTTCAAACAGAAAAAAAATGAGTTAATTGTACATATATGAATAAAGGTACATTTATTTGCATCTGAACTTGGCACATAAAACTTTTTTCATAACAAATAAATCACATTGATCATGCATGAATATTGTACAAGGATTCAAAAGTATATAAAAAATAAATAAATACTTTCCTGTGACTTTGTAAAAGAACAACAAACTTTACAAAAGTGTACAAGACATACAAGGCCTTTACCTCTTGGCACACTAATTTTTAACATCTTTAAACATTTCGCCACGTCTTGTGACGCATACATAAATAAAAGGATTACCACCCTCAGCAGTTTTTTCCTCTGGGAACATAAAAATCAAAAATGGACCACTCCTTTCAGTGTGTGAATTTAAGAAACAGCTCTGCACATGACATCAACACAGAAAGGCTATAATAATATATAGCAGGGAACACAATCCCTGGTTCTGCTAATCCAAAAGAACTGAGAAAAACTTGAGGTAACTTGCACTCAACTTCAAAACGTTTCAAATTATAAACTTTGGTCAAACTTTCTCGCTGGAAATGTATAGATCTATAGATCAATTAACATAAAGGGGGGGACTGAGAACAACAACAAAAAGAAGAAAAAAGAATGTCTATTAAAACAAGGTAATCAGCGAGCACTGTAACATGATTCACATTGTGACATACACAAAATAAAATCGAATCTGCCTTCGGTTAAAATTCTCTTTCCTGAGGCTCATTATTTATAATAATAATAATAATAATAATGAGTACTGTATAGTCGCTTTACCCAATTTCATGAATCGGCTCAAAGCGCCGCGAACTGAACCCAACATGCACGCTCACGTGAATCACACGCATTCTCTCACACACTGGACATAAACACATTACAATCCCGTGGTGCGAAGGGTCAGCTAAGCTATTTAAATTTCGGAATTTAGAAGCGCATTTATTTTTCAAATTTCCAAAGCAGAGGGGGAGGAAGCCGGAGTACCCGGAGAGAACCCCCGACGATTGGTCCGAATGAATGGTGCCACATACGAGAAGGAAAAATTCTTTGCCTCGAGTGGGACTCGAACCCCTGACCTCTCGCATTGGTGACAAGTCTTTTAACCACTGGACCACCGACCGCCCAGTCTAAAATAGCTAAAACCTTAGTATTTTCAACCAAACCCAAATCAGACACATCATGTATTTGTTTGCAAGTACAGTAAATAAATTATTAAATACAATATTACAAACAAACAAAAACAAAACAAAAATATATTCAGCACCCAGCATTTCTGTGAAATGGTAAAAATAAGGAAAGGACTGCCATTCATATACTGACTGTGGCAAAAATGATAAAGGACACATACATTTTTCATGGCAGTGATACTTCCACCTAAAGAAAAAAGCCATGACCCATGGGTCAGTCTGTGGCTGTAAACGCAAGAAGCCAAAATTGGACATGTGCATGGCATATTTTAATGTGATGTAAAAATACGTCATTTCCATAAAGAAAGAACTGCCACTCATATAACGACTGTGGTAAAAATGCTAAAGAACACAGACATTTTTCGCTGACTAGATACTTCCATCTAAAGAAAAACGACGATGACCCATTGATAAATCTGTGGCTGTAAACACAAAAAGAAGTAAAAAATTTGGACATGCACATGCGACTTTTTAGTGTGATGTAAAAATACAATGTATGTAACTTTCAGCGTGACTTAAAAACACAAGTAATCTTCAATGTGATGAAAAACTAGATGCAATGTAGAAGTATACATCATCTGTGATGTAAAACTACCAAACGCCATCTTCAGTGTGGTGTAAAAAATAGATGTTCAATGTAATGTAAAAGTATACATCGTCTGTGATGTAAAACTACCATGCGCCATCTTCAGTGTGGTGCAAAAACATGCTGTTTTTCATGTGCATAACATAAAAAATGTACATAACCTTCAAAGTGATTTAAAAGTACAAGCCATCTTTCAGGGTGACGTACAAATACAAGTTATTTTAGTGAGACAACAGAATTTACACCACCCTTCAGGATGATGTAAAAGTCATCTTCAGCATGATGAAAAACTACATGTATCCTTTTCAGCTGATGTAATAATTAATCTGCATAGGTCATCTTCAGGGTGATGTAATAAACTACATCATCTTCAGTGTGGTGTGATACACATTCAGTGTGATGTAATAAACATCATCATCTTCAGTGTGGTGCAAAAACCTACATCATCTTCAGTGTGATGTAATAAACGACATCATCTTTGGTGTCGTGTAATAAACTAGATCATCTTCAGTGTCATGTAATAAACCACATCATTTCAGTGTGGTGTAAGAATACATCATCTTCAGCTGAGGTATATATATAAACTACACCATCTTTAGTATGATGTAATAAACTACACCATCTTCAGTGTCATGGTATAAACCATATCATCTTCAGTGTGGTGTAATAAGACTACATCATCTTCATTGTCATGTAATAAACTACATCACCTTCAGTGTGATGTCATATACCGCATCATCTCCAGTGTTATGTAATAAAACTTTTAAGTCATTTTGCACCTTGCAGGCAGAAGAGCAACACCATCCGCTCAGCCAGAGTAAATGGATTCGGTGCTGGAGAAGCCTCGAACCTTGTGGATGAACAAGGGACAGCATCCTCCACTGGAATGGGTTCGCGGCTGGTGACATGTCACACCTTGTGCATGGAATAGGGACACCACCTAGAGCAGCCAGAGTGAATGGGTTTGGAGCCGGTGGAGTGTCAATGTTTGTGGACGGAAGACAGGCACTGTCCACTGCTCCCAAACTGATTGGGTTCGGGGGGTGGTGAAGAGTTCAGCACAAGCTGTTGATGCACTGGTGCAGCAGGTCTCGCTAGGTAACTGTAGGGGTCAACGGGACTCAGGTATTGCTGCTGGAACTGCCAAGTGGAAAGAGCATACATGAAGGAAGGCATGAGCTGCTGTGGGACAGGAGGTCCATATGGGGAAAGCGAAGACATGTCCCATTCATGTGGGACTACATAATAACTTGGCCCCGCCCTATCACAGGCAATCCCACTTGGTGGAGGTGATATAGCAGTAGCTGCAGATGGTGTGTGCCTGTTCGTTGAGGAACTGAGGTCAACGGCATACTGGTATTCTGATTCGGACACCACCAAGTTGACAGGCTGATCAGCAGTGTTGTAAGGGTCAGCCAGTGCACTGGTTCTGAACTTGGTTTGACGATTCTGGGGAGGGGAAAAAAAGCACAACACCCACACAGTTACGTGTACAAGCATAATCAGAAAGATCTGCATTCTCATGTATGCCTGCACACCCATGCACAATCTGATATGCCTTCACTGCACATCATGGGAGTGCGTATACCTATTCTGTAACATGTACAAGATCTGCATTCTTACCGGCCCCCGTAGTGTAGTGGTTAGCACTTCAGACTATGGACCGGGAGACTCAGATTCGAGTCCCAGCCGAGGCAAGTGGGATTTTTCCTACCTAGATTGGCTCCTACCCAGAGCGGGTGTGCTATGGGCCCAATGGGGAGGCTGTTGCCACACAGGTGCGACTTTGGGGGTGCTTCCCTTGGTATGACACATCTTATGATGTGGATGATTACATGGTCGGCACTGTAGGTGCCGTAGTTCCCGGGCCTGGTTAATGCCGGGATATTTATGACAGGAAGCATGGAATGTGGCCCTGTCCTGCAGTCCCAAACCACATGAACCTCCATAGCATCATCTTAACATCATCTCCATCATCATGCATGATAAAAATTGCCCCAACTTCCAAACCCTCCGTGGATTCCACCCATTACCAGGGAGGAACACTGGAGCCGGCAAAGAGTTGTGGCAGCAAAAAAAACAAAAAACAAAAAAAAACTGCATTCTTTGTCTGTCATGTGTGCCTGCACACCCATACTGTTACATGCACAATCTGATCTGCCTTCACTGTACATGATGGGTGTACGTAAACACATTCTGCTACATTTGGATCTTCCTTCACTGTAGATCATAGATGTGAGCTCACCCACAGTTACATGTACATTCTGGTTTGCCTTCACTGTTCATCATGAGTGTGTGCACACCCATTCTGTTGCATTCAGATCTACCTTTACTGTGCATCAAGGGTGTGCGCACACCCGTTACGTTACAATTGGATCTACCTTCTCTGTACATCAACTGTGTACACATCCGTACTGTTACATGTAAAATCTGATCTGCCTTCACTGTACATCATAAGAGTGCGTACACCCATTCTGTTACAACAGGATCTGCCTTCACTGAACATCATGTGTGCACACACCCAGTCTGTTACAATCGGATCTGCCTTCTCTGTACATCATGAGCGTGTGCACACCCATACTGTTACAATCGGATCTGCCTTCACTGAACATCATGTGTGCACACACCCATTCTGTTACAATCAGATCTGCCTTCTCTGTACATCAACAGTGCGTGCACACCCATACTGTTACAATCGGATCTGCCTTCACTGAACATCATGTGTGCGCACGCACCCATTCTGTTACAATCAGATCTGCCTTCTCTATACATCAACAGTGTGTGCACACCCATACTGTTACAATCGGATCTGCCTTCACTGAACATCATGTGTGCACACACCCATTCTGTTACAATCGGATCTACCTTCTCTGTACATCAACAGTGTGTGCACACCCATACTGTTACAATCGGATCTGCCTTCACTGAACATCATGTGTGCACACACCCATTCTGTTACAATCGGATCTGCCTTCTCTGTACATCAACAGTGTGTGCACACCCATACTGTTACAATCGGATCTGCCTTCACTGAACATCATGTGTGCACACACCCATTCTGTTACAATCGGATCTACCTTCTCTGTACATCAACAGTGTGTGCACACCAATACTGTTACAATCAGATCTGCCTTCACTGAACATCATGTGTGTGCACACCCATTCTGTTACAATAGGATCTGCCTTCTCTGTACATCAACAGTGTGTGCACACCCAGCCATACTGTTAAATCAAATCTGCCAGCAGCGTGTGTCACGGGTGCCTTCACATCTCTACAGTCACTGAACAGCCTAGAGCAAAGAACAATCAATGTCATATAGCACAGATCAACCTTTGATCAAACCGCACCTTCACTAGAACAGCATTTAGTAACACATTTAGTAACAAATTCAGACACTGTACCTACTGAACTGCTCTTGAGGCTTGATTTCCTTACCTCAAGTGATGGATATGGGATGTTAAGTGTTTCTGCAAGCTCCATCATGCGTCGACACTTGCTTGGGTAAGTGGCAATCTTCTCCAGTTCTCTCTCTTCACCGCTGAGTGGGGTTCTCATGGTTCCATCACCAGGTTTGATAACTGAGATAAAAAATACATGTATTAAAAAGACTGCACTGCTGCTCTCTGTGTGTGTGTGTGTGTGTGTGTAATAGATGAAATAAAATGCAGATATCAATCACTTACCAGATGCTCTCACTTGGGGGCCGACTGCCTGTCCATACCCTCTCACAGGGGCAGGATATGCGCCACTAAAGGTAGTGGTGACATCTGGGACCGAACAGCTGACTCCGGTATCTCTTCCCTCATGTGCCACTGCTTGGTCATAAGCCGTAAATGGCAGGGTCAAAAGTTCTACCGCTGGCAAAGCTGCTGGCGTTGGGTGAATGGTGCTGGCTGCAGGAAAAATGAGTGTGCTCAATGCTGCTGTTGTGTCTACCGGCCAGGTCTCTGATAAGGTGATGGGGGGAAGGAGCTTTGTTTTCACGGGCTCTGTCTCTCTCAGACTGGATGAGGCGGGCGAAGAGATGCATGTATCATCCACTGCCCCCAAACTGGTAGTTTTAGCTTCAAGAAAATTATCCGCGTAAGCTGATCCATCTCTTGGACTAGCTGCAGCAGGAAACGGACCATCCGCACAACCAAAGAGCGGTCCTCCTTGCTGTGAAATCGTTTCCGTGGGGGTCGTCTCAAACATGCAGGGAAGGCTCGTCTCCCACGCTGACAACATATCGAGAGCCTCAGAGCTGGGAATGAATGGTGCTCTTGGTGCCAGTTCAGACACAAGTTGGCTTACTTCGTCGTCTGTCGTCTCGTCCAGAACTGACAGAAGGTCACGGTTGCCTAACTCTGTGGTTTCGGCGCGCTCCATGCAGCCAGAATGTTGCGAGTCTACAAACTCTGGCCGTTAGCCTCTGATCCGAATATCGACTTTGCTGATTGGCCCATAATTACCAGTGCATCCCGGCTATTGGGTGGATCTCAGTCTTACAGCCTGGATGTCAGCCCGGAAAGACATCAATTGGTCACGACCAGATATTTTGTGTTACATTGGACCGCCGCACACTGACCATACTAGTGCGCCTTTTCGTTTTTGTTTTTTTTTTTTTTTAAAACATATTCAAAACTGAGACTGACAGTGAAACAGCAACTATGATTGGCGAAAGCAGACAAACTTCAGTCTTTTCGCGAAAAATCCGTTTTTTTCGCGACAAAACCGCTTTTGTCGCGGAAAAAGTCAATCTTTCCGCGAAAAAAAAAAGAAATGTCGCGAAAAAAACTTTTTTTCGCGAAAAAAAAATGGTATGCACTTTTTCTGCAGAAAGTTGGTGTCCGTTGTTTTCGCGAAAAAAAAACTAGCCCACTCAGTCAGGTTTTCGCGAAAAAACGCCGTCAGTTTTTTCGCGAAAAAAAAACACCAAAAAAAAACAAAAAACACCGCCCTGTTTTTTCGCGAAAAAAAAAAATGACTGGCATAATACGGGGCGCCGTTGCACCAAACCGGCCCTAGGGCTGAAGATCAGCTCTGCCGGGTATATTAGAGCTGAAGGCCTGTAGCAAAGTTTCAGAGCAGAGACTGAGAGAGAGAGAGAGAGAGAGAGAGAGAGAGAGAGATGGATGTGACCAGAACAGCCTGGGATGTTGTATTCATTCAGTGCGCTTGAGCGAGTCAAATGAGTGCCGTTTTCTGGTTGCAAACGGCGCCCCATAAATTTTGTCCGCAGTAGCATCAAACTGTAAATAATTGTTTAAAATTGAGTTGTAACGCTTGTGTTTTAGTGCCGTATATAACAACAGTTAAAAACTCAAAAACTTCAGTTGTTGTGTTTGCCTTTTACAAGACCCGGGCACTGCGGAACAGGCAAACCTTGCCTGTGACTTGAAAAACAACTCAGCCCCCCCCCCCACCCCCACCCCCCCAAACTGATTGATCCGGCCCTGACTATGATATGATTATGAAATGAAAATGAACTCAGTAGTTGTCAACGCCAATCGAGTGAAGCTCAGTGGGTGCCAATCAGTCTCGATTGATGCGCCGCCGGCTGTCACTGAGTTCAGTGCTCTATGATTCGCGCCGGCCGGTAAGCAGAGCCGGACATACATACAAACTGAAATGCAGTTTTTTCGCAACAAAGCAGTTTTTCGCGAAAAAAAAAATCGATTTTGTTGCGAAAAAACGGCACTTTTTCGCGAAAAACTGGGTTTTTCACGAAAAAGCGGCAATTTCCTGTTATCGCGAAAACATTTGATCAGTATAGCGATTTTTTTCGCGTCGAGTTTTTCTTCAGAAAAATGGACTTTTTCGCGAACAGAATACACTCAGTGAAATCATGGTAACAGTAAAAAGATCATACTAGTACCGAAACTGGAATCAGTACTAGCACTTTTTAAACGGATTTTGTGAAAAGCACAGAAGCCCCTTACAGGTAAAGCAGAGACCGCTCTGGCGAGGGACGTATCGGTAAAACTGACAACACGACAGGTCTCCAAGCAAGGGGGAAATCCCATTTGTGCGGGCAGGGACCTACATATTCTATGTCAAGTCCCTGGTGCGGGCGAGAAGAGCTCCAACTGAACGTATTGCGGTAAATAGCCACACACCACTTGAGTTCACAGACATGGCGGACCCACAGACCAGGTAGGTAGCGTTACTTGTTTTTAAAACTCGGACAAACTAACCATCTTAATAAATATCAGTGATATGTCTTTTGCCAGTTTTTTTTTTATTTTTTTATTTTCCGTACCTGAAGTTTGTATGATCGTCTGCAAATGTGTGCTTCGTTAGACATCACGCTGTAGCTCTGACAAAGGATTTCGAAGGGTCTGTATAATTTCTCAATTACTAACGTCCTGTACCCGCCACAGAGATCATTTGAGACATTCTTGTTCAGCTTTTGCTCTAGGATTAAAGCTAGACCGGTTTGACAGTTGGTTAATTTTTGGATTTACTGGATTTATTGGATAATACACTTTTCCCACGTGACATTTTTCACGACCCAAGCAAGGCTGCAGAGTTATCTCCTGAGTTTCCGCGTATCACGTTATTGCAGAAACTTCTTATCCCCTAAAGTCCCACGTACTGTTGCTCCTTCCAGTTGTAATAAGGCTATACGAAGGTTTTATGGATGAAGGTTTTACGGCTAAAAGTCACTTCCACGAGGCCGAAACCGGTCTTATTTGCATAATAGCTGGCCAGTCCCAAGCCAACGTGATGTAACATTGTGGCATGTCAGTTACCCGGGCTGTAGAGCAATCGACCAGCCAGATGCACATAGCAGCCCATGTAATCCTGCATAAGGCAAGACAATAGTTTGGCATTGGGGGCTGAAGATGTTACATGTACATTTCTGTGTACTGCAGCTTTTCATTGTGAATGCTCATTCTTTTTGTTTTTTGAAGCACTATGACCGAATATTATGTGTGGTAATTCTGATGAAATGTTGCACAGTACTTGTATTATGTTTCTTCTCCTTTTCCTGTTATTATTAATGTCATTACATGTGTCATATCTTACATTTATCCAGGCTTGGTTTGGCAGAGATGGAGCCAGCTAGGATGGCAGATTCTTTCAAGGTGGACAATAAAGTGGCAGAGGAACCAGAGCCAGGTAACTGACACAGCTCTCACCATAAAAATCCATTTTACATTCCTCCTTGTCTTTTTCATTGCACATGAGCTTTTTCCACCTTCTAAACTCCTAAATGGTTATTGTGGTTAGTTTATATTGAAGGTTACGTATAATACTGTTAGTGCAACAGTCCTATTCCTATTACATTAATGACAATACATCTATAGCGAATGTGATGTAACCTATTAATAAATATTAGTCGTAAGCACCGGCCCCCGTAGTGTAGTGGTTAGCACTTCAAACCATGGACCGGGAGACCTGGGTTCGAGTCCAGGCGCGGCAAGCCTGGTTAATGCTGGGATATTTATGACAGGAAGTGTGGAATGCAGCCCTGTTTCGCAGTCCCAAACCACACGGACCTCCATAGATCATCTTACCATCATCCTCAACTCCATCATCATGCATAATAATAATAGCTGCCCCAGCTTCCGAGCCCTGCATGGATTCCACCCATGACCTGGTAGGAACACCACTGGAACTGGCAAAAGTGTTTGGGCAAAAAAAAAAAGTTGTAATCACTTGTAGATCTATAGATTAAATAAATGAAAAGGAAGAAATATATATATATATATACACAAATGCACAGAGCCATGTGGTTAGGGCCTAGATGCAACAACATGTACACGTTATGCTTAGAACATGGTGCAAACAGTTAATTGTTTTTCGGATGCTTTTTAAGATTTTTCTTGAAGTTGAAAGTTTCAGGGGGTGTGGGGGAGGGGGGGGGGTGAGAGAGGGAATTCCAGGTTAAAGGACCTGCGTAGGACTCAGACTCTTTATTGTTCGGACTTACATCCATTAGAATTTAGGAGAATACTTGAGTGCCGATGGTAGGAAACATGATGTGGTTAATTCTGTAATTCTGAGGGTGAGAGTGTCCGCTACGTAATTAAATTATATTAAGGTACCGGCCCCCGTAGTGTAGTGGTTAGCACTTCAGAGTATGGATCGGGAGACCCGGGTTCGAGTCCCAGCCGAGGCAAGCAGGATTTTTCCTACCTAGGTCGGCTCCTACCCAGAGCGGGTGTGCTGTGGGCCCAATGGGGAGGCTGTTGCCACACAGCCGAGCTTCACCCACTTCACGGGTGCGACTTTGGGGGTGCTTCCCTTGGTATGACACGTCTAATGATGTGGATGATTACATGGCCGGCACCGCAGGTGCTGTAGTTCCCGGGCCTGGTTAATGCCGGGATATTTATGGACCTCCATAGCATCATCTTACCATCCTCCTCATCTCCATCATCATGCTTAATAAAAATTGCCCCAACTTTCGAGCCCTCCATGGATTCCACCCATTACCAGGGAGGAACACCACTGGAGCTGGCAAAGAGTTGTGGCAGAAAAAAAAAAAAAAAAAATGTCATTGTGATTTTGCTGATACCTGTACACTGTATACATGTGCTTGTCTTCCTCCTCAGGTAGTTCACTGATTCTACATTGTGAGGATCAGGGAGATCATCGGGCTACAGACAACAGTTGTCCAGTCACGACACACATCAAACTTGAGCCAGATGACGATGAAACACACGGTATGAGCGTCAACATGGAGACTCCAAGTCGGCCGCACCCCAACATCAAGCATGAACAGGATGCAGCCATGTCAGGCCATTGTACGAACAGTGAGGCTCAACCATGCCCCAGCTTCAAACAGGAGCTGAATGTCGCCGCTGATACCAGTGCTTCAGGGATACCGTCAGACTGTGGGATCATGGCAATGAACTATCTGACTACACCTGCACGCAGTATGCTGCAGAAGCCAGCGGTTAGTACTGTTACACCTGCATCTTTCCTTGCAGGTGGGGATTCAGGGACTGAAACAAACTTTTACTCTGACCTGCGACTTGGTGTGAACTATCCGCCTGCATCTGAACCTGGAAGCCAGCAAGGAGCAGGTGAGAAATCATTTGATAGCGGGGACGGCGGAATATCAGACTGTATGGCTGGCAGTTTGCACAAACAGGCTGGGAACCGGTTGCACTGTGAAAAATGTGATTCATCTTTCTGTGGACCTGGCGAGTTGAAAAGGCATATGCGAAAACACACAGGAGAAAAACCATTTGAATGTGACGAGTGTGGCGCGTCATTCACCCGCTTGTACATTTTAAAAACACACCAGCGTAAACATACGGGAGAAAAACCGTTCCAATGTGAAAAATGTGATGAATCGTTCAGTTCATCGCAGCAACTTAAAGCACACACGTACAGGCACGCAGGGAAATTACCGTTTCAGTGTGGTGAGTGTGGAGCATGTTATCGTAGTCCTGGTGAGTTGAAAAATCATATCATGTTTAAACACACAGGGGAGAAACCATTTCAGTGTAAGCTGTGTGGGTCATCTTTTGCTGGATCTTCTGCATTAAGCAGGCATATGCGTAAACACACAGGACTGAAACCATATAGATGTGGAGTGTGTGGAGCGTCCTTCACCAGACCAGATGTTTTGAAAGGACACCAGCGCATACATACAGAAGAGAAAACATTGGAATGTAAAGAATGCGGAGAATCTTTTGCTGATTCTGGCAGCTTAAAATTACACTGTAAGCATACACACCCCAACGTCTGGCAAGAAGAAGTTGCAGTATCATCAGACTGCAGTGACAGTGTGAATTTGGGTCGTAAATTTCGCTCCAGCTCCAAACAGGATCTGAATGTTACCACCAGTGCTTCAGGGATACTGTCAGACCGCGTTGTCATGACCAGGAACTATCTGAGAACACCTAAAGTCAGCATGCAGCAGGAATCAACGGTTAGTGTTCATGCTGTTCCACCTGCAGCTTCTCTTGCAGGTAGGGGGGATTCAGAGACTGACACAAACATGTACGCTGACCAGCAGTTTATCATGCACTTTCCCACCCCACCTGAATTTGGAACCCAGCAAGATGCAGGCGTCTGCGTTACACCCGCATCTTCATTTGCAGGCTGGGGTTCAGGGACTAAAGAAAGCGATCACCTGGATCAGCAGTTGGGAGCAACATTTCCTTCACAGGCAACTACATCTTCAAGTTCCGAGCCTGATGTCTCTCTGCCTGTAGCCAAAGAAACAACTGTTTACGTGAAGTGCGAGCCACAGGAGACAGAGTTTGAGTGGGGAGGTGTACACACTCACAGTGCCTCCGCTATAAGAGAGATGGGTGACGGTAATCAAACTGACAGTGCCAAGGATTCAATTTATGCAAACCTTGATGTGGGTATGTTATCAGACTGTATGTCTGGCAGTGTGCAAAAGCAGACAGGAAAACCGTTCCATTGTGAAGAATGTGGTTCATCTTTCTGCAGATCTGGCCAATTAAGAAGGCATATGCGTAAACACACAGGCGAGAAACCATTTGCATGTGATGAGTGTGGTGCGTCATTCACCCGCTTGTACATTTTAAAAACACACCAGCGTGAACATACGGGAGAAAAACCATTCATATGTGAAGAGTGTGATGCATCGTTCAGTTCATCGCAGCAATTGAAAGCACACATGTACAAGCACACAGGAAAATTACCATTTCAATGTGGTGAGTGCGGAGCATCTTATCGTAGTCCTGGTGAGCTGAAAAGTCATATGCTTAAACACACAGGGGAGAAACCATTTCAGTGTAAGGTGTGTGGGTCGTCTTTTGTTCGATCTTCTGCGCTAAGCAGGCATATGCGTAAACACACTGGAAAGAAACCATTTAGTTGTGGAGTGTGTGGAGCATCTTTCAGCAGAGCAGATGTTTTGAAAGTACACGAGCGTACACACACAGAAGAAAAACCAAGAAAAGAATGTCAAGAATCTTTTGCTGATTGTGGTACCTTACAACTACACATGTATACACACCACAGCATCAAGCAAGAAGAGGATGCAGGCTGTAGTGTTAGTGTGGACAGCGAAACTCAATCACAACCCAACATCTCCCAAGGAGACGTAGAAGTCCAGTCAGACTGTAGCGACAGTGTGGATTTTGGCAGTAAACTACACACTAGCTTCAAACAGGAGCAGAATGTTGTTGTCAGTAGCAGTGCTTCAGGAATACTGGCAGGTGTTGGTGTGGTGACAGACAACTATCTGGCTACACCTACACTCGGCATGCAGCAGGAACCAGCGGTTAGTCTCCGTGCTTTTACACCTGCGTCTTCACTCACAGGTGTATCTGTTGTCAGAGAAACGACTGCTGATGTAAATTCGGACTCACAGGAGACGGACAGTGGGTGGGGAGGCGTACACAACACCTCCGCTGTAACCGAGACAGGTGAAGGTCACTCAGGTACTAACATGACTCGAGCTGACAGTGCAGTGGATTTCAGTACACACATTTATGTGGGTACAGGTGAGAAATCACTTGAAACCGAAGACCACACGACGACAGATTGTATGTCTGGCAGTTTACCAATACAGTCAGGAAAGAAACCATTTGTATGTGGCGAGTGTGCAGCTTGTTTCGGTGACTTGGAGCAGTTGAAAAGTCACGTGCACGAACACAGAGAAATATTTTCAATTGAGTGTGGTGTGTGTGGAGTATCTTGTCGTACGCCTGCCATTTTGAAACGGCATATGATCAGACACACAGGAGAGAAACCATTTGTGTGTCAGGAGTGTGGTGCCTCTTTTCATCAGTCTGGCAACTTAAAAGTTCATTTGCGTATACACACAGGAGAGAAACCATTCAGGTGTGAAGACTGTGGAGCAACTTTCAGAGTGTTTGAAGCATTGAAAACACACAAATTGAAACACACAGGAAAGAAGCCATTTCTGTGTGATGAATGTGGTTCATCGTTTTTGCGACCTCATGAATTGAGAAAGCATACGCTGAAACACATCAGAGATAAAAAACACGCATGTGGAATTTGTGGGTCATCCTTCCGCAGATTAGATGCCCTAAGAAAGCACAAACGTGAACACACTAGAAGTAAGAAACCAGTTCAGTGTGAAGACACGAGAAGTGAGAAAGCAGATCAATGTGGAAAGCACAATTGTAAAGACACCAGAACTGAGAAACCTGTTCAATGTGAAAAACACAAGCATGAAGACACAAGAAGTGAGAAAGCAGATCAATGTGGAAAGCACAAACGTAAACGCACCAGAAATGAGAAACCAGTTCAATGTGAGGAGTGTGGGGCATTTTTCAGTTCTGCAGGTAATCTGAGACAGCATATGCGTATACACTCAGGGCAGAAACCCCACGAATGTGCACAGTGCGGAGCAGCTTTCGTTGCTGCTTCTACACTGAGAAAGCATGCGCGTAGGCACACAGGAGAAAAACCGTATCAATGTGAACAGTGTGGGAAAAGTTTTGCTTTTTCTTTCAGTTTAACCAAACACATGCGGTCACACACGGGGGAGAAACCGTACGAATGTGGGAAATGTGGGGCAACTTTCACATCCAATAACGCCATGAAAGAACATACCCGTAAACACACAGGTGAGAGGCCGTTTATATGTGGAGAATGTGGAGCATCGTTTGCTCGCAGTAAATGTTTGATAGAGCACAAGCGCTTACATACAGGAGAGAAACCATTTGAATGTGGAACGTGCGGCAAGCGTTGCAGAACGACCAGTAACTTGAGAGTACACCAGCGTACACACAGAGCAGTGAAACAATTATGAGGAAAGTGTTAGTGTAGGGTGCAGAGGGGACAATTTATTTGAATGTTGTCGTGTGTCCCACCTTTTTACTCAGGCCATTTTGCAGAGAAACTGACACAGATCATTTTGTTCAGCAGAGTTTGTTAACTATTTTGATGCTGGAAAGTTGTGATGCGAGGCAACGTTTCTTTTAGAAAGTGTCGGTAATATTTATTGACTGTACTAATCAGTAATGCTTTTTGGCTTTTTTTTTTCTCGCTCTTTTTTTCGTGTGGGTGTAATTGCAGTATATCATGAACTATACGCATCATACACCATTGTATTTGCACCATATATATATAAATTATATATATATATGCATTTGTGAAAGTAACTTTCATTGTATGAGAGGAAAGGGTAACTTGGTTCAGTGAGTGTGTGTGTGTGTGTGTGTGTAAATTCATGGTGATTACTGAATTCATCGTAATTTTTCTGTAGCGGTACTAACAGTGCTTTTCCTTGTTTTTAATTCCATATGTGTATAAATTTATACTGTTGTTTATAATAATGAACAATGAATATATTTTGTCTGCAAATACAATGGGAGCTGTGATAGCCGAATGGTAGAGCATTGGACTCTCAGTGCTTGGGTCGTGAGTTTGAATCCCGGCTGGGGCCAAATATTTGTGCTGGCCATTTTCTCGTTGCCCCGTCTTTGATATCACCCTTACGTGGTGGAAAAGGACGGTAATCTCCTAAACCTCCCCCCCCCCACCCCCTCCCCGCAAGTACAGTACGTACAGAGTGTGCCATCAAATTTGTCTAGATGTAAGAGTTGGTATTTGGAGTGTGTGTGTGTGTGTGTGTGTGTTTAGTGAGTGGGTTCAGCTTGATGCAGTGTGGACGGCTCAACAACCTTCATGGTATCATTACAACCCTTTAATATTCTGCGAAAAGAACTGAAACAGATCATTAAATTTTTGTTACGGGGAGCTTGTAAGCTGTTTGAAGGCTGGAAAGTTGTGATTGCTGCATGCGAGGCAATGTTTGTTTTCGAAAATAGCAGTAACTAATATTTATTGACTGTACTATGCAGCTTTTCCTGTTTTTTCTGGATTTCCAGTATGTTTGTTTATTTGTTGTTTTTTTGTGGGTGTAATTTGTATTTCCAGTATATTATCAACCATACGCAACATACATATGAGAGGGAAGGTAACTTGGTTCAGCTTGTATGGGTGTGTGTGTTCATGTGTGTGAAGATGCGTTCATGTGTGTTGGGTAGCAAATTAATGCTCTTTTATATGAATAATGAACAATAAATATCTTTTGTCTACAATACAGTATGTACCTACAGAGTGTCATCCAGTCTGTCCAGATGTAAGGGTTTGCTTTTACAGTGTGTGTGTGTGTATGTGTGTGGAGTGAGGAATTCAGCTTGAGGCAGTGTGGACAGCTCATGGTATCATTACAACTCTTTATTATTTGTGTGCACATGCAGGCGGACACACACGCATGCGCGCGCGCGCACACACACACACACACACGAATATACCCCAGGTACACGTGTAATGAAAATATCCATCCAAGGTATGCATGGGAGGTTCACTGATAAGTGACAGCGTGCAAATGAGAGGCAGGGATAAGCTGGCTGCCGCTCCACACCACTCAGTATTTGGAATCCACACAAATAGTGTCTTCTGTGCATGTCTGCGAGTGCGTGTCCTGGTGTCTGCTGGTGTGTGTCTTTGTGTCTGGGGTTGTCTGAAAATGCAAACTTTCTTAACAGTAAAGGGCGGTAACTGCTTATCAGTGGTTATCGGTCGTTCCAAGATCATGACATGTACAATTTCAAACACTCAGTTCGTGGAAATGTATCCATAACCTCATAATCAGTGAGGCGCATGCGTCACGATTGTTGATCCGTTGCACTGGCGTCAGATTACTCTTGCACACAAATACACACACAGCTCGACACAACACAACTCGCAATCACTTCAAGTTCTAGAACTGAAGAACGTTTTACGAAAATGGAAAGAAAACTGAGAACAATAATCCTGCTGGCCTTCTGTCTGGCGTGTGGTGTCTACGCTGACTCTGGTATGTACCAAGTACCTGCTCCATTTATACTTCGACATTTCGTGTTTTTGCTCTGTCTCTCTGTCTGTCTGTCTGTCTCTCTCTCTCTCTCTCTCTCTCTCTCAGTCATCAGCGTAGCAACGGCAAGTTTGAAAATGGTCTTTGTATGCCTATAACTTCTTCCGTTGTAAAATAAAGGATCGTTATCGTTATCGTTTTCTCTCTCTCTTGTGGGGGTGCCGGGTAGCCGAATGGTAGAGCGTTGGACTTTCAATTAATGCTCGGGTCGTGAAGAGTTCGAATCCCGGCTGGGGCCAAATATTTGTGCTGGTCTTTTTTCGTTGGGGCTCGGAAGCTGGGGCAATTTTTATTATGCATGATGATGGAGATGAGGAGGATGGTAAGATGATGCTATGGAGGTCCGTGTGGTTTGGGACTGCGGGACAGGGCCGCATTCCACGCTTCCTGTCATAAATATCCCGGCATTAACTAGGCCCGGGAACTACGGCACCTGCGGTGCCAGCCGTGTAATCATCCACATCGCAAGACGTGTCATACCAAGGGAAGCACCCCCAAAGTCGCACCCGTGAAGTGGGTGAAGCTCGGCTGTGTGGCAGCAGCCTCCCCACTGAGCCCATAGCACACCCGCTCTAGGTAGGAGCCGACCTAGGTAGGAAAAATCCCGCTTGCCTCGGCTGGGATTCGAACCCGGGTCTCCCGGTCCATGGTCCGAAGTGCTAACCACTACACTACGGGGGCCGGTATTATTATTATTATTATTAAGCTGGCACGTCCACGTAGTCTCCCTTGTTCAATAATGATAATACACCACAACTGACCACCACCACCGGCCACCACCACCACACCACCACAACAACCGGGCCCAATGGGGAGGATGTTGCCACACAGCCGAGGCTTACCCACTTCACGGGTGCGACTTCGTGGATGTCGGCTTCCTTTCAGTGTAATGACACATCTTATGATGTGGATAATTACACGGCCGGCACCGCAGGTGCCATAGTTTCCGGGCCTGGTTATTTATGACAGGAAGCGTGGAATGCGGACCTGTCGAGCAGTCCCACCACAAGGACCTCCATAGCATCATCATACCATCATCCTCATCTTCATGCACTGTAACAATTGCTTCGACTTCCGAGCCCCCCGTGGATTCCACCCATGACCTGGGAGGAACACCACTGTAGTTGGGAAAGAGTAGGGGCAGAAACAAAACAAAAAAATAGTAGTCAGGGTTTCGTGTAAAACACGGAGAGAAAAGAAGAAGAAGAATAAAACTTAAAAGTGAGTATCTGATCTTAAGCGTAAGGCTCACATTACGGGTTCTGTGCCAACAGGCTGTCTGTTTGGTGACAGACGCACTAGTTGTAGAACATTGGCTGCCTGGAAGTGCTACCAGCTGGAACCTATTTGCTGTGAGAGCTGCGCTGCACTGAAGGACCCTTCACTACCGGAATGTATGACTTGAAGATTTCGTCCTTACGGCAAGCCAAAACAGCCATAATTCCCGAATTAGTACGCGCACTAAATAAATGGTACGCTAATGCATCATGTCCATCAATCCCAGTGTTCCATTCCGACCACGTGACAAGTAGTACGCATACTATTTTGAAATAGCCTGTACGCGCACTATTTGTCAGGTGGTAGGAACAGAGCGTTCGGATTGGTGGACACATGCGCGCACTATTTCGAATTAGTACGCGTACTAAATCGGGACATATGGCTGTTTTGGCTTGCCCTCGCAAAACCTCGCAAGTGCTACGATAATCAGTCGATAAACCTTTTTTTTTTTTTTTAATGCACGTTGCCATTTGTTTTTCGGGTTTTTTAATTGTTTGTTTGTTTGTTGTTGTTTTGTTTTTTGTTGTTGTTGTTGGTGGGGGGGGGGGTCGTAAGAATATTATTACGTGCGTATATTATGTATTTAATGTATTATGTATGTGTTTCTTTATGTTTTGTGTTGAAGGGGTCATAGTAGTGTGTACATGCTGACGGTCATGTCAGTGTTTGCTTTCCGTTATAAGCCGGGATACATGTTAAAGTATGTATGTGCTGTATTTGATGGCATGTGTCTCTTCAGTTGAAAACGGTTTCTTCCGTTTCATTCTGAAAGCGATTGTTTTACATTTTCATTATAGTTTACTTGATCTGAATGCTGTTCGTGATGTTTTGCAGATTGCCAGTACGGCGATAAAATAACAGGTTGTACGTCCTCGCACTGTAGCCAGAATCCCTCCGCGCAGTGGTGTTGCGGTACATGCGCCAACTTCAGCAAATAGTCCCTCAACGGTCGCCAGAAGATCTTTCTGCTGGACTCGGACGACGTTTGCCTCGGAGTCGAGTCCAACGGACGAGCGCTCCAGTCCAGACGAAATAAAACTCAAAATGCTTATCAGTTTACGAGTATATATGATATAAATTAAGATCAGATAAGAATAAACGTATCTGCCCGCCGGCTTCACAATTGTACAACAGGAAAGCCGGAATGATGTGTGAGTGTGAAGCGACTTTGACTTTGGTGTTTCGATCGCGGGAATAGTTCTCTTTTCTGTAGATAGGGATAATATGACATGGGTGCAGTCAGTACAGGGCAGTGTAGAGAGGAAGAGCCTGAGAACTGCACCATTTCCCGTAAGGCCTTAAATACCTCTCTTGTACAATCTAATCCCCTCCCTCTTTGGCCAGTGACTGAATTGCTTTTGCAGGCACGCTACCCCTATCTGGAACCGCTCCCGAGGGTCGGAGCGCGATTTGCGCGGATCGGCTGAGCGTGTTGCCCCTAGACCGGACTCAGTCATAGCTCCTCTTGCTCAAGATTCAGGAGTTGCGGCCTGACTCTAGTCTCGTTGACTGTCGGAGCTATTGTCGGCTATGTCATAAGATAGTAACTTATGATAAAGTGAACACGGCACCTTTCCCAACTCTCCTTTCGTGGATTAGGTAGTAACTAATTCACACCCTCTCTCACTCTTTTTTCCCCCTCTCTCATGGGGCTAAATAGTAATTAGACTCACACAAATTTCTCTCTCTCTCTCTCTCTTTTCCGGGGAGCCGGGGTGGCCGAATGGTAGAGCGTTGGACTTCTAATGCTCGGGTCCTGAGTTCGATCCCGGCTGGGGCTAAATATTTGTGCTGGCTTTTCCATCGTTGCCCCGTCTTTGGTATCACCCTATATGGTGGAAACGCACATTACACCCACTCTCTCTTTTCCCCTTTGCCTTTTTACTCATGTAAGACCAATACTTGCTCTGGACTGAACTGAGTTCCCCCTACCGACCTCCGGTAGTCAGGCTCCAAGTCCGAACTTCAGCGCAGTCGGCGGCCCCTCCTGCGAAGGGTGTTAGTTTCCAGCACTTGAGGTAATTGTACTGGGCAGATCGACTTAAAAGAGTTGTTTTCAGTGTTCTATTCAACTTGGTGTACTTTTCAGTGGTCCATTCGACTTAGTGTGGTTTTCCGTGTTTTACTGATCCGACTTAGCGTACTTTCTCAAGTGTTCTGTTCGGACTTCGTAACATTTTCTCTACTATGAGCAAACAGTGGCCTGAAAGATATACTTTCTTTCCAACGAATTCACGTTAGTGTTGATTTTCTTTGAGAACTTGTTCGCCTTTATCTATGTGAAGTTTGACTCAGTGTTTACTACAGCTCGGAACCGGGTAACTTTTATCCTCCTTCTTCACTGTGGTGTACGTTTGCTGAGTGTGTGGCGCGAGTGTGTGAGTTTGTAGTCAGTTGTGCTGTCTGTCCGACTTTAAGTTCAGCGTGTGCCTGAGCGTGGATGCGCGTGTGACAGAAGCATTGCGACCCAAGAGTGTTTTACTTCGCCGCTACCACTGCACGAACACTGACGCTGACACTCTAACACGATCATGATGATACCAGAACCAAAGGCGAGCGCTGTGTGTGTGTGTGTGTGTGTGTGTGTGTGTGTGCACCGAACACCGCGCCCCAGCCAAAAAATAATGTAATGTATCACCAACCGAACACCGCCCGAAATGTAAAGGAACAAACAACAACTAGTACCACGAACAAGACCCCCCCCCCCCCCCACACACACACACACTGACTGACACACCACCACCACCACCACCAACAACAACACTTAGTAAGGACAACAAACACCGCCGGACACTCAAGAAGAAACATAAACCAACTTGAAGTTCAGTTTTAGGAAGATCTCAACTCAGTCAGTCGAGCCGCCGCGACACCGTCAGTGACACAAACTGAATAGGCATAACACTGCGACACATGGATACTGTCTCTGTGTCAGCCGTACATAAACCACTGAAGCAGTAAACAGTAGACAGGGTGAAAGGCTGAGCCTTGATATAGCGCAGCGCCCTCACAGAGCGGGCTTAAGGCGCGTCACAATTACACTGCAATGAGTCTAAGCTAGTAAATCGAAAATACACAACACGTACTGGCACTGACTGTGACAACACACACACACACACACACACACACACACCTGCCAATCCACCAGCCAGGGGCTCAGTCAGAACGGCGGAATATCTATGGTTAACTAGTCAGCATACTGACTGATATGGGACAGTCTGCACAGGAAGGTTTTCATTTAATATAGTATATATTCATGAAAGCACGGACGGGTTTCCGGACATTCGGCGGGTTTTGGCGATCAAGGGAGGAGACTGCGGAAGGTATTATTGCTTGAAGCTGTGACCTTGTCAGCCCTTTGATTTCTTTGCTGTGGTTTTGTACGCAAGGGTTTTCAGCACGTTGTAGTAAATCGACACCTTTTACTTCCGGCGGAAACACGGCGGAACGGCCCGATCCAAGTACGTCTCTTCTCATCTTGGATTTTTGTTTGTTTGTTGTTGTTGTTTTCTTTCTTTTTCTTCCAGTCATTTTTAAAAAATGTAAACTGTAAATATTTTACGTTAGGATTGATAAATTTTCGATCGACGGTTGCTTCCGACGCCTAAACCTTGAAGTTGGTGAAGCCTGGCAAACAAGTTGTTGCGCACAAGCCAGCGCGTTTGGTAATGCGCACGGTCTTCCTCTTCCTGAAATTAAAATGTCCACAGTGATGCAGTTTATCTACATTCCACGCTTCCTGTCATAAATATCCCGGTCTTAACCAGGTCAGGAAACTACTACTACTTCAACTACCATTACTACTGTACTACTACATACGTGTATAACACTACTACTGTATTACTATCTAGGCCTGATGTTGCACTTGCAGAGATGGACCCAGGTGGGATAACAGGCTCTTCTGCAAGTGATGCAGTGGAGGAACCCAGACATGGAACAGGTAATTGTTCAACAATTAAGTTTTGAAGTTGTACAGAATACTCTTGGTACACCCTCCACCTTTTTGGTATCCCACTCCCTGCACTCTCACTCTCAAAGACTGGCTGAGACGTGCACACTTTCCATATTCACATGCAAATTCAGGGAGGACCCTCACTTCTGCACCCCTTCCCCTCTACATTTCCACATTCGCATTCAAAAATGGAATGGGCACTTTTGAAATCAGATACTCTTCCAATGGTAGTTGTTTTTGTATTGATTGTTATCACTGCTGTATATATTATGTATTTATTTATTTTTTTTGGAAGATACATAGATTTTTCCTCCATAGTGTAATGCTATTGCTATCGTTGGGTATTTGGTTGTGTGTGTGTTTTGTTTGTGCACGTGTTTTTTTTTTCTTTAGGGCGGGATGACGTTATGGGGTGGGGTCGGGGGGGTGGGGGTTGGATGTAACTTGGGGAAAGACAGAGAAAGGAGCAGAGAATACATGTATTTTTATGACAGGGAATATGTACACATTGTAAGATAATGGGAGTATTCATACACACACATGTATCTAAAACCTTTTTTTCCCATAGAGAAAACACTGGCTAAGCCTGCTACACTGCACAATGAGGAGGGACAGCATATTCATCATGGAAACAGTTCTTGCGACGCCAACACTGACCATCTCCAGAAAAATAGTGGTGCAGATGGTTCTCGAAATTCTAAGGCGGTTGTGGGAGGCTCTAGTGCGATAGACACAGACTCTGTGAAAGTCAAGACAGACACGGACATCTCACCTGGGTCCGCACAGGGATATTGTGCGAGTGTGAACAGCGAGACTGAACCAAACCACATCAAGGAAAAACCAGAGGAGGACCTTTCAGGTTGTGGTGTCAGTGTGGACTGCCAGGCTGAACCAGAACTGATCCGAATCAAGCAAGAGCCAGGGCTGTCAGTGACGCCAGTGTCCTCAATTTCACATTCTAACAGCGGGGACTGTCGACCAGAAATTGACTCCTACATTGACCAGCACCTCAGAGTGACGTTTCCTTCCCAGTTCTCTAGATCTTCAAGTTCTGAGTCTAACGTCAGTGAACCTGTTGCAACTGAGGTGGATGGTGTTACACAGGCAGAGCCTCTTGAGATGAAACAGTTTGAATGTAGAGACTGTGGGGCGTCTTTCGGTCGGTCTAATGATTTGAAAAAGCATAGACTTACACACACGGGAGAAAAACCATTTGAATGCGAAGAGTGCGGAGAGCGTTTTGGTCGGTTGGATGTTCTGAAAAGGCACAGGCGAAGACACACAGGAGAAAGACCATATGTATGTGGCGAATGCGGGGCATCGTTCAGCCAATCTGGTCCACTAAAAGCCCACATGTACACACACTCTGGGGAAAAACCGTTTGTATGTGTGGAGTGTGGAGCAACTTACAGTCGGTCCGATGATCTGAAAGTGCACAAGCGTACTCACACAGGTGAGAGACCATTTGAGTGTAGAGAATGTGGAGCATCTTTCAGTAGAAACAGCAATTTGAAAAGACACCATAAGCGTGCACACGAAGGACAAGAAGTGTTTGGATGTGAAGAATTTTGTGATTTACGAGGACCCAAGCACACACACACAGAGCAAACCACATTTGTATGTGGCAAGTGTGGAGCATGCTTCAGTCAGCCTTGTGATTTTGAGATGCATAAATGTACACATGGAGGGGAAGAAGCATTTGAATGTGAAGAAAGTGGAGAATTGTTGAGTCAACCCAGTGATTTGGAAAAGCGTACTGCGCACATACAGGAGAAGCCATTTAAATGTGAACAGTGTGGGGCGTCTTTCAACAGGTTATTTGTGTTAACAAGGCACATGCGTACACATACTGGAGAAAAACCATTTGGATGTGAAGAGTGTGGAGCAAATTTCAGTCAGTCTGGTCACTTAAAAATACACATGCGTACACATACTGGGGAAAAACCATACGAATGTGAAGTGTGTGGATCTTCCTTCGCGCGTTCTGATGATCTAAAGAGGCATTTCCGAATACACAGGAGAGAAACCATTTGAATGTCAAGCAACTTTTCATGTGACTGATTCCACAAAAGTCAGAGTCCATAAAAGACATGTCCACACAGGACAGAAATGATATGAATCATTGAATGTGGATAATGCAGAGTGTCTTTCAGTGAGTCCGGTAATTTCACAGGCAATAATATTCATGTTAAAATACACACAGAAGAAACCATTTCAGTGTTATTAATTCCGAGTCCATGTGCCTTGTTCGTACTTCTATTCCAAACCCCACGCATGCTGACAATGGGTTTGCGTTTCTATTGTTCCCATATACAGTGTGTTGGCATTGAGTGGGTAGGTAATTTTCTGTACCCAACCAATCAAAATTTTGTTTACAACCTTTTAGGTCATGGGTCAAATAACTTACTAAAGTCAAGTCACACACAGTTGAAGGCATTGTAAATGTCAGTAAGTTCTTTCATTTGCCTGACTCAGTACCCATCTTTCTGTTGCTTTTTATCTGCTTTGGAAATCTTCAGCCCACAAAATTAGAAAAATAAATGCAATTCTAAATTCCGAAACTTAAATAGCTGAGCTGACCCTTCGCACCACGTGATTGTAATGTGTTTATGTTCAGTGTGTGAGAGAATGCGTGTGATTCATGTGAGGTGCGTGTTGGGTTCAGTTTGCGGCGTTTTGAGCCGATTCATGAAATAGGGTAAAGTACCTATACAATACTCATTATTATTGTTTTTATTATTATTATGCGACACTGAAATGAACTGCCCTTTGGGGTTTTAAGGGATTTTGTTTAATGGCTTGAATTGAAAGTTTGAAATACCATCACACATCTTACAGACACTTAACCAAGGTACGTGAAAATGTGACAGTAAGGGTATATACACATCTAGCCATTTGGCATCATTTGTTTTCTGTTTGTGACTCTAATAATAAAAGTTGTGTAAAGCACTTGGCAAGAAATCATCTTTTTGAACTCTGTGTGTGTGTGTGTTTCAAAGGGAAGCAACCTTTGCGCCACTTTGATAGGGCCCCCTTCAAGTTCCAACTGACAGCCACATGCTATCCAATGGGCATGAGTGTCGTGCAAGGCATGATGGGATTCAGCCCCCATTGACATGCAGACACAGGTCCTTATAGTATACAGTGGGTGGTGATAGTTGCTTCCCTTGAAAACTCCTGCTTTGAGCTCCTCCCCTCCAGCATGAGGTATAGATGTAAAGTACATCACGCAAGCACGACAGACATTCGAAAATTGATTTATTTCAAATAAATGAAATAGATTTATGATTACAGTGTCATAGTCTGAACACGCACACGCCCAACCTCTCTACCATGGCATATGTTTGATCACGTCCGTTAATTTCCATCATCCAGAAAGCGTCCATTACAACAAACGCATGAACTCCAGAGTTTGCAGCCAATTACAACGTATTTATCCAAAATAAAATGGCATGGCAATGAACCAAACTACTGTATCATTACTGACTGAAACAGCCACGACCATAAGTTTATAATATGCATGACAAAACTTGTACATTGAATTGTATGTGAAAAGTGTATGTACAGCAGTTCTGGCTTCCAACAATGCTGATTCCACAGAATCTCCCAACGCGTAAACGGACTTGCCACACAAACACATGAATGTCACACACTTGATTGGTTGGGTGGTTGTGGGCCATCTCAACAAAAGAGACCAATAAATAATAAGTAATTAACTCTTTGACGACGAAGCACAATTTCTAACACGCGATTTCCTATAGGAAATCGCGTGTTAGAAATTGTGCTTCGTCGTCAAAGAGTTAAGTCAATTGGGAATGGAAGTAACCGAGGAGCACTAACAGTGGAACGGTCTACAGCCTGGCTGCTGCAGCTCTGCTCACTCAGAGACTTGAAGACAGTTTCCTGGGTGACACACTGAAATTTGGGGAAGACTGAAAACTCCGGCCGGAATGCAGGGGCACCGGGTTCCACCCAGCCAAACACAAATGTAGCATTTTAAAAAGCATTTGTTGGCCGCTTCTAGAACCCTAGCGGTACAATATCAACGCGACACGTGTGTCTGGGTTGTTACTAACAGTACTGTCTGATCCAGGTTTTGCTCAACAAATGGAATTTCTATCAGGGCAGCTTCCAGACAATCGAATTTCAGTCACCAAGATTGAAGAGTGTCACCCGATTCGGTTTACGTGCTGAATTCAATGAAGCCATGTCAGCCTCACGCCCTGCACGTCAAACGCGTGTTTCACAAGCTGTCATCTGCGCTGTCATCTGCGCTGTAGTCATGACGGATGATTACTGGTTTCCTTGGCGTGATTCTGACCTCTAGCATGATGTGAGCGTAGTGCATCAGACGCCAGTTTTCCGCAAAGTCCTGAATAAGAGACAGGAAACCACACGACATCATCAAGGGGTGAACAGCGGCTCATACGGCAGCATTTCCAACTTAAAGGTCTGCAATCTCAACAAAAAGCCACATACCATTTTTAAAAAAAACAACCAAATAACCTACCTAACTGTGCAAAATGCACAGTCAACTCTGTCACAAATACAGAGTTTTCAGCGTCCCTGAAACCCCTATAAAAGCCAAAGGGAGGCTGATTTCACAGCTGTCTGCGTGTTTGACACTGAGTGAGAAAAATCGCAGTGGCTAATCTTCTCGTGCACCACACAACATTCGCTGAACACTCCAGTGATGTGTCTCGCTCATTGACCAAAAGCACAATGAAGTAACCGCAAACTCACGCTCTGGATTAATAAGGGTCTTTGAAGCGCTGAAAACTTGACTCTAAAACTGTGACAGAGTTGCCTGCATTATGTACAGTCACAGTTTTTCAAAACAAGACAATGTTTACGGCTTTCTGCTGAGATTGCAGACCTTGAAGCAGATGTGGTTACTGAATGGCCGTCACCAAGGTCGTGATGAAAGATGGATCTAGTCCTTGGCTGAACTGTGAGATGTGATGGTGATTTTTACATGTTCCTGATTAGTGACTTCTTTCTAGGTCCTCCTGCTCCCGCACACGCGCACTGACACAAAACTGTATCAGCGTCAATTTGCCGACGTCATGTTTGATTGACGTGATGCTGGCATTTCTTTGGGGTGTGTTGCCACTTTTCGGAAGTTCTCTATTTGTAGACGGGGAAAGCGGGAGTTTCACTGATGTAGTGAGCTTTGTTTTTCCCACCGACTCTCACTCAATAGCATAGTAGAGTGAGAGAACACCACATAGGTCTCAATGGAGCACATGCACAAACGCGGCTCGCGCGAGTGTGTGTGTGTGTGTGTGTGTGTGTGTGTGTGTGTGTGTGTGTGTGTGTGTGTGTGTGCGCGCGCGCAGCAGACATAACACATAGTGAAAAAACGTTCGACGCGCAGACTTGTCTGTTAAACATATTGAGCCGGCATTAATTTCATTTTTACATTGCGCAGCAGCAACACTTCAATTTTCATGGGGCTGCTTTCATTGCAAGAATTGTATCAAAGTTATTACGTCAAATGCATTATGTGTCATCCCAGTGAGGAAAAATGTCATAGATTTCAAAGAAAACAACTTGACGTCTCTCTTCCACAGACGTATAGATCTAGACGCACCCATATGCGCGGTGCCGGAAAAGTGTCGCCGCCGCGCGCCATATTGCTAATACCTGGAAGTGCCAGCTGTTTACATAGCGCGCATAGCATTGGCCAGACGCTATCAGCTGTTTACATAGCGCGCATAGCATTGGTCCGCTTTATCTTACGTCACATTTCTGATGACGTCTTTCTAAAGAACTTTGTATTTCGAACGAGGCGTTCTATACACAGAGCCTCTGAGTGGTATCAGCAAGATGGCCGACGCGTAGCGACACTCGCAAGCAGCGGTGGCAGCGTGCGGCGGTGCGTCTATATCTATACGTCTTTGCTCTCTTCCAAAACCAAGATTAGTCTGGCAAGCCCAGTCAGTTGTTTCCATTCCGTTCAGAGAGAGAGAGAGAGAGAAAGAGTGTGTGTGTGTGTGTGTGTGTGTGTGTGTGTGTGTGTGTGTGTGTGTGTGTGTGTGTGTGTGTGTGTGTGTGTGTGTACCGCCAACTTGTCTCAGGCGATGTCAAAGGCTGTAAACGATGGGTGAGGACCACAAAACAGTTAATCAAATCGGCAGCTCTGAAAAAAGGCTGTCACCTTGAACCTCAAGGGACGTAACTCTCCTTTTTTTGTAGTTTAGTGAGACAGAGAAGTTGCTATGTTTTGTTCATATTCTGTTTTAGTAATGTAGATCTGTTTCCCGTGATCCAGAAGTTTCTATTGTTATCACGAGTATTTGAGAGGCGGTGACCTTGTTTTGACTGTAGCTATTTCTCGCCTCGGGCAGCGGCGCGCACTTAGGGCCTAGAGCTGAGTCGCTCGGAAATCTCGTGCAAATCGCTTTGTTCTGACCTGTTTATGATTAGAAGGCGTCGTATAACGCGCCTAGGTTCGGCGGGCAGGTACTTGATTATTCTGGATTCTTCTTTAGTTTTAAAATAGCAATAAGGTGATTCACGCTTTGATTTTTGATTGGTTCTGTTATAAGAGTGGTCCAGAATGTACTAGAATGCCGTTTCTGTATATAAGGCGTCCCCATCTGAAGAAGTGATCGCCGAAGAAGAAGAAGTACCTAACCTTACCGGGTTTTTGCACAACATAATCACCGTACTCACCCATGGAACGCCAGCCAGGGCAAACTCCCTGCACCGGGATGATCCGACCCTCAAACTTCACTTTCACTGCCTGTTTCCTGGCCACATAAGAGAAAGAAATGAGAGCACTGTCTTCATGCACTTTCACAACTGATCATGGAGACGCAACCGGGAGGTACGCACGCACGCACGCACACAAACCAAGTGATGTAACACTATGGTTACATGTACCTTCAATAACCGCAGAGAGTATGTATGTACATGTATTTAAATATGTAAATTTGACTGCGTGAGAAACTCTGAAATTTTTTTGAAGCGGAGTTGCACGGGAAACACTTACGTCCATACTGGCTACACTCTGAGAGTATGAACAAACAACAAAAGTTTATTAGAAGGGCTCCATGAGGGTGTGTGTGTGTGTGTTGGGGGGGGGGGGGGAGGGGGGAACTGGTGAGAGGAGGAACAGGAGGGGGAGGGGGGGTCACAGGCATCACTGTGCATGTGCATAGTGAAGATCAGGCAATCATTGTCAGTAAGCTGTCAACATTCAATCCTACACTGTCAGGGAAACTGTCAACATTCAATCCTACACTGTCAGGGAAACAATGCAAGTTTCACTTTCAGAACAAGCCCTACCATGTCGTGATGCTACCCCAGCATGCTGTTACATAACATGGTGTATATATATGTATCTTGTATATGTAACTTAATCAAACATGAAGTACTCTAAACAGCAAACACATATATATGTATGCTTTTTTTGCTTGTTTGTTCTCTGGTGCTACCAAGAGTTGATTATTGTAACTCCTTCTTGTCTGGTGCACCAAAGGCTCTGCTGGGTCGTCTTCAGAAAGTGCAGAACAGTGCTGCCCTTCTGATTTGTAGAGCTTCAAGGTCTGACCACATTACCCCTCTACTGCAAAGTCTTCACTAGCTTCCCATTCCACAGAGAATCAGCTACAAAGTCTCATCAATCTGCTTCAGTTCAGTCATTGGCACTGGCCCTCAACACCTTTCTGACCTCCTTCACATCTACACTCCCTCCCGACAACTGCGTTCATCCTCTGACACCTACATAATTATTTCAGATTCCCTCCTGCAGAACTAAATCATTCGGTCAGCGTTCCTTCCGTTACCAGGCCCCTGTTACTTGGAATCTGCTCCTGCTTACAATCAGAAACAGTTCAAACAAGTCAAAAGTCCCGACTGAAAACCCATCTCTTCACCCTCTCATAGCCGTGCCATGTTGTCGATCTGCTGGTGTGAGTGCGCGCGCGCGCGCGCGTGTGTGTGTGTGTGTGTGTGTGTGTGTGTGTGTGTGTGTGTGTGTGTGTGTGTGTGTGAGTTTTTATTAGTTTTTAAGTTTTCTCTATAGAGAAACAACTTTATACGATGGGGCAGATTTTGCTACGCGCAGCAGCAAGTTTCAGCGATACAAAACAAGACTGTGACGTTTCTCCACACAATACTTACTTTCACGCACACAGTGACGTAACGAAATCTGCGTCATAGACACTTTACGTGCACACTATGCTGCTGCGTTCTTTTTGGCGGGAGTTGTGAGACGTGTGTGTGTCTGTGTCTGTGTGTGTGTGTGTGTGTGTGTGTGTGTGTGTGTGTGTGTGTGTGTGTGGACGGATGTAATGATGGCTATCTCCTAAACCACCTCGCTGGAGGCCTTTTTACTTTGAGATAAAATGGGAATTCACCTTCTCCAGAGCTACCTTTCATGATTTTTAGCCTGCCGTATTCTCTGAAGAGTTATCGCCGATTTTAAAAAAATCGGTCATGTTACGAATTTTTTCGAAAAAGTTGTTCAAATTCCTTCATTTTCTAGACTTTGGAAGTTCACCCAGTCACGCTGCCTGTATTCGTGGTACAGCTCTGCAGCTCTGATTGGTTTTGTGTAAAAAAAAAAAAACTGCACATATGACAGGAACTACTGCACTATTATAGCTTTAGTATTAAGAATAACTGAACTTTTAGATAAACATAACTTTTTCAAGTTTCTGCGATAAGTACCGGCCAAAAGAGTTCCAAATTTGCGATTTCGTAAGTACAATCCAAGGTATTCTAGTCCACGTTTCACCAGCCCTCTAGATCTTCCAGATTTTATGTAAAAATTCAGCCAGGGAAGTCACAAAAGCAACAGGGAAATCACAAGACATGCACAAGCATTGTCTGTCATACCACCAGTGTGAAGCTGACGTCAAACGCTTAGTTCACAGACAAAATCAGCAAGTATCGTCACTGCCTCTGACATTTCACCAGCCCTCTAGATCTTCCAGATTTCATGTGAAAAATAATTCAATCGGGGAAGCCACAAAGCCAACAGGGAAATCACAAGACATAAACAAGCATCTTCAGACGATCTCAGTGCTAGAGGCTGACGTCAAAAGTTTAGTTCACGGAATTGACTCATCTCTCTCTCTCTATGACGACCTGCCTGAGGCTGACGTCAAATGTTTCGTTCACGGAACTGACGTCTCTCTCTCTCTGGGGAGCCAGGGTGGCCGAATGGTAGAGCGTTGGACTTTCAATGCTTGGGCCGAGAGTTCGAATCCCGGCCGCTGGGGCCAAATATTTGTGCTGGCCTTTTTCTCGTTGCCCCGTCTTTGATATCACCCTTATCACCCAGTTTCACCTGTGTTTGTTTTATCTGTCTTTTGTGTTTTTTATGTCTTAATATGAACTTAATACAAATATAAGTATCTTATGTTAAGCGCCTAGAGCTTAGATAAGGTTAGGCTTTATATAAATATTCTATTATTATTATATGGTTTCCTGTAATATTTCTAGGATAGTAATAATTATGATAATAAATCACATTTATACAGTGCAGTTCCTGAAAATGTATTAACTTCATCACTCACACGTACATAGAACACATCCTAAAACAGCAGGTAACCTGCTTGTGAGATCATTCGCTGTATCACAAGCAAAACGAAAAATGCATTTCAACAGACCAGTGATAACTACCAACTCTTTCCGGAAGAACGGCCGCATGTATGTGGCCCTACCGTGCACATCGGTTTCAGACGATCAGCTGGATATGCGGATCGCGAATGTTTTTGGTACAACATGACTATCAACAAAGATATTTAAGTCTGAAAGTTGAAATTTCCGCAATAGCTGCATAAATATGCCAGTACGCTACCCTGACAATTTCTGTCTGTATCTTGTTTTGTTATTTTTGGGTTAGGCCAGAAAAAATATGATTGTTTCTGGTAACCCGACCGACCCTATCCCCCCCCCCCCCCCCCGACTCTATCCCCCCCCCCCCAACCCCCAGCCCCGACCCTAAAAATTTTTTTGGGCTGCTGGAAAAAAAAAAAAGAAGAAAAAATACAAGCACGACCAGTTTCGGTTTTCATGCGCCTGTCGTCAGGGAAGTCGTGCGCCATCGCGGACCCAAGATTAGAACGAAACATGGTAAGATAGTGTGTTATAATATTAAATACAGTTTCACAGGTGGGGTAAAAAAACGAAAAAAAACAAAACCCTACCTACCTACCCTATTTTTTTTAGCCATGTTACCAGAAACAATTGGGGGGGGGGGGGGGGGCTTATGATTTTTTTTTTTTATGAACCCCACAAATCGCCCCGTCCAAAGGGAATGGCTGAGGAAAAAGTGGCCCGTCTTGAATGAGTTAAGTGGGCAATGATGAAAACAAGCAGGCAGAAAAAGTATGCAGATCTCACCTTTGGCTATCTTGGACCATGTTGAGGAAGACTGCAAGGTACTCCTCCTCCTCCTCGTTAACCTCCTCGAATATCTTCACGCTGACAAACCTGCTCACAGATGGTAGCACAGCATGATCAGGGCTCAGTCCACAGATGTTCCAAACCCTCACTTTCTACCACAGGTAACCCAGGCTTCGACTTTAAAACCTCTATGTTCGTAAGCGGATGCTGAGGTGGAGAAGTGCCACTTACGACGCTCTGAGGCTGTTTGCCAAACGGAGAGATGTTTCGCTTGGCCACCGCCACCGTTTTTCGGACTTTGTGTGGTTTACGGTCCATTCCTGAACAGGGTGGGTGGGTGGGTGTTTGGGGTTTAACGTCCTTTTTCCACCACATAGGGTGATATCAAAGACGGGGCAACGATGAGAAAGCCAGCACAAATATTTGGCCCCAGCCGGGACCGAACTCACGACCCGAGCATTAGAAGTCCAACGCTCTACAATTCAACCACCCCGGCTCCCCCCATTTCTGGACAGACTGGAACCCGACAAATCTTCCCAAAATAGCCACCAATCAGTGCCATCTATCTGGTCCTCAGTCCGCAACCAAAAGGCGAACGTTGGCTGCTCAGTACATGGTATGCTTTCGGAACAACTAACATATATACTACCGGCCCCCCGTAGTGTAGTGGTTAGCACTTCGGACCATGGACCGGGAGACCCGGGTTCGAGTCCCAGCCGAGGCAAGCGGGAGTTTTCCTACCTAAGTCGGCTCCTACCCAGAGCGGGTGTGCTATGGACCCAATGAGGAGGCTGTTGCCACACAGCCGAGATTCACCCACTTCACGGGTGCGACTTTGGGGGTGCTTCCCTTGGTATGACACGTCTTATGATGTGGATTATTAAACGGCCGGCACCGCAGGTGCCGTATTTCCCGGGCCTGGTTTATGGGGTTATGCTTCGTATTAATTTTGTTCTCATTCACCCCTGTGTGTTCTACTGACACGTGACGTAATATTTGTGCTGGCTTTTTCATCGTTGTCCCGTCTTTGATATCACCCGTATGTGGTGGAAAAGGACGTTAAACCCCCCAAACACCCACCCACCCCACCCTGTGATGTAATGTCTGTGATGTAAAATAAGTGTGTGACCCAGTGTGGCGTTGTCTTTTTAGGAGAACTTTGGTGATGTCAGCTAAAGTTTCTGTTCTGGCAAGAGGCCATCATCTTGTACCTTGCATTCGAGTTGAATCAAAGGCCATTACACCAAGTAAATGTCTCTTTCATCAGACCACACTTCTTCTTTTTTTCTGATTGAAAGATGGTTTTATTTCGCTGTTCAGTTTGCACAAACAATTATTCAGGTGGTGGCAAGAGGCCAGAACCCTATGTATAGCCTCACTTGCAATACGTGACCTCAGATCGGGAGCATGTCATAAGCATGTCTTGTTTATGCTCAAACTGTGTTTCTGTAATTTCATCAGTGCAACAAAATAAATAAGTTTATACCAAATCGGGAGCACACAAACAATACAAGTACTGTATTTTCATTTGGTGCCATCTATTGTTGTAAAAAATAATGAAGTAATTATAAGAAAATGAACGGACAAACATTAACTCTTAAAAACCTGAGCCCGAACACGCCCTGCCCACTATATCATAATATGAGAAGACTGGTTATAAAGTCAGTCACATCAGTAGGAGCCACTTCAAGCCACGATTACGCCAGGCATGGGGCGTCCTGCTAGGCGCAAGACCGCTGCAGATAACACAATAGTGGTTGCTGGTGATCTGAACATTTCAAGTAAAACTTACTTTTTGGATGGACTTTTACGAGAGTTAACAATGAAGGTGATTTGACATGAGAAATTTGTCAATTTTTCATCTGCAAACAAAGAAATGTAACAGTGTGTTTGTATGTGGAGTGGGGGGGGGGGGGGGAGGGAGAGAGAGAGAGAGAGAGATTTGGGGAAAGAGTACCAGGTACGCACCAAACAGTTTTGCGAACACTCTGCAGGATGCTCTTCATTTCAGATTGTTGCCTCCCATCATTTCTCCACCGTAAATAATAGTTCCTCAACTCATTATGTTCAAAACAAAACCTCAATATCGCTGATGCAGGGCTTTCATGTTCTGAAAATACAGAGATCATAAAGAGTGGCTAAGTGGTAAGAATATCAAGCGCACAGGGCTTGTCATGGTAAGAATATCAGGCGCCCAGGGCTCGTCATGGTAAGAATATCAAGCGCCCAGGGCTCGTCATGGTAAGAACATCAAGCGCCCAGGGCTCGTCACGATAAAAATATCAAGCGCCCAGAGCTCGCCACGGTAAGAATATCAAGCGCCCAGAGCTCGTCAAGGTAAGAATATTAAGCGCCCAGGGTTCGTCATGGTAAGAATATCAAGCGCCCAGAGCTCGTCAAGGTAAGAATATTAAGCGCCCAGGGTTCGTCATGGTAAGAATATCAAGCGCCCAGAGCTCGCCACGGTAAGAATATCAAGCGCCCAGAGCTCGTCTAGGTAAGAATATCAAGCGCCCAGAGCTCGTCGTGGTAAGAATATCAAGCGCCCAGAGCTCGTCACGGTAAGAATTATCAAGCTCCCAGAACTCGTCACGGTAAGAATATTGTAGCAGTTTTCTCTTTAGTATGTTGGTGTGCGTGTCGGTACAACCGCGTAAAATGTTACTGCTATTAGAAGGGGTCTCCTTTTATGAGGCGGCTTCTAAACCAGGACAATCTAACTCTTATTCCATCACTGTACCTCGCGTTGCGTATCATTTATTCCTGCCGAATTATCCTGGAGCCGACCCCTCTTACATAATACGCAATACTTTCCATTAACTGACACAACTCGACGATAAATAGCCGGTTCACTCGCTCTGCACTCACGACAGACAATCGAATCACAACGAGCAGGAATTTATTATTTACAAACACCTCCACCTCTCTCGGTTCTTCACCTATCCACTTCACTAAAGTCAAAGCACTAGTTATACAACTCAAAAATAAGTCAAAGCACTAGTTATACAACTCAAAAATAAATCAAACAGCCGTGTCACGGATGCGTGACTTAGGGTAAATCATGTGCTGTTATGATTTCCGTATGACGGGTTGGTATGATTTCCGTATGCATCGTAACTATGTTCTGTGTGGCACACGTGCCTTGTTTTCTGCACGGGCCACGCATGTATCCCTTAGTGAAGGTTTTACACGGGACATTTGTGTATAATATGCTGACCTGTCCGTTTCCCTTGTTTAAGTCGATACAGGTAACCCGTTTTACACGTGATGCAGGTGTATCCTGTGCGATACTCACCCTATTCGCCCTAACAGTATAAAAACCATTGCTATTCACTTGCTATTGGCATTTGGCCCGGTAGTACCGACACGTCCGTTCAAGAGTCTGGCACTTCTTCTCGTCCGCTGTCTTTAAGGTCTACCGTCATAACCCCTCGCATCTTGCATATATGGAGGTAAATGGTTCATATCTGTTATTTCCCGTATTATGTTTCAGGTCAGCTATTTTCTCTTGTGTAGATATTACCAACGGTCAGGAAGTTAATATGAAACTTGACTATTGTGGCCGAAGTGTTATGTCAGTTAAGTATGTTTACCGTTTTACCAGTGAGTTTAACACTGACCTGTCTGTATATTCTGCTGACTTGTCCGATGTGACAGCTGTAGGCTTCTATCTTTAGCGTTTAGTATGTGCAGTTTCCTTTAGCGTTCGTAACATAGGAGCGTTCGCCGGTTTGTGCCATGGGTTAATGTTATCCCATAGATAGGCAGTATGTGCTAGTTGAGCCCAAGGACTTACAATAGTGTATTGTTGCACAGGGGTTCCAGCCCGAGTGGCTGTTTCGGGAGCCAGAAGCTGCCCTGTAGTCCCTTGTCCCGTGGAGGATTTCATGGCCCTGCGACGACTGAAGGGGAGGGAGCCTGACTGCCCGTATCCGGGATTCAGCGTGGGTGCTGGTCCGCGAGAGCATCAGCTGTTGTGATGCTTTTGTAGAGCTGCCGAGCCAGCTCTATTTTCCGCCGCCTGTGGTGTTGTCTGCGGCTTGTGAACTGCACATCTGCACGTCTGCGCGCTTGACCATCGTTGGAGGTACCATCCCGTGCACGTTAAAATGCTCTGAGCGCTCTTAGATACAATTGTTTATATCATTCGTATTTAGGCATAGTATTTATTGCCTTGATTGATTACCTTGCCTGTTCTTGATTGGTATTGTAGCTGTACTGTGACGTGTTATGCAATGACTGTTCGTCTTGTCAATAATATTGTGGTGGTGTGAATCCCCGCACGTCTCAGTATCAGTTTCTGTTGTGCGACTGCGTGTGAGTGAGAGTAAAGAAAGAGCACGCACCTCTTACACCCATACATTACAGCACACACGGTCGTGACAAGCCGGCATAACTAAAATTCACTGAAATAAAAAGGGCCCAACAGTGAATGCGTCTATGGATTTGCGGCCATCGTTTGTTTATGCCACTTTATGGTTCTCCCAACCCCTTTTATTCTCCCAAAATAAAGCCACCTCCCTCGTCTATCCCATGCATACATAAATTTAAGCACAAAGAATGCTGACCGATACATTCTTTTCCACCTAAAACAGACAGATAAACCAACAAAAACCAGGCTGTAATAAACCATCTGCAATGTAAGCCATGAGCTCTAATTTCTTGTCTATTGCAGATCTTAGCACGTTTCCTTTCTCATCAGTTTTCTGTTTTTCTGTTCGTATACACTTCAGGACCAACAGTGTGGTAACATCATCAGTTTTTTTGCCTGTACTTTTACTAATTTCAGGCAAAACATGGTTGGTCCATCAATGTTCATATTTGCACCCAACTGTGTGTGTGTGTGTGTGTGTGTGTGTGTGCGTGCGTGTGTGTGTGTGTGCGTGCGTGCATGTGCACACGCGCGCGCAACTGCGTGTGCCTGCTGTTTTCCTTGAATACTACTCACCACACAGAAACTTTTCCGGCACGTGCAGTATGTGAAGACCAAAATGTGTTCTCGGAGTCAGCAGAGTCTGCTGCTTGTATCGCAATTTGCCCACGTCGATGTTCACCGCTATCTGGTCGTGATCAGTTGAAGTCCTGAACAAATCTGTGCCGCCGCAGCTTATAATTTCATCCTTGTGTCTGTACATTCCAGAATGGTATGTTTCAAACACCCATCCCACCTTGATGAATTGAACAGTGGTCAGATTGCTCTCAGAGAAGGGCGCCCTCTCCACACGTTCCACGCTGGTCTGCGCGCGCGCGCACACACACACAAATTCAAATTGAGGTGTACATATAGAGCTTACATGATTAGTTTGGTTTACCATGAAAGAAACCAGAGATGTTTCATTTTTTGCGTAGCTACCTTGCCAGAGGCTCGGTTTCTCGTGGTTTCTCCATTTCTCGTGGTCTCTTTCATGGTAAACCACTCAACTAATCATGTAAGCTATTTATACCACGAGCATTCACACTCTTACCTTTAGTAGCATGCATTTTCTGCGACATTTATTTTTCTGGTAGGGTGATTACCGACTTATTCACCAACTCAAAATTTCTGTGCACTAATTTGTGAGAAAATGATGCACAGAGCAGTTGAAAATGCTTGATGTTAAGAAGAATATTAACTGAAAGGATGTGCTCTTCAAAAGTGCACTCGCAAATAGTTCGCCGAGATTTTTCTGTGCTGTCATTTTTAACATGATTAAAGCAAAAACAAAACAAAATTTCACCCCCCATAAGTGAACAAACTAACTATGCATCAGCTGTGAAGTATGAGTTCTAATTGCTTGAAATGACGCACTTACTGTGCGTCTTAGACTGATGACATAACTGGAGTGCTTTTATGTGAACTCGCACGCTTACCAAATAGAACATTATGACGGCAAAGAAAAGAGCCCCAGAGTGCTTAATCATGCCAAACACCTTTCTGTCTGTTATGCACAATGACTCAGTGGAAATGCGATGCTGCAAGTGTCTGCTGTTATATGTATAGTTACAGATCGCTTTTTGGTTCATCAAGTTTCTGGTAGTGTTCCCAAAATACTGTTTGTCACAGTGAGATGAAAAACATGCATCCCCTGTGACATGGTGTACTCAAATTTGTGCGCAAATTTATTTGTTTTGCGCGTACAATTACGCACACATGCGCGTTAAGTTTTTTTAACCTAGCATCAGAACAGATGAGGAAAGCAGAGAGTTGAGATGGCAAATGCAACTCAAAATGATGTCTTTTGAGAAAGGCTGACACACAAATTTACATGCAATGTAATAATGAGAGCAAAGTTTAATTAACCATCCAAGCCCTTACAACGTTTTCTTCAGACTGTGCATTACCAGAACTGCTACCCTGACCCTCAGTGTTCGCCTCTGTAGCGTTGTCCTTGTCCCCTGTGTCACTGGCGACATCCAGTGCTGCACCACCCACTACATCTACTCCACCGTGTTGGTCCTTTTCTGTTCTTATCGACTCCTCCAGTTTGTCAGCCAACGTAAAGTTTTCTCTCATTTGGAACACTAAACCGGACATGTTCAGGTAGATGGTGCCACCATCACAGATGGCATGCAGTCCTTCTACCTCACACTCGACAGGAGCTCTCCCACAATAATAAGCAGCCCTGGTCAGCGTGTCCAAGCACAAGACTTTACATACATAGTTACGTCTAGCCTCTGGGTCTTCTTCCTCATCTCCGTCCTGTTTCGAGTCATCAGCCTGTGCTGCAGGTTCCTCGGGTGTTTCGGATGCACTGTTTCCCTCAGCAGGGCATCCATCTGCTTCAACAGTGACGTCACCTGTTGGCATTGCTCTGCCAGCATCACCATCCACTGCACTGTTCTCTTTAGCCAACTGACCCGACAGCTTGCAGCTGCTGGCATCCCGGTGCACTCTCTCTGACCAAGTGATTCTTGGGTTTTAACTGCTGAGGCAACCTCACTTCCAGCAGAAGTGCTGGCTTCCTGTCCAGTTCCGTCAACCTTGGATCCACAGAAAATGTAGATCCTGTGGCCAAGTGCTGCAGCAGTGATATGAGCGCCTGTAACTTCGAACTGGCCCCAGTTTGTCCATTTCTTGCGTTTGATCCTATACACTAAGGTGTCTTGCACATCACCCTTGGCGTCCCATCCTCCAAGCAGGTAGATGTTCCAGGGGACTGCCACCATGACGTGCTTCTCTCGGTCTTGTGGTAAAGATGGTAGTGTGTCCCAACTGTTCTTTTTTGGGCTGTACACTGCAAAGAATCGTGGGTTGGCAGACCCCCCGCTCACGTAGAGTCGATTGTCACAGACGCAAGATGCGAAGTAAAAACCGCAGTTGTCTGGCAAAGGCTTCAAGCTGAACAGTGGCCCTGATACTCCAACTTTCGGTAATAAAGTCTCCTCTCTTTGGTCCCAGCTTTGATCGAAATCTTCATCCTCTATCTCCCTTTCAGAACCGTCAGTCGTTATTTCTATTTCTGCATCAGAATCAGCATCAAACGTTTTCCGCAGCTGTTTGACCTCAAGAGAAAAAGCAGACACTTTGGACATAGGTGAAAGTGTTCTCACATTTGTACACCCTCCAACCAGCACCACACATTTCACAGTACTCCTCTGATGCTTGTCACCCTGAGGGCCATGACAAACTGCACAGTGACTACGGATAAAGTCGGTTCTTAATTCATCATCAGTAATGCCTGCAAAGGTGACTGGCCTCAGCCTGCAGTCAGAGACTTCCATTGTCCAGTAGTCTGTGGAACAAGGAGGGAAAAACATGAAGAAGGAGACCCCCCCTCCCCCCCCCCCCAACAAAACAACAACAACAACAACAACAAAAAATCGGACAAAAGACAAAACTAGAGAGGCAGAAGCCTCTATGACTCACTTGTGATATGGGTCAAGGTCACCCAAAAGAGTATGTTTGTAAAGTTCTTACCACTATCTATCATCAAGCCAAGTAACGTGTCTCTGGTATTCTCGGTTCATGGCAATAAACCCCCAAAACAGTTTGTATGGCCTTGACCTTGGGTCAAGGTCATTTAAATGAGATGTGTTGGTAAAGATCTCATCAATGGCTTTCATTATGCCAAGTTTGATGCCTCTAGTATATAGTTCCTGCGAAAACGGCAACATTCAAATTCACAACAGCTTTAATGACCTTGACCATGAGTCAAGGTCATTCAAAAAAGTCTGCATAGGTCTCAATGCTCTCTATCAAGCCTAATTTGATGCCTCTGCTATTTGTTTTTACGCAGAAAAGTCTCTCCAAAATAGCTTATGGCCTTGACCTTGACTCAAAGTCATTGAATATATAGGTTTGTCAGAAAAGGTGCTACCAATATCTATCATCATGCAAGTTTTATGCCTCTGGTATTTCTAGATTCTGAGAAAACTGACGTTTTTTTGCGAAAACCTGACTGAGGGGGCTAGTTTTTTTCACCAAAAAAACGGACACCAACTTTCTGCAACTGTCGTGAAAAAACGTTTTTTTCGCGACTTTTTTTTTCGCAGAAAGATTGATGTTTTTTCGCGACAAAAGCGATTTTGTCGCGAAAAAACAGATTTTTCACGAAAAGACTGAATTTTGTCTGCTTTTGCCAATCATAGAACTGAATGCAGTGCTAGCAAAAGCGCTTTCTACCACAAACTTTCAATTTTCATTTTCCAGTCATAAAGTGAGGAACTGAAGAGCGGTTTCTACCCATCAAAGGGAAGCATGCTACCATCTGTTAGTATTAGTCTATTAGTATGCTACTGTGAAAACTCTCAGCAAAGAGAGAGTTAAACAGACAATAAAGTATTTTGAATTGAATTGAACTGAATCTAATCCTAAACTGAAAACATATAGATCTATATATCGTAATTTATTAGGGTAACTCGGTTTTGAGACTACTGCTGGTGACCTTTCTGCTGAGTTTTTCTCAAAGCTGCATTACGCCATTGGCCAAGTTCAACAGCAATGACAGTGTGTTATATCCAAGGTACAGGCCGTATTCCCACACTGATAAAGATTGTATTTCTGGGAGAATGTTACACTAAATGACCGGGGTTTTTCAATGACAGGGGGCGTTCGGTGGTCTACTGGTTAAATGACTTTGACTTTGTCAGCAATGCAAGAAGTCAGGTTCGAGTCCCACTAGGGCAAAGAATTATCCTTTCGCGTACATGGCACCGTTCATTCCAGCTTCCTCCCCCCTCTGCCTTGGAAATGTTCAGCCCACAAATATTTGAAATTAAATGCAATTCTAAACTCCGATACTTAAAGCTGACCCTTCGCACCATGTGGCTGTGCTGCGTTCATGTCCAGTGTGCGAGAGAATGCATGCGATTCACGTGAGCGTGCGTGTTTGGTTCAGTTGCACCGATTCATGAAACTGGGTGGAACGCCTATAGATACATACTCAGTTGTTAGCTGTTGTTCAACACTTAGCTAGATATATATTCCATTTCTTTTGTATTGTTCGTCAAAACAGTGAAAGCAACAAGCAATGACAGAGAATGGGTACACATACCAGTGAGGTACCGAAGAAAGATGCTGCCGCCTTTTATCTTAGGATACAAAGTCTGCGTTAACTCCATGCACCAGAAGCCAGTGAAGCTGACAAACTGCAACAACTCTCCAATGTGCAACAGCCTGGATGGTGTGTCCGCTCCCACCCATCGGACAACCGCTTGGAAAACCAAAGCTGCCGCACTCTTTCTAAGCTGTGTGTATTCTGCCAAAAACACAAGCAGCATCGCTTTGGGCAGGTCGAGGAATTCTTCGCCGTTCACCACAGTCTCAAAATGATCAACTGCGCGTGACAACACACGCTTGTATAGTTTGAAATATCCGTATCTCTCAGCTAGCTGCATGATACCCAAGGAACATTCTGGACGGGGTTTGAATCCAAGTAATCTGATACAGGTTGTTTCCAAAAATGGAATGTGCAGGTAAGTGGCTGTCTTAAGAAGCTGCTTGGCATTTTCCTCTGTGAGCTTAGCATTATCATACAGCACGCCCAGGAGAAGATTGAAAGATTCCACAGTGACGTCCTCATGGTTGATGTGAACTACCCTGCTGGCACCCTCCTGCCACATGCATGCCAGGGAGGACATGAAGAACTCGGACACTGCTGCCAGCACAGCACGATGACATTCAAACGTAGATCCAGAGATGACCACTTTCAGATCGAAGAACATTCTGTCCAAATACAGCCGACCAATCCCTTCTGTGATGGCCCTATTCCTCTCCTGTGAAATATTGGTCAACTGATCCATGACTCAATGATCCCCTGTGTCACAGTATCACTGAAAGAAAGCAGGAGAAAATATAAGGCCAAAAAAAAATAATAAAAAATTGTTGTTTCTGGTAACATGGTTTTAAAAAAAAAAAAAATATGGTAGGTAGGTAGGTTGTTTTTTTTAACACCCCCCCACCCCAACATACACACACACACACACACACATATCCAAGAACAAAGAAACAGGGCATTAATAAGAAATGATGCTCTGTGAAACTGTATTTAATATTATAACACACTACATGTATCTTACCATATTTCGTTCTAATCTTGGGTCCGCGATGGCGCACGACTTCCCTGATAGGTGCATGAAAACCAAAACTGGTCGTGCTTGTATTTTTTTTTTTTTCCAGCAGCCAAAAAAAATTTTAGGGTCGGGGGGGGGGGGGGGGGGGGAATAGGGTCAGTCGGGTTACCAGAAACAACAATTTTTTTTTTTTGCCAAACACATGGGGCAAGTTAGGGTTTAGTGTCCCCGCCACACCAGTGATTGGACACAGACCTAGCGGGCAGGCTATGGGGGAAAGGGACAACTATCCCAAGGGAACAGACGAACAGTCCAGCTGAACATGGTTCAGTCCAGTAAGACTGGGGAGCCTTTGATTTGATGTATCCTTGACTGTGATGAACCTGTAGGGGGTGGGGTGGGGTGTGTGTGTGTGTGTGTGTGTGTGTGTGTGTGTGTGTGTGTGTGTGTGTGTGTGTAGGGGCGGAGGCGGGGTCTGAAGTTAACCGCGGTCATATCGCCATGCAGAGGTCAAGTTTTCATTGGCTTGGTTTGCATGGTAGTTTAAATAAGTATAAATAGCTACTTCGATGGATCTACACCCCAATCTAAAAAACAGAGGGTTTATCATTTGCTATTTGTGTTTAAAAAAAAAGGGGGGGGGGGTATATGTTGTATTTGCATGTTGTTCACTAAGCGTATGACTCATAATTATCTGCTATACTAGCTGATGTACCCGGCTTCGCCTGGGTTCATGATGTGATATGTGTAGTACTGTTGGTGCTTTTCTGGTCTCTCTGTTTGGCAATAATTATGTGGTGGAAAAGGACACGAAACTCAGATTTTTGGTGATTTTTTCCCACCAGACTGTTTTCAGTTTGCAATTTTGATCGAGATGTGAACTCCAAATTGTGTTTTCTAGCTGGTCTCCCTGTTCGGAAATAAGTGGTGGCTTCTCTGATTCTGAACAACTCTCATTTTCTGAGTTTTCCCCCAGAATGAGCCCAGAGTTCCCCTGAGTGCACCCACCAATTCTGATCGCGATATGAGAACTCCGTCAGTGCTATCGTGCACGCGCACACACACGCCGGCGCACAGATATCATGCTTTATGGTCTCCCTGTCTGGCAATACATGGTGGAAAAGGGCGTTTAACTTCGATTCTTCTTTTTTACCCCGAAACAACCCGCCCGGGGTACCCCTGAGTACACCCGCCAGTTTTGATCGCGATGTGACAACCTTAATAACTTAGGTTTTATCATTCAGTAGCGCGCGCGCGCGCGCGCACACACACACTGTTCATTTATATATAGAAAGATACCTGCTTACAGATTTATCAGCTTCGAGAAGAACTTCCGTTTCCAAACTGCATGTCATCACACACGAAGAACGCACCTCAATGCATGACTTCGCTGAAGTTCTTACTTGCAAAATGAGACCAAACTCACCAAACTCCTCGTGCTGTCAGGGGAGGTCACGCTATTTTCCGGAAGTTCACCTTCACCTTCGTCCAGCCCAACGTCTGTCCCAGGTTTCACGGACTTGAGTTGAGCACATATCACCGTATGCGGGTTTTTTTTCTTCTTGCTTGATGTGCAAGAGGCGCCTTTCGGCGTGAGAACAGGTACAAATTGTACACAGCGAGATACAACATCACAAACACATGTAAATCTCGACAGATATTCACAAATAACGGTTCTAATACCGTGCAACGGTTCGATCTAGGTTTTACCGTTTCGTTTTTGGTCCAATGATAAGGTGGCCCGCCGCTGCAACTGTTTGCTGACTTGACATTAATTTATCTTTGATTATGTTACCCAAAAGTTATAATGATGGACCGTGAAGATACGTGCACATTTTTTTTTTCTGCATTTCATGGCTCAGTGGTAAATCTGTGAAAAATGATGTTAAAACGTCATTATTTATGGGGATTGTCAACCTCAGATGCATGGGTTAATGGGATAGGGGGGGGGGGGGGGGGTGGATGGGTGGGAAGAGAATACAGGATGAAAAAAACAACGTTGCACTTGTCGTACATGTACACATACACATAGACTATTTTGTATGATGTCTGTAGGTTGTACCTTTTTTTCCTGCAGCGAGCACAGTCAGCAGCATTGCGCTCAGAGGATGGCAGACACCGTTGTCACTGCATGAAAAGAATACAGTACTGACTATCTCCAGAGGTGTATCTTGATGCACACAGTCATTGAAAACTGAATTGAGCTGTCAGTTTGACAGAAGCACACTGAACACAGCTGTACTCTGGAGCCAGGTGTCGGTGTCACAGCTTGTGCTGCTGACGTCAACACATACATGTATTACATCAGGGTTTGTATCAAGAACTGTCAGCAGTGAGACTAAACCAGAACCAGTCATCATGCAAGAGCCAGACATCTTGCTGACACATGTTGACAATATGAACGGTTGGACTGCACTTGACTCGAACATCTTGCAAGAACCCTGTGTGGCATCGACTTCACATTTGTCTACACCCTGCAGCTTCAAGTCTTGTGTCAGTGCATGTTCTGTCAATGAAATAGCTACTGACAGAAAGACAGAGGCACAGGAGATGGAGAGTGAGTGGAGAGATGTGCACCACAGTACTGAGACAGGTGGTGATGCTTCTGACCGGACACCACATGACAAATCTGGTTCCAGTGTGGAACCTGAATGCTTTGTAGACAGTCAGTTCGAATGCGGAGAGTGTGGGAAACCTTTCACTCGTTTCCAGAGTCTGAAAACTCATATGGTCACGCACACGGGGGAGAAGAAATTTAAGTGTAGAGAGTGTGGAGCGTCTTTCGGCCGCTCGTGCACTCTTAAAATGCACATGGTCGTACACACAGGGGAGAAACCGTATGAATGTGGCGAGTGCGGAGCATGTTTCAGTCGGCCGAGTGGTTTGAAAGCGCACATGCTTACGCACTTAGGAAGCCAATCATTTAAGTGTGACGAGTGTGGAGCATTGTGTGGTAGCGCAACTGTTCTTAAAGTGCACATGCTTGCACACACTGGGGAGAAACCATTTCATTGTGGCGTATGTGAGGCATCTTTTCTTCAGTCCGGTCATTTAAAAGTACACATGCGCACACACTCAGGAGAAAAACCATTTGGATGTGAGGAATGTGGAGGAAGTTTCGTTTCTTCCTCTGTGTTAAAAAGACACCAGCGTACGCACACAGGAGAGAAACCATTTAAATGTTTAGAGTGTGGAGCTTCTTTCAGTCAGCCGGGTCATTTTCAGTCACACATGCGTACTCATACAGGGGAGAAGCCTTTTCAATGTCAAGTGTGTGATGCTTCTTTTGCTCGGCCGGATACCTTGAAACTACATACGATGCGAAAGCACGACAGAGGGAAATCACTTGAATATCAAGGGTGCGGAGTTCCAGGCGATTTAAAAAAACATGAGGGAACTCATTCTGGGGAGAAACAAATTGAATGTGAAAAGTGTGGGGCTTGTTTCAGCCAGTCTAAAAATCTAAAAGCACACATGCGTACACATGCTGGGGAGAAACCATTTGCATGTGGAGAGTGTGGAGCGTCTTTTGCTTCCTCTAAGGTACTAAAAAGACACAAGTGTACACACACAGGAGAGAAACCCTTTAAATGTGAAGTGTGCGGAGCAAGTTTTAGTGCATCTGGTACCCTGAAAGTACATATGCGAACTCACACAGGAGAGAAACCATTTGAATGCAAAGACTGTGGAGCTTCCTTTAGCGTCTTTACCAGCCTAAAAGCGCACGCGCGTACACACATGGGAGAGAGACCGTTCACATGTGAAGAGTGTGGAGCATCTTACAGTCGGGCCGGCCATTTAACAGCACATCTGCGCACACACTCAGGTGATAGACCATTTGAATGTGAAGAGTGTAGCGCGTCTTTTACTCGGTACGGTACTCTGAAAGTACATGCCCGCACGCACACTGGGGAGAAACCATTTGAGTGTGGAGAGTGCCAAGCTTCTTTTACTCGGCATGAAAACTTAAGACTGCATATGCTGAAGCACGCCAGTGAGAAACCTTTTGAATGCAGCGCATGTGGGGCAGCGTTCAACAGTCAGGGTGAGTTAAAAATACACCGGCGTACACACGCTAGAGACAAACCATTTGAATGTGGGATGTGCGGAATCTCCTTCAAAGAGTCACGTGATTTGAAAGTGCACATGCGGACACACACAGGAGAGAAACCATTTGAATGCAGTGAGTGTGGAGCAGCGTTCAGCCGACCTGATAGTTTACAGAGACACGCCCGGACACACACAGGAGAGAAGCCATTTGAATGTGGAATTTGCGGAGGCTGTTACAACCAGGCGAGCTATTTGAAGGCACACATGCGTATCCACACTGGAGAGAAGCCATATCGGTGTGGAGAATGCGGAGCAACTTTCAGTCATTCCTCTCGACTGCGAGAACACTCATTTACACACAAAAGCGAAAGACAATTTCAATGCGGACAGTGCGGAGCACTGTTCAAAACTTCAGGTTGTCTTCGGGTACACATGCGTAGACACACAGGGGAGAAACCGTTTGAATGTGCAGAGTGTCAAGCATCCTTTGCTGCCTCCAGCAGTCTAAAAAGACACATGCGTGTACACTCAGGAGATAAACCATATCAATGTGGACAGTGCGGAGTGTCTTTTTCTGTATCAAGTAATTTAAAAAGACACACACAGACTCACAAGGGAGAAACCACTTGAGTACAGAGTTTTCATTCATCCTGTTTCTTTAACTCATTCAAGACGGGCCGAATTTTCCTCAGCCATCCCCTGCAGACAGGCTGATTTGCAAGGTCCAGAAAAAGAAAATTAAAGAAAATGACAATACAAGATAGAGACTTGAAATGTTCAGGGTCGTTTACTAACATATATTTTTGCAGCTATAGCTGAAACTTGAACTTTCAGACTTAAATATCTTTGTTGTTAGTCATGTTGTACCTAAAAATCACATATATATGTAATGTAATTGTATGTGTGTATATATTGTAAGCGTGCTGGCGGTGTTTCTGTAGGTAATGCTGCCACCATATTGTAAGCGTGCTGGCGGTGTTTCTGTAGGTAATGCTGCCACCATATTGTAAGCGTGCTGGCGGTGTTTCTGTAGGTAATGCTGCCACCATTTTGTAAGCGTGCTGGCGGTGTTTCTGTAGGTAATGCTGCCACCATTTTGTAAGCGTGCTGGCGGTGTTTCTGTAGGTAATGCTGCCACCATATTGTAAGCGTGCTGGCGGTGTTTCTGTAGGTAATGCTGCCACCATATTGTAAGCGTGCTGGCGGTGTTTCTGTAGGTAATGCTGCCACCATATTGTAAGCGTGCTGGCGGTGTTTCTGTAGGTAATGCTGCCACCATATTGTAAGCGTGCTGGCGGTGTTTCTGTAGGTAATGCTGCCACCAGGCGAGTAATATGCTACTTCTCACACAAACTTACTCTGTCACTCGCCACAACAAAATCAGTAATGGTTTTCTTCAGTTTAGTGAATATTTCGTTAGTCAATTACAAGTCCGTCAATAAAACTCTCATGACCGCTTGTACCGTTTCTTCAATGAACAAGCTGTCCTGAAAAGGACAGTCTGACAAACTCTTTCAGAAACGATAACAACCCTAAATCAATCGGGAAGACAACATGTAAGCGGGCCCTGCTTCAATTCAATTCAAAACACTTTATTGTCTGTCTAAGAGAGACTCTAAAAACAGAAAATCTTCTTTGGACTCACATGATGCTCTGTCACAGATAAAATAAAACACAGTCATTAAAGGTCTTGATATAAAACATAAAAATAAAATATTGTTAAACGTTAAGATCAAACAAACTTCAGAACAATTTAAAACACATTCCTTACACATTCCCCTTCCCAACTGACTGCTCCGCAGTTCAATCGTTTACAAAAAAACCCCAAAAAACCAGGAAGAGTTTTCTAAGCAGCTCAACTATTTAATAATAATAAAGAAAACTAAACAAAGCAAATGTTCTCACATTAGTCAGTTTTTCTTTTCAACCTCCACCCTGAGTCACTTCTTGAAAACAAGGTGCAGTTCCATTTCATGTCTCCCTTGTTTTACGCTCCAGTTGTCGAGGATGCCGCCAAATTCTCTCACGCATAACAGAACGGAACCTGGAAGCTCTGCCATGTTGGACTTCTTGACCTCCTCAGCACTTGCAGGCGCAAGGTGTAGATCTGGTTCCTCCGTTTTCAATGGCTCCGGTTCGGGGTCAGTGGCTGTCTCCCCGATGTCAACGTTGGGTTCCGCGTTGAGGTCCAGATCCTCCACTTTGTGGATGCGGACTTGTTTCAGACACTGTGCCCTGATGCCCAGTCTTCTCGCGATTGTCGTAATGAAGTCCGCCCCATCGGTATCAAAATTCAGTGTACAGTACTTCTCAAGCAAGGGGTGTCTTCTTACTTGCAGGTTCTTTAGCTTCCTTTCTTCTAGCGCGACAAGGGATTTTACTTCGGCCTTGAAGAGCTGGTCTTCTGTGTACAGTAATAGAGACCGGTCCACTGATAGACCTTGCGTGATATTCCATTTCTGTAACATACATGTTATGACCCCCCCTCTGTAGTCAGCAAAACGGCACATCATTGAAACTGTTCCCTCCCATGTCCCATCTTGTGCAAAGAGACCTCGTCCATCTTTGCACGCTCCATGTCCAACTGTCTCAACCCATTTTCCTCGTAGTGGCAGGAACTTAGATGAATGTCGACCCCATTTTCTCCCCAAAACAGGGGGAGCCGGGGTGGCCGAATGCTAGAGCGTGGGACTCTCAATGCTCGGGTTGTGAGTTCGAATCCCGGCTGGGGACAAATATTTGTGCTGGCCTTTTTTCTCATTGCCCCGTCTTTGATATCACCCTTATGTGGTGGAAAAGGACGTTAAACTCCCAAACACCCACCCCACCCACCCAAAAACAGAACAGAAGTTCTGTGGATACTACAGCTTGATCAGTTAACACCGCCATTCCTGTCATCCGGATGAGTACTACAGTAGCCGGGACAGCTGCAACATCCACTGACCACGTCAGCGCCACAAGGCCTACCTCTCACCAACGTCAATGATGGAGGCACCCTTGTAAGTTACCAGTCTCACACCAGTAACTTAAAAAATAATTGAGCACATTCTTTCAAATGTCTCGTCCCCATAAAAATTTTGAAGAATTCCATTCTTCAGTTAATCATCGTACATGTAGGGTCAAGGGTTCGAGTCCCTTATTGGGCGCCAAATTGTAGCAGTCTCTCTCTCACTTGACAGAGAAAACAAAGCGAGACGAGGCGGCTTTGGGTTCGGGACTCGATGTTATTGCTGTTATCTTCAACGTTTAACCAGCCGTGTGTTCGGCTCCAAGAAATTCACGTCATGACACACGTAAAAAAGCGGTGGAACAACAATTTGCGTCACGACATGACACGACACACACACAAAAGCATTCACTCTGCTACATACATGTAGTTAATCATCATCATACTATGATTGTCCATTGATTTTTCTCATCATTCAGTTTCCTTTCAGATTCATTGCTGATTGTTTTGCTGTCGCCACTTGACGATCCATACTGGGGTGTTCTTTCCATTGTATGCCAGAAGTCTATCTACATGGTAAGCCTTTGCTTCTTCCTTCGCTTTCTTTTTGACCAATACGTTAAGTCGTCAATGAAAAGTAGACATTCTTCCCATTGCAGATCCATCAAAGTCTGTTTCATCAATCTTTCAAAGGTCGCGGGTGAGTTTGTCAGTCCAAATGGCCTCACGTTGAAGTGAAACAGTCCCATCTTGGTTCGGAAGGCTGTCTTTTCTTTCGAGGATTTTTCTAGTGGAACTTGCCAAAACCCGCTCTGAAGGTCCATGGTGCTGAACCACACGTTTCCCGCTAAAGCATCAAGACATTGGTCGAGTCGTGGAATAGGATAACTATCTTTGGTGCTTATTTGGTTCAACTTTCTGTAGTCTATGCAGAATCGAATTGTGTTGTCTTTCTTCTCGACTAAGTTTACAGGTGATGCCCAACTACTGTTGGAAGGTTCACTGACATTCCTCTTCAACATCTTCTTCACTTCCTCCTTCTCAGGCTTGGGCCAAATATTTGTGCTGGCTTTTTCATCGTTGCGCCGTCTTTGATATCATCCTATGTGGTGGAAAAGGACGTATGCGTTCCAAGCTGTCTGATATTTTGTCCATTTACTGCAATCAGTGCTGTAGGATTTGCAGCTACACTGGGCTTCTCATTCTGTCTGAGTTTTGCAAATGCTTTCTCAGATAAGAGTGTTGCATTGGCTCCAGTGTCTATCAGGAAATTGACTGAAATTTTCTCTTTAATCATAATCGTGACGTGCATGCCATTATCATCATCTCCATTTCTGCATTCAGGAACTTTTGGATTTTCCATCTGATCATTCAGTGTTTCATGCTGTCGTGGTGTTCCTTCTTTCCTTGGCTCATCTTTTTGTTTTCCTTTTTCCTTGGGCCTTTCATTTTCCACTGGCATCTGGCCCTGACTGTCAGTGGCCTTCAGTTTCCCTGTTGATTAAATGCTTTTGCTCGAGGATTGAAGTTTCTCCTTTGGTTGGTCTTCCATCCTTCCTTCCATTTTTCTTCCATTGATTTGCATTTCTGATACACTGCACAGTCTTTCAGGAAATGGTCAGGCGCCTTGCAGCAGAAACATTCTCCCTTCTGATAGTCTCGCTGAGGTTTGTCCTGGTTCTGCGGAAGATTCTTCAGAGTCGGTTGATTCTCAGGTTGCACCATCAGTATGCCTCCCTTCAAGTTTCTTGGTGTCTTCATCTGCATGACTGTTTCGTATACGTCGACAATTTCTTCCGCCTCTTGGAGAGTTTGACAGTTAGTCTCGATACATTTGAGTCGCAATTCAGGATCGAGACTCTTAAAAAATTGCTGCATCACCAGGTGCTGCTGCGTATAGCTGTCAAGGTGAGGATATACCTTCGTGGTTAGTAGCAGAAGTTCATCAGTGAAGGCAGATATACTCTCGCCAGGCTGTCTGATTTTGTTTTCAAATTGCGTTTTCCAGTAGATGCCGTGACGAGATCCACTTCCGAATCTTTGCTCCAGCTGGAAGGTGAGATGCTGATAGTCGTGTTTAGCTTCAACCCCAAGGCTGACGTAAAAATCGTCTGGCTTGTCCTTTGAGTGATGCGGCGAGTGCTAACGCCTTTCCCTCTCTGACCATCCTCCGAGGTGAGCGCAGCATTCGAACTGGTCAGTGTAGGACTCAAAATCATCTGAACCATCATAGTGTTCAGGTTTTAACTGCGAAGATTCTGGTCTTCGGTAAGAGCTTTCTCTTTCTTCTGTTGACCTCCCTTCATGTGGCTGTCTTCTGCGTGAGTTGATGACAGTTGGGACTCGTCCTTCACCCATCTCTCCATCACTCACTTCTTCTTCTGCTCCAAATTCTTCATGTCGGAATGGCTGTCTGGTCGTAGCTGCTTGGCGATCAGCAGGCGCTGGCGAGAAGTCAGGCCATCTTCTGTTTGGTCGAGGTTGGCTGCGATACCCGTCGCGGCTCAAGTTTCTTCTAACATCTCTAAAGAGATCCTGATGTTCATCATCATGTAGATATCTCTCAAATGTTCTCTGACGACTCATCATTAGTTTATTTCCACTTCCTCGTGGAAATAAGAAGGTATCAAAACTGTATATAAGTCTTTGTAAAACTGAGGTGTAAAGTCTTCAAAAGGGTAAAAAAAAAAAAATGTCAAAAAAATACTTCTCGCATTCGACACCTATTCCGAGACTGAGACGTTACTATTCCGAGACTGAGACGTTGGTCCTGTCGCTGGACAGGCTATAGAAAATTAATTTTCTGGTTAGGGGAAAATTTGTCAAATAAGCCTATCCCACCGCTGCCACCATTTTGTAAGCGTGCTGGCGGTGTTTCTGTAGGTAATGCCGCCACCAGGCGAGTAATATGCTACTTCTCACACAAACTTACTCTGTCACTCGCCACAACAAAATAAGTAATGGTTTTCTTCAAGTTTAGTGAATATTTTGTTAGTCAATTACAAGTCCGTCAATAAAACTCTCATGACCGCTAGTACTGTTTCTTCAATGAACAAGCTGTCCTGAAAAGGGCAGTCCGACAAACTCTTTCAGAAACGATAACAACCCTAAATCAATCAGGAAGACAACATGTAAGCGGGCCCTGCTTACAATATGTACGCTTTTATTTGTATTTATTTGGTTGATTATATATCTATTATTCATGTGTTTATTTATCACCTTTTGTATACATTTGTAAAGCGCCTAGAGCCGCGGCTTTGGAGATTAGGCGCTATAGAAATCCTCATTATTACTAATAATTATTAGTATTATTAGTATTATTACCCTTTGCACCACGTGATTGTAATGTGTTTATGTCACGTGTGTGAGAAAATGCGTGTGATTCACGTGAGCGTGCGTGTTGGGTTCAGTTCGCGGCACTTTGAGCCAATTCATGAAATTGGGTAAAGCGCCTATACAATACTCATTATTATTATTATTGTTACATGTATTTTTGTTTTGATGTTTAACATTGACAGGATGCTATGTTTTGTTTGCCGCCATGGACATTTTTCCTGAAGTCTCAATACGTATGACAGGGATACGACAATGTGTGGAAAACTTTTCATCGAATGTGCTTAGTCTGTGCATCAGAATCAGTCACTTGGGACACAATATTATATATATAGCATCTGAGTCCATTTTGGTGATTTGTCAAGCCCCAGTCTGTTCAGGAACGGACCGTAGGCTGAAAGGAAGTGGTGTTTCTCTAATATCGGAAGCCACAAAGTCGAGAAAATGGCCATGATGGTCAAACGAAATGTCCTATCTGGTAATTAACCTTAAAAGCTTCAAAAGCGGCAGTTTTCTATCTCGGTGGTGTTATGAACAGAGGCTTTAATGAGCATTTTGTGCGCCATTACTATTCTTCTTTCTTTGCTTACTGTGGAAATTACATGTTTGTATGGTGGGTGGGTGGGTGTTTGGGAGTTTAACATCCTTTTCCACCACGTGTGGGTGAGATCAAAGCCGGGGCAACGAGAAAAAGGCCGGCACAAATATTTGGCCCCAGCGGCCGGGATTCAAACTGACGACCCGAGCATTGAAAGTCCAACGCTCTACCATTCGGCCACCCCAGCTCCTCCATTTTTGTATGGTAGTCTCCGTTACTTTTGTAGGCGTTGAGAGATTACAGGGAATACAAAAGCATGTTTATGGAGGCAATGCAAAAATTAAAGATCTGCATTTGTTGATTGATTTCATGTTTGGCAAGTGAGTGAAGTGTGTGTGTTAGTGAGGCATGCTTTGAAGTACTTTTATGTGCGTGTGTACTTATGTGTGTGTGCGTGTGCTAAATCTTTTTGATTATAAAAGTAGCAATACATTATTTGAAACTATATTGCACCGTGTACCGGTTCTGTTTTGCTGTGACGCTTGTTATTCATTCTGTCCGTCTCAAGCAGAGACATGCACACAGACACACACAAGCGTGCGCGCGCGCACACACGCACACACACACACACACACTCACTCTCAAGCCCCGAGTCCTGTAGTAATCTGACTCAATAACTTGTGTTTTATTTACAGAATAAGCTGATTGTGAATGTTTTGAAGTCATACACATGCTTGAAAAAAACAACAACAAAAAACAATAAAGTCAGATCAACGCATATTGATAAAGCCAGGACTTGAGACCATTAAAAAAATCAACAACAATGCACACTGATAAAGTCAAGACTGAGATCATTCAAAATTCAACAAATCTTCAGTAGAGGTAGCTGCTCCACTTTCTCAAACCCTTCAGAACAGTCTGGACAAACGTGTGAATACAAAAACGCAACAAATCACATTTTAAAACCACAACCAAATTTTTGGGGGCTGTTTCGCGCACATCACGAGACACGTTTAGTAGGACTTCATAAAAAGGACTTCGCTCAGCAGCGTAACCCATTTACATGTAAATTAGGCTCACGCGGCATAGGCCGTGAGCGGCCAACGTGCTGCGACTAGCTAATGGTACCTCGATCGTAAATGAGTTGCGCTGCTCAGCCAAGTCCTTACAAAGTCCTACCCAATATGCTTATCATTAACACGATGCTTTCCTTCCCAAAGTTGTCAAACATTTCAACAGTTTCAATATTTCAATCAGCCACACCATCCCCTCCAGGAGACAGCACCTCTGATTGGCTGTGGCACATCCATTTGCCTTGAACTTCCAATCAAAATTGTCATTTCTACCTAAAGTCAAAAATGGACTCTGTGTCTACACCTTACAGCTTTCTAGCAATCCAGATACAATCCATGATTTATTTATCACCACCAGTACAGCCATCAAAAAAAGGTAAACCGACATTTCGCTGATACAGGAATTTTCTCTCAGGGATTCAGTCTCCTGAGCTATTCTCAAAATCATCTATGGCTGAAATTCAAAGACCCTGTTGACTTGCATTTTCTGACTACATAATAATGAGCAATAAAAAAAAAGAAAAAAAAAAGGGATGTATCCTTCATGGTAAATGACAGAGGCATCTTGCATCAAGAGTTGTCTGTCTCACTGTCCGTGTTGTCTGCCCCTGAAAGCTGCTGCTGCCACATGCTGGTGTAGTGACCATCCAAGGCCAGCAACTCTTCATGCCTACAGAAAACAAACACCACACAAATGGCAATAACTAAATGTTCCATCAGTTTCAAAGATTAATCTGCGAGTCTCTTCTTAAGGCAGTTGAACGGTATGTTTCTTTGAAACTACTAAAATTCATTTTTTGGCAAGATTTTTCGCCCTTCCGTTCGGCCCCACCCTATGTTACAGTCTGCTCAAAATTCCAGAGTGTAACGTATACATAGCCTTAGTAACCATGGATGATAAACAGGCAGACAATTACTCACGTTCCCTGTTCGATGATCTCCCCTTCATGCAGGACAAGGATCCGATGGGCGTGGACGATGGTGGACAGACGATGAGCGATGATGATGGTGGTTCGGTTCTCGCACACGCGGGACAATGACGCCTGAATGTTGCGCTCCGTTTTTGTGTCGAGTGCTGATGTGGCCTGCATGAGAAGAAAAATTGGGGGGATGCTGCTACTGACAAGAACTATTGACATGCCTGCCTCTCAGTTTTTAAGGAGGCATGTGTTGCAAGACCATTAGCTGCGTATTAGTCTTTGTTGCTTGTGCAGCGTTAAGCCCTAAAATTCACTCCCTCACCCCTGTTGCAAGAGCAAACTAGAGAGGCAGAAGCCTCCATGGCTCCCTTGTGACACAGGTCAAGGTCATTCACCAAAGTATGTTTGTAGAGCTCTTATCACTATCCAGTATCATGCTAAGTGATGTGTCTGGCGCTCTGAGTTCCTGGCAATATTACAATTTTCCCCCAAACAGTTTGTACAGCCTTGACCTTTGGTCAAAGTCATTCAAAAGAGATCTCATCAATGTCTATCATCATGCCAAGTTTGATGCCTCTAGCATTTGTAGTTCCTCCGAAAACAGTAATGTTAAAATTCACAACAGACAGCTTTAATGACCTTGACCTTCAGTCAAGGTCATTCAGAAAGGTAGGTCTCATTGCTGTCTATCATCACGCCTCATTTGGTGCCTCTACTGTTTGTTGTTTTGAAGAAAATGCCAAGGTTAAAGTTTCCAAAAAAAAAAAAACGCTTGCATGACCTTGACCTTGACTAAAAGTCACTGAACACAGGTATGTCTGTAAAGGTGCTGCCAATGTCAATCATCGCACATAGTTTGATGCTTCTGATTCTTCTAGATACTGATAAAATGCAAATGTAAAATTTCCGAACACTGTTTCAATGACCTTGACCTTCAGTCAAGGTCATTTAAGATGGTATGTGTGCATAGGTCTTATCACTGTCTATCAGCATGCCAGGTTTGGCACCTCTGCTGTTCATTGTTTCTGAGAAAATGCCAATGTTAAGGTTTCACAAAACTATCTTGTACAGCCTTGACCTTGACAGAAGGTCACTGACTACATGTATATCTGTAAAGTTCTTATCAATGTCTATCATCATGCAAAGTTTAAAACCTCTGGCATTTGTACATTACGAGAAAATGCCAATGTAAAATTTTCAAACAGAGAGCTTTAGTGACCTTGACCTTGGGTCAAGGTCATTCAAAATGATATGTTTTGAAAGGTCTTGTGCTAGTCCATCAGCATGTCAAGTTTGGTGCCTCTACTGTTTGTAGATTCTGAGAAAATGACAACGTTAAAGTTTTCTGGACACACACACACACACACACACACACACACACACACACACACACACACACACACACACAGACAGACAGACAGACGACGGAGGGTTAATACATAGACTCCCATTGTTACACAAGGGAGCCAAAAATGAGCTTTAAGGGCTGAAGGGGAGCGAAAACTGCTGTATGGGAAAGTGATCTTAGATCTAAAATACGCAGCTTATGGTCTTTCCTTGCAATGTAAACATTCTCGGCAGTTCACCATAACACCAAGGGTCACTTTGTGATAGCTGTCAAATTTAACATCATTTGACAACAGTAAGACATAAAACAAAACAGGGCGGTCAGCGGTCTAGTGGTTCAGAGACTTTGCCACCAATGTGAAAGGTCAGGTTGGAGCCACTTGGGGCAAAAAACTTTTCCTCTCGTACATGGCACCGTTAATGCGGGCCAATCATTGGGGGTTCTCTCTGGGTACTACAGTTTCCTCCCCCTCTACTATGGAATTGTTCAGCCCCCAAATCTGAAAATTAATGCAATTCTAAACTCTGAAACTTAAATAACTGAGGTGACCCTTCGCACCATGTGATTGTAATGTGTTCATGACCAGCGTGTGAGAGAATGCGTGTGATTCACGTGAGCGTGAGCATGTTGGGTTCAGCATGAGACACTTAGAGCGAATTCAAGAAATTGAGTAAAGTGCCCGCACAGAGTTATTATTACGTATTAACATTAAAACAGCATCAACAACAAAATCTGCCCGTGCGGGGATCCCCAGAACCCACCTCATCCAGCAGTACAATGGCTGGCGCTTTGAGCAGAGTGCGAGCGATGGCCACTCTCTGTTTCTCCCCTCCGCTCAGCTTCAGACCCCGCTCCCCAACAACCGTGTTGTACTCTGGAATAATGGACACAAACCTAAAAAGATGACCACCTGTGCAGGGCATCACCCTGTCTAAGTGAGCACTGTATAAGGAAGCCCCAATTTTTCAGAGATTGCCAGTAATGGGCAAAAACAAACGTTACTGTGGTTGGAAGTACATGTATATAAGTAAACCAACAGTCCATGTGATCATAGACTTAACTAGTCTTAACCCTACATCACCTAAAGACTTAGCGCACCGTACATTGTGGGTGCAAATGGACCCATACTGTAAAGAAGAAAACTTGCCCACCAAACGTTGTGGGTGCAAACACACCCCTACATTTAAAGAAGGATAAAACATATTATCCCTTACCATTCATAGTGGGTGCAAACTCACACACAGCTATACAATCACACAAGTTTTACCGAGCACTTTCCCAAAAACCATATTGAAAAAGTCACAAAGTTTCGTGGATCTAGCACGGAAATTGATTTAGCTACAGAAGTCTGAATGAAAGTGCGGGTGCAATTGCATGACGAACCATGGCATCTGTCCCTGTGTTGAATTTAACAGCAACGGTGGGCAGATATCTGCCGTGATGCTACCCTAGAATCATACTCACGATTCGGAAAGGTGCGAATGCGGTTGTGAATCTCAGCAGCAGCTGCAGCTTCTTCTGTTTCAGCATCCGTGGCATTCACTCGGCCATAGCGAATATTATAGCTGTTGAAGAAAACAATGGTGATTATAGCAGCTGTGTAAAGACAGGGACAACTATAGTGGGTAGGGCGGGTGTTTGGGAGTTTAACCTCCTTCTCCACCGTGTAAGGATGATATCAAAGATGGTATAGCTGTTGAAGAAAACAATGGTGATTATAGGAGCTGTGTAAAGACAGGGAACTACACGGACAACTATAGTGGGTAGGGCGGGTGTTTGGGAGTTTAACGTCCTTCTCCACCGTGTAAGGACAATATCAAAGATGGGGGAATGAGAAAAAGGCCACCAAAAATATTTGGCCCAAGCCGTGATTCACGCATTGTGAACCCACGCATTGAGAGTCCAACACTCTACCATTCGGCTATCGCGGCTCCCCCACAACTTTAATGAAACTAATAACTTTACCAGACATTTCTCAGTGAACATCACTGATGTAGCAGGCTCACCGAATGTCTCTATTGAAAAGAACTGTGTCCTGTGGCACAACACCGATGCTGCTCCTCAGAGAGTTTTGCGTCACCTGAAACAAAGTTTCGCAGACCTTATAGACGGTGATAGATACTCTGGTGTTGTAGAACACAGAATCAACAAGTAAGAGCTTGTCACCAGCTGCAAACGGCCAGTGTCTGCATTAGTGGCGAGATATACCATGTTGACCAAGTCTCACTTTCAGTTATCATGGCCTGTGAAATGCATTTTCACACAGTACAAGAAGATAAATTAATTTCTAAAGATTGACAATGATGTTTCAATTTATTTTTACATCCAGCTATTTGAAACGCCCAGGTTTGAAATTCATCCAATTTTCTGAAAACTAATTCCAGCTTTGGTGAAACTAAATACACATGATACATGTACTGCCATTGCAAAGTACAGGAACCTGACGTCAAACGATTAAGCCTGTGTCATCTTTAATGCAAACAGATATAGGCTGCTGCATAAAAAGTGCCCAGAGGAAAATGCCAAGATCGTTCAATGTCAAACACACCATTGCAATGTTCTGCCCGTCAATTTGTATTTTCCCGCTGCAAACATCGTAGAAACGGAAAAGGAGGCGAATAATGGTACTCTTTCCGCACCCGGTGTGACCCACCTGCACAATAAAAGTGCACACACACACACATGCACAGACACAGAGAGAGAGAGAGATGCACACACACACACACACACACACACACACACACACACACACACACACACACACACAGAAGACAAAGGGTCAAACCACTGAAACCAAGGCAATGTGAAGACAGCTCAAAGGAAAGAAAAACTGATTAATCTGTGTTCATATAAGTGAAAAGTGAAAATTCAGACGTGGTGCAGACAGAGATCTTCATGCATTTGTAAAATATTATCACCCAAAACACAAGAAGATGCTATTGTGGTTCAGACTTATTCATGTTATTGAGAATATTATCCTAAGAGAATCTACACACAACAATTTTTGTTTTACGGTACTTACCAGCGCAAATGTTTCACCAGGCATGACAGTAAAGGTAATGTTTTTCAATATTGGCCGACTGCAACAAAAAAACAGAAACATTTTATATGCTGAAAGCTGTGAATGGGTACTGAAAATATTACTATAAAATAATATTTTATAGAAAATCTTATGGTTGATAATAATAAGATTTTCTGTACAGATTCCCTTCATAGCAAACTTTAGAATGGAACTTATATCCTGCTTGTTTCATTTACAGATCTATGTAAAAACGTAGGTACCTCACAGAATCATTTTGTGTCAGCAGCATTCAGCTTCTGCCAAAAGCCCACTCTCTCCTCTCTTCCTCACTACTTACCTTGGCTCATAAGAAAAGCACACGTTGTTGAAGTCGATCCGTCCCTGTCTCACTACCAGATCTGTAGCACCTGGAGCGTCTTTCACCTGATAAAGCAATGACATCATGATGTCCAATGAAAATCTGATGCACACCTCTTGAAAGCAAATGCAAAACTCGCACTTGTACTTGAAGTCTTCAGATCACTAGAAGTCACTTGAAGCCACAATCATTATGCAATTTGTAGTAGTCTCACGCCTAGTGGGAAGGCCCACGTCTTGTGTAATAGTGGCTTGAAGTGGCTCCTGCTGGTATGCAGTGGCTTGTTCTTTTTAACCAGTCTTATCATATAGTGGGCAGGGGGTGGTTGGGGTCGGGCTGTTAAGAGATAAGGAATGCGATTACATCTGACATTCCCCAAGCAAGATTTGCGAACAGGCAGGCGAGCGGTGTTACACCACAGCGATGTGATTTCACCAGGGAGGCAACTAAAATTTCACAAAAGTTAAATAAAGTAGTTAAAGAGAGAGAGAGAGAGAGAGAGAGAGAGAGAGAGAGAGAGAGAGAATCAATGAAACTTTATTTTACAACGGTAGAGGCAGTTGACGTCAAGTAGTCAGTTTTCATACCTGCCGTTGCTAAAAACTGTTATTAACTAACTAACAAAATAAAGAATAAAACAAGAAAAACCGACAGACAGATTAATGCACAAATAAAACAACAACAAACAAACAGCAAACAGATGTTGCAAAGCACACGTACACACATACACGTTGTCTATTGAGAGAGAGAGAGAGAGAGAGAGAACTGCTGTAATGACTGACAGGAAAAGGACTAGCCAAAAGCAAATTTCAACACTTGGCAAGTCGGACTCAGAGCATGCTATGATTGCCACCAATGTTTTCCCTGCGTGGTTCTGCTTATGCTGCTTAAAATGTAGAAACTAACCTCCGGGTCTTTGTCCAACAGCTCAAACATGTTTTCCATGTCAATAAAACTTTTCTGGATTGTTCTGAAGAAGGAAAGAGAAATGCTGTCACAAGCCTGGTCACACACACACACACACACACACACACACACACACACACACACACACACACACACAGTGTCTGCAGATACAAACACATGATCATGTACTCCGGTACCTTTCTAAAGTACAGGGTGCTTAAACAGAGTATCTATCTACTGATTCAAATAATTAATACTATTATTATTATAACGTATGTGCTCAGTATATGTACCACCAGGAAGGGAAATAGCCTAGCTGTTCATCCAATTTTTATATTGGTTTCTGTGTTTTTCATTTTATGTTGCAAGCATTGTCTGCTTGTTTGTTTTCCATCAGCCTTATGAACAGACCACCATCTTCTGTCTACGAACTGGACACTGCAGACTGCGTGCCCACCTGTGCCGCCTTGGGCTGTCACATTCACTAGACTGTCTGTGCGAAACAGCCCCTCAAACCCCGGAACACATTCTGCAGTCCTGCCCCCTTTTCAAAGAAGCAAGGACACAACACTGGCCGAACAGAGCCACACTGGCAGAGAAACTCTGGGGCAGCAAAACGGACCTCCTGAAGACCACTGCTTTTATAAAGACTACAAACCTAGTCACTGATCTGAGGCCGGGTCCCGAACAGGGAACGCAGAAGAAGAAGAAGTTTTCCATCCACCATGACTGAATTTCTCATTTAGAATAATAAAGATATATATATATATTGGAATTTGTGTCCAACTCTATGAGTCTGAAAAACTTGCTTCCCTCTGCTCTGGAATCGTGAAAGTGAGTTGACCCCGAGTCACAGGCTCATGTAGCCGTCCGCATACCTGTAGTAGCCACCCAGCGAGTTGAGTGGCCCGAACAGCTGTCCCAGGTAAGTTCCGAAGAGGACGTAGTCACCGACGGTCAGGTGCGTCTCCCCGATGCCATGCACCACCGCCCACGCACACAACAACAGGCCGGCTATGTAGCCCAGTGTCATGACAGTGTTCTGCGTTCCTTGCCAGAGGATGATGAAGGTTTGTGACTTCCATGACGCTGCCTTTGTGAGGAAGGGAACAGATGTTATAAATACTTTTGAGTCCCATATTCTAAGATACCTAAGTTCACAACTCGTTTAAACCACTCGCAGTCAATGTTAGGTATCACTCACTTGCTTTCCAAATTCAATGACACAAGATGAGTAGTGGTAGTGGTTTGCATTGTGTTTTACCATCTCACACACACACACACACACACACACACACACACACACACACACACACACAAACTGACTATGCAACAACAGAGAACCAAGAGCTCCTCTGTACCGTATTTTCATACACAACAGAAAAGATAATAATAATAATAATAATTCTTATATAGCGCGAAATCCCCACCATTGTGGGCTCTAAGGGCTTTACAAAGTGACATTAAGATTAACATATATCAATTATAAAGAACAAAGATATAAATACATAAACACAACACACGTGAGAGAAACACACACAGCGACAACAGAAAAGATCCCACCTGATATTTAGTAATGGCATCTTGGTATCTCTGGATTTCGTACTCTGTGGCTCCGTAATATTTCACCTGCAGCAAAAAAACAAAATGCTGCTGGTCAGTGTAGTGGTTTCTTCAGTAAAAAAAAACAACAAAAAAAAACAAGAAAACAAAACAAACAAAGTTTACAAACCTGTCAACAACCAACAAAAAACCCACACACCAGACATTTGGCAGCCTTGATATTATCATTCCTCAGAATCTTTTACCGTCTCAAAGTTGAGGAGAGAGTCCACGGCCTGTGCGTTGGCTTCATTGTCCATTCTGTTCATCTCACGTCGATATTTTGTACGCCACTCCATCATGATAAGCGTCAGTACTGCACACACAATCAGATGATAAGGCACGGAATGTATCAGGAAAGTATCCTGAAAAATCACACTAACACCCACTTTGCTCACCATGTTTTTTTCCCTTGCCTGGTTCCAAATTTGAAAAATAAATGCAAATCTAAATTCCAAAATTTAAATAGCTGAGCTGACCCTTCGCACCACGTGATTGTAATGTGTTTATGTCCAGTGTGTGAGAGAATGCGTGTGATTCACGTGACCCTGCATGTTGGGTTCAGTTCGCGGCGCTTTGAGCCGATTCATGAAATTGGGTAAAGCACCCATACAATACTCATCATTATTATTATTATTATTATAGGTGAATTACAATGAACTGCGACGACATGCTGCACCCTGAAAGAGCCACCCTAATTTCCAAAAAGGGACGCAAGTATTAAGAAAAGCAACCAACCTTAATGAGCTTTACACCTACAAGACACTGTCCCAAAGAAAGGAACAAAGTACTTACCAACATAAATAGCAACACAGGTGAAGACAATGAGGCCAAACAAGTAGTTGAACGCTGTGACGAAGTAAACAATGGCGATAATGCAGTCGATGATTGTCGGCAGGATCTGGAACAGGGCTTGGCTGAACAGAGACAATGAACACAAAATGACAGAAAAAAAAAAGATGTAGTATTTGTATGTTGGGCAAAAAAAAAAAAAAAATGTTGTTTCTGGTAACACGGCTACACGGCTAAAAAAAATAGGGTAGGTAGGTAGGTTTTTTTTAACACGCCCCCCCCCCCCCCCAACACACACACACAGTTACAGCAATGGGATAACAAACGCCGCAACCAAACGTGGCCATTATGGCTGAGTGCTGTGAGTGACGTCCCTTGGTAAACTGGAGTTATCGTTCTAATCTTGGGTCCGCGATGGCGCACGACTTCCCTGACGACAGGCGCATGAAAACCGAAACTGGTTCTGTTTGTATTTTTTCCTTTTTTTTTTCCAGCAGCCCCCAAAAATTTTTAGGGTTGGGGGTGGGGGTGGGGGGTGGGGGTGGAAATAGGGTCGGTCGGGTTACCAGAAACAATAATTTTTTTTTTTTTTTTTGGCCTTATGTCACCACAAAAAACTCAAGATAGGCAGGTATGCATTAACATTTTTGCTTTTTATTTATTATTTTACTGTTGTTGTTGTGTCCATTTTTTTTTCTTTCTATTACCAACAAAATCTTTTACGTTTTCACAAATCACAGGTACTATAAATCACATCCCAAGTTTTTGAAAACAGCACCAGCATCAGCCAGAAGTAGATAAAGACAAAACCCTTACCTAAGAAGTGTGTTCATACTCTCTGTACCGCGATCCACCACACGTAACACTTCCCCGGTCTTCCTCTGTAAATGCCATCGTAAAGACAGGCTGCAACAGTTAAATAATAATAATAATAACAATGCGGTCATCTATACCAGCACTTTACCAAACTGCTCGCTCAAAGCACCACGAACTGAGTCCAGCATGCACACTCATGTGAATGTGAAAATCAGAGAGTGACGTAAGCTGTGACTACTTCATCAGTTCATGCGAGACTGTGCACTTGTGTATCCGCAAACACACCATCACTCTCTCTCTCTTCCATTACACGTACTTACGTTTCCACTTTGTACTTGTCATTGTCATCAAGTTGTACTTTGTTCCATGTTATGACATACTTTAAAAATTCCCTCACAGCAGTCCTGAAGCCAGGAGGGTGGGTGTTTGGGAGTTTAACGTCCGTTTCCACCAAGTAAGGGTGATATCAAAGACGGGGCAACAAGAAAAAGGCTGGCACAAATATTTTGCCCCAGCCAGGATTTGAACTCCTGACTCGAGCATTGAAAGTCCAACGCTCTACCATCCTGAAGCCAAGAAATATTGGTATATATCATCAACATGTATCACAGCTGGACTTAGGGTTGAACCCATATGTTTCACCGTGTCAGCAGTGATGGGCGTTCAGTAACGCACCTGCCAGTCAGACACACTACCTGCTGAGCCGCTAGTTAATGTTTATGTGAAGTTTGATTCGTGCTTACCTGTGCAGATGTGTGAAGACCTTGACTTCCATGCGTTTGCTGGAGTACAACTGCACGTTGATCCACAGCTGTGCACGTAGTTGTGTCAGCAGGCCCCCTGCCACTACACGCAACAAACACAGTGGCATTTTGAAGATGACACGTCTACGACTGATAGGCTTCGGAGACGATTAACCCCTTTTTGATTTTTTTCAACATTAACACTACGAGCGTGCCTGGTTATTGAAAATAATTCAAACATGAATTGAAAGGATCTCAAGCCGTCTAGGTTATGGAACCGTTTGTCACATCAATAATTTTCTGTAGAAATTTCTCATGTTCAGCGTATTTGTGGGGTAGTGGGTAGTCTAGTGGTTAAGACTTTGTTACCTATGCCAGAGGTCAGGTTCGAGTCTAACTCGAGGAAAAGAATTTTTCTTTCTTGCATATGTGGCTCCATCATTCAGGTCCATCGTTGGAGGTTCTCTCCGGGTACTCCGGCTTGATTATGTGTTTGTTTGTTGTTGTTGTTGTTTTTTTCTACTTTATTGTCCCTTTCGGGAAATTAGAGCTGCCTCCCCCGGGGAAGTGTGTCACCACAGTGCAGCGCTACCCAATACCTATCTCTTTTTTTTTTTTTCTTTTTTTTAAAACAATTTTTGCTCATGGCCAATGTCTGATAGAATGTGTGTTGGGTCTAGCTTGTGGCACACTGAGCCAAAATATTTAGGATAAAGCACCTACATTAATGTGATTATCAATATTATTACTGTATTTGCTCAGTGATGGGAACAGCGCTACTTTTGACTGCGCTGGTAAATACTGATGTCAAGAGACTCATAATCTGTCATATGTATTGGCACCAACTGATGAATATATGCATTTTACCTACTGACTGAGTGTAGTGTACCCACCTCCAGCACCTTTGAGGTAAAGCAGCGAACAATAGATCAAGATCAAATCCCATCGGAACTGAAGGGTTGATGATCCTGTCAGACTGTTCACTGAAAATCAGAAAATCAGAGAGTGACGTAAGCTGTGACTACTTCATCAGTTCATGCGAGACTGTGCACTTGTGTATCCGCAAACACACCATCACTCTCTCTCTCTCTCTCTCTCTTCCATTACACGTACTTACGTTTCCACTTTGTACTTGTCATTGTCATCAAGTTGTACTTTGTTCCACGTTACGACATACTTTAAAAATAAACAACAGATTCTTGTACTGCTGTGTATAGATCATGTAAATGTTGTACAAGTGCAGCGAGTCCTTGGCAGTGGGAGAACAGCGCTCTATACAAGCTATGTATTATTATTACATGTATTGTTATTATTTACATATATCTTTTGTTGTATCATTCTGTCTCTAATTATGTGATCATGGTTTGTTCGACTTTTTTATATCCTCCATACCCCAAAAAGGGGAAAAAGGAAAACAAAATCTTGAAATCTTGAGTCTTGGTAATGCACAATGTATCTTTCTTCATTCTCTCTCTCTCTCTCACACAACAGATACAGTTCTCTTTTTTCTGTGGCAGCAAGTTTTCAAACTGGTCTATGCACATGTAACTTCTACGATTGTAAAACACACACCCTCCAGACAAACACCCACACCCGCAGACACACCCACATCCACATCCCACACACCCTTACCTATGTCTCTGCTGTAGATAGGTACAAACACGTTGACCACTCTTCCACCAGCCAGGAGAACAATGCAGACGACAACAGCGAACTGCAATGTGCGACTCCCGCTCGGCCATACTATTGGCAACATTATCTTCAGCTTCTGCCCGATGTTGGCCCAAGTCGACCGTTCCTTTGGTGGCCGCTTCGCACGGGTACCCTGCACACAGCACAATTGTTGCACATTAACTCTCATTTGTAAGTTTAATCAAAATAATACACCGGGTACCCTCACAACAGTCACTGAATAATTCACGTGAGCGTGCCAGCTGGGTTCTGATCTGCCTACCTAAACTAATATCAGTTGTTTGCCTGTGACAAAACCTCTTTTTTTGTGCAGTTTTGGGGTCTTTTGTCAGTAGTGACAGTAGTGACCTTTGTTGACAAGAAGCAGTTTGTCAGGATGTTTTAACTACATGTATTATCACACTATTTTAGTACACCCACTGGTTCGTCCTGAACATGCACGAACAAACATGGCATTCAAATAGAGCAGACAAATAGTCACAGACATAGATCACAGGTTTCGTCAAAAGAGTGTACTTTAATATTATTACATGTATTATTATTATTAATATTATTGCAAGTAGGAAATGACAAAAACAACAAACCTGCTCCTCTTCCTCACTGTGACCGTTGAGTACGTCATACAGCTGCCGTGAACCTGCCCGCCTTTCAGCTGGAAGACCTTTACCCACAAATCCCAGCAGCAGCAAGGTGAAAAGTGCGGCGTAACGTAGCAGCCACAGTCCAAACTCTACCCAGTGTGGAGTGCTGAAATAGACTAGCACATGACATCAATCTACAAACATTTATAGCAATGCATGGATAAAACAAACAAATACAAAAAACCCAGATGGAGAAATGAGCGCTGAATATAGACAGCCTAAAGCCTTTTACTAAGAAGTGACACAATTTTGACACACTTAAAATTTCATACTGTGCATGTCCCCATTCTTTTGGTTCTCTTCCTGTCACCTGCCTCCTTTTGGTTCGAGATAGCTTTTATTATAATCAGGCAAGACTTGCATTTTCCGTATTTCAAATCAAGCACCTCCACCTACTCTTTCAGAAGCCACCTGAAGACCCATGTTTTCTTGAAGTTTTGATGCAGAAGATACCCTGTCCCCCCCCCCCCCCCCACTCATGTTTACTTTAAAACTTATCCCCCCCCCCCCCCCCCTCAGCATGCTGCGCATGGAGTTGTTTTTTTTCTCTCGCCGCACCGTAAGACATCATCATCATCACCATCATCATCATCAAGAGGAAGTGTTCTATAACAGCTCTACTTTGCAAGGAAGAACTCTCAGCCTACATGCAACGTTGAATCGACCTGGCAAGGTTTCACGCTTCTTTACTGGATATATACATAAAAACACTTTTTTAGAACACATGCAGCGATCGTCAAATGCGCTCGCCCGCTCGCTTTCGCTACCAAAGTTACCGTCGGGCGAGTGAAAGCTCCGGTAGCGGTAGCCCGAATGGCGAGCAGGAATTCTGAGATGAATCAGAACCTAGCAGTCACTCCGGCTTCCAGAATTTTTTTCGGGCTACTAGTTTTGTTCAGGGCGGTAGCCCGAATGGCTACCATGGTCCTGACACATTTGACGATAGCTGCACATGTCATACAATGTTTAAAAAAAATTCTATTCAATGTATGACTCCACACAAAACTGAGAAACACGTACAACAGTCAGCAACAAACCTCTCTAGATGCCACCACCATGCTGTGCTGTTCCACGAGACAAACGCGAGGTTCTCACGCACTAGTCCCAAACTCCAAAACCCTAGCAGAGCTATCCCGTGATGCCTGGTGGGCAGTGATGGAAGCGTACTGTTTCTCTCCTGGCGCAGGAGAAGCAAGGAGAACAGGTAGGCGAACGTAAGCAAGAACATGGTCAATACCTCACTTCCACACAAACCTCCATAAAGGTACAGATCTTGTACTATCATGTGTACTACGCATTCCAGTATTAATAGTACAGTCAGCAGTGTCTGCGCTAAAACTGCCCATGGCCGTGCTGGTGCTCTGTGGGTGCGACTGCCATGTTGGGAGAAGATAATGCACTGTGCTGTGCCAAAGCCAAAGATGGTAAGAAACATGGCTGACGACGAGACCGAGTCAAAGAAACAGCGGTTGATTCCGTTGTTCTGCCAAGCAGGTGCCCACTCTGTCCCATTTCTACAGAACAACATCCTGGTCTTTTGGGATGCTCCACCTGAATGCAAATACAACACTGACAAAACCTGGAAAAAGCAGCACACACACACACACACACACAAACAAAACTCTTCTGTAACATTGATTCAATTACGACTGGTAGTAATCCACAAGCTATCTTTAGATTCACAGATTTCTAACTGAAAATTATCCAAACTGAAGATCAAGCCAAGCGAAACACCTATTTCAGCCTGTGTTCTCAATCCTCCAGTTTCAGTCGCTAAGGTAACGGACGAGGCACACAGACACATCTATACTGAAATCATTCAGCAAACACGGTGCACACAGTAACTTGATGCACAATCTAATTTTGACTGCATACTTTGCATATAAATGCATTAGTCTGCTTCACTCTGACAGTCGCGGCCTTCCGCGAGGTTCAGCTTTATTATGTCGCAAGTAGCAACATTGAACATTGACGAAGGAACGTGTCACTTCGTGTTTCTTCGCAAATTCGGTTACAGTTGACTAAACTGATTGTATCTTCGGCTGTCCGACATGCTATCGACCACATACACTGCGTGCGGATTCAGTGTTCACAGACCTAAAAGTGGAAGAGTATACCAGGCCGGCAACAGGAAGAGAGAAAGGTGGCGCTATTCTTCGCTTAGGTAACGTTTTCCACACGCAAGTTTCGATTTGCCGCCATATTGAGGGAGAAGTCGTTATAGATTCGCTCTCGTTATTTGTAATCGTGTCCATTTCTTCATGACACGTGTCTTTTGCAATTTTCTAATGTTTTTGTGTACGATTTTTGTGTAAGACAATTTCAGAGTCTAAAAAGCTCTTTGCAGAAGTTACGTATACAACTCACAAACGGAAAAGCCCCTCTTACAGTTGATTTTTTTGTTTTCTGAACTAAAGAGTGCAGTACAGAATCCGCGGTGGCTTCACGGTAATGCAATCGGTAAATTTTATCCATTGGTCAGAGATCTTTTTCCCGAGAACAAGCAAAGAATGAAAAGGACAAAGGAGATAAATAAGACGACGAGATGATTAAAAACAATTGACCGTGAAGCCAGAATACAACAGAAATTACGCCCGGCTCAACTGATCAGTCCTAGTCGCTGCAAATGCCGATAGAGTACAAGTAATCTGGTAAGTCCGGCAGTCATAATTATGTCCTCAGACAGTCCGGACGCATAGCTCGTTTGACTGCAAGGCACTCAGCGCTCGCGGCAAGCCCAGTATAGCTTTAGACCCGGGGCACTTCTGGCCTTAAGCTGTTATGACCGGGGGCTCTTCCAGTCTCAACTGAATCGTCCTAGGTGCCTAGGACGTAAAAATAAAAACCCTAGTCGATCATCATCACTGACCAGTCTCAAGCTGCCAATCCCGGTAAGTACAGCCGGGACTCACGACTCACAGTGTTACATCGTGTCAGTAGGCTTATTATGTACCGGCCACCAGTCGGCATAAGGCAGTGGCTGAGACTGACACGGTTCCGCACTTTCCGTGACAGCAGTTCACGGCCGTTTCATCTTATGACTGACTAGTCAGTCCCAAGATTTACCGGTTCGCAAGCAGAATTCAGTTACCGGTATATGGGTGCGCTGTGTTGACCGGCAGTTCCAACTTAACTCGCGGCCAGCTCAGTGGCCCAGTCACTACCGCTGAGGAATTGTTCAGTCGGCACGGCCGCCGCGGCCCGGACTGGAACCCCAGTCAGGTCACAGTTCTCCGGCTTCCAAGGTCTTTGACGTCAGTTACCGAGACTGACTGCCAGTCAACGGTTGCCGACTTCAAGCGCCAAGTTAAGTTTTTTTTTTTTTTTTTTTTAAACCCAAAACCGTCTTGTGAATTCAGTTGCAAACGTCACGGAACGATCCAGCCGCCACTGATAGGCTGAGTACACGTGTGCCGGCGGAGACTCGGAGGAACTCCGTGACCTGAACTGAGTCAACTATACTGAGGCTATACTGATACAGTAATCTTGCCTCTTGTGTATTTCGGCATGCACATCCGGAACACAACTGATCTGTTCTGGGTGTCACATAACTTCTTCTAACTGACCGGCAGAACGACAGAGGCCGGTCGGAAAAGAGGAGCATGCGCAGAAGCTTAGATATTTTACTCCGTCTGGTTGTTTGTTTGTGTGTGTGTGTGTGTGTGTGTGTGTGTGTGTGTGCTGATACTGTGTGTGTGCTGATACTGTTTGTGTGTGTGTGTGTGCTGATACTGTGTGTGTGCTGATACTGTGTGTGTGTGTGTGTGTGTGTGTGTGTGTGTGTTTAAATGCAGTCAGTTGTGGAGAGCGGCTGATGACGGAGTTGGCGTAACGGATTGAGTGGATATGAGTAACCAGCCATCAAATCTCTCTTGTGCACTGATCTCTGCCGAAAGTCTCACCACTTTTCGCTGAAAACTGTCTCTGAAAGTTTCATCTTAAGAATTTATTCCCATTTCCATTTTACCCATTTTCGCAAATGAATGTTGAAATGCAACCAGGACTGAAACCGTACAGATGCGGGCCCTACACACAACAGAACGTTATGCCCGTATCTTGTCACAGACATTGTCACTGGTGTACGTCAAAATGAAGTGCTGAAGCGTTCCAATTTTAACCGTGTGTCGGAGTGTCCTGACTTTTCTTTAAGTTCAAGTTATCAGTCCTAATTTTATCTGCCTTAAGAACCTTTCTATGGGTACACAATAGTAACATGAACTTAGTCTTTGCGTTGAAACTCTGTGACCTGAATGAAACAAAATCGCGTGATCTGTAAACACGTCAGTCGGAATAATCTGTCGGCATGTCAAGTTTTGATACTCTGTGTGTGTGTGTGTGTGTGTGTGTGTGTGTGTGTGTGTGTGTGTGTGTGTGTGTGTGTGTGTGTGTGTGTGTTCTCTTCACTCAGCCTCGCATGCTCCAGCTGAAATCAACACTGAGAAAATCAAATACTGTATGAAGGGCCCCCCCACCCCCCACGGAGCCGAGAACACACACACACACACACACACACACACACACACACACACACACACACACACACACACACACACACACACACACACACACACACACACCTACCTCTGAAATTCTTGAGACACAACACGATAAACACCAGATCTATTCACTTCCTTCATTTATTGATATCACGGATATGCATATCAAGATTTAGTTTCAGACACACTGCGTCATCCTTACCGGGACTGACTCGGAAAATACTTCTCGGCGGGCTGATCTTCCAACAGCAGGGCACAGCTCGTAGTGTTTCAGCTGGTTTGATTCCTGTATCACTTATCACTGTATCACTTGTCAGTGACAAAGAAACCCCCCAAAAACACCCTACTGACTGCAGCACACACACTGCATATTTCCGCCTATACCACCACAGATACATAGTCTCTGATAAGACACACACACACACACACACACACACACACACACACACACACACACACACACACACACACACCCCTACTGAAACGAGTAAAAAATGAAGAATAAAGAGGACAAACAAAAAAGAAGAAGAGAGAGAGAGAGAAAAAAAAACAAAACAAAAAAAAACACCTGAGCGCGGAGGAACTCGACTGAACTAGAAAACGATAACAAAACTAAACAAAATACAAGAAAACAACAACAACAAACCAACAACAACAACAAAAACCAACCAAACAAAAATCAACCAACCAACCAACCAAAATTAATAAACAAACAGAAACAACCCCAAAGAGAAACATAGATCTCAGTCAGGCGCCTTTATGGCCGTTGTCTGATCAGTTTTCACAGCATGGAATCTGCCACTAACATGGCAGTGTCCCTGTAGGACAAAACAGTTCTCTTGTTCAGAGGGACGCCCCCCGCATCATAAAACCCGCCGTAACCGCTACTGCCATCAAACACACGTGATTCATCCTCCTCCATTCCACAGACCTGCATCTTGTAGTTACTGTCTTTGTCTTGCACGTCCCCACGAGACGAGATCGAGGGGGACGGAAGTGACGTCATCGCACACGTTCCGGTTCCTGGGGAACGGAATTGAAATAAGGCAGGTTAGGGGGTAAGGGGCGGTGTTTTAAAATGATTTTCCCTTGTTTTCTTGATTTTTTTTTTTTTTAGAGTTTCTAAAACTGCATTTGAACCCAGTTTGAGAGAGCGTATGAAAAAAAATGGTATTGAAAAATGTCAGATTTGACCCTATGGATCTCATTTTTTTTTTAAACCACATCCTTGGGCGTGTTCAAGGCATGAATAAGGGAGTGTAGTTTTCAGCTATTTCAGTGTGTGTGGTTAGCAAGGATGCCGCATCGGTCAACAGAAAATTACGCTTTCGCTGCATTCGATTATTTTGTGCCTGCTTTCGGTTAGTAGACACAACTTCCCGCTGGAAACGATCGTCTGCTTCGAAAAAAAAAAAAAAAACCTAAAAAATTTCAAAGAGTTTTCTGCCTTGACATTTTACGATGCCCCAGTGTAGAAAATCAAAGTGTGATGTGACCTGGAACGTTGCCAAGCTGCTGCTGTTGGACGAGGGAAGCAAAGAGGCCGCCATGGGTCAAGAGGTCAGAGGGCGTGCCCTGCTCCACCACGCGGCCCTTGTCCAGCACCAGGATGCGGTCGGCGATGTGCACGGTGTTAAGGTGGTGTGCTATCCACAGGATTGTCACCTTGCCACGGAGACTGTTCACTGTAGCCTGTACCTGGACACCACAACAACGTGCAAGTTCTTCATTTCTTTCTCTCTTCCTTCCTCCCTTCCTTTCTTTCTTCCTTCCTTCCTTTTTTCTTCCTTCCTTCCTTCCTTCCTTCCTTCCTTTCTTTCTTTCTTCCTTTCTTTCTTTCTTCCTTCATTTCTTCCTTCCTTCCTTCCTTCCTTCCTTTCTTCCTTCCTTCCTTCCTTTCTTCCTTCCTTCATTTCTTTCTTTCTTTCTTTCTTAATTGGCTATTTCTTTATTTAGTTATTTTGCCTCAACTATTCACAAACTTCATGGTATTTCGAGGTGTGTGGGGAACCGAGCTGGTCTTTGAATTTGAACCCTGGCTGGGGGCCAAATATTTGTGCTGGCTTTTTCCTCTTTGCCCCGTCTTGGATATCACCCTTGTGTGGTGGAAAAAAGGACGCTAAACCCTCAAACAATCAAGCGACCAGTCCCAGGTCATAGGTGGAATCCACGGTGGGCTCAGAAGCTGAGGCAGTTGTCTTTTCTCTCTCTCTCTCTCTCTCTCTCTCTCTCTCCGCATGATGATGAAAGTAAGGGTGATAGTATGATGCTGCTATGGAGGTCCACGTGGTTTTGGACTCCATGTCATAAATATCCATTCCATTACTTTTATGGACATGAGCGAACAGATCTGCGATAGACAATAGTAGGCATCAGAGTATATGATCCATACTGTACACGTGTTTCTGTTTTAATGGCACTAACTTGGGCCTCAGTCTGGTAGTCGAGGGCACTCGTCGTTTCGTCCAGAATCAGCACCTTGGGTCGTCTGATTAATGCACGCGCTATGGCCAGTCTCTGCTTCTGACCTCCTGCACACACACACACACACACACACACACACACACACACACACACACACACACACACACACACACACACACACACACACACACAGAGACAGAGGAGGTTCTTTTCAGGAGTGAATGTTGAAATTTCTAGCTTCGCAAGTTTTCGTGATATAACACTGATTTTTGTAAAAATCCTACCAAACATACACACATGCATATATGCACAAAATACAAGATACAAGTACAGTTTAGATACAAAGAGAAAAAAAGCATCTGTCTGTCTGCAACATGCAACGTAAAATTGTTCGCAAACGGACTATTGCTGGTAGGATGTTTGAATTCTTCCATAGCTGAGAGTCCGTCAAACCAGTTGCCGTCTGCCAAGACAGTGAGTGTCAAAAATGTTTTTTTTTTAATATATAGAAACAACAACAACAACAACAACAACAAAAACCACCCCCCACCCCCCCCCCAAAAAAAAACAAAAAAACCCACAAAAAACAAACAAACAAACAAACATAAAAACAACAATATATACCATCAGTAGAACATATAAAAATTGATAATAATCGGTCCTTTCACTTGGCTGTTGTCACATCCACATCAAAGTGGTATGCTATGATTGCATTAATGATTACGACAATAGCATCAGTTACAAAGTGCCCCACTGAGAAAGAAAAACATACTCCTTCGTCATCAAAACATTCACTAGAAAGCTTCTTTATGTTGATTATTCATCTCAGTCAGCCAAGCGCCTGCCACGTAATCAATGTTGCTAAGGCAACGTTGTCTTTCACATTTTTCATTACCGGACATTTGCAGCCCTCTCTCTCCACACGAGGTGTCGTATCCGTCAGGAAAAGCACAGACAAAGTCATGCGCATGCGCCTGTACGGCAGCGGAAATGACGTCATCGTCCGAGCCCCCGCTGAAGCCGTATCTGATGTTGTCTCTGACGGAGCATGCAAAGAGGGCGGGCTCCTGATCTACCAGCGCCACCTGTAACCGATGACTACCTCAGTACAACAACAACAACAACAACAACAACAACAACATAATAATAATAATAATAGGGCGCCTATCCCCGGGGAACGAGCTCTAGACGCCTTACAATCTAAATCCGAAGTAAAAAAAACCAACAACAACATAAAAACAACCCATTCACTCAATGTACACTATGTAAGAACAACTAAAAAAGTAAAAGAGCACACACACACACACACACACACACACACACACACACACACACACACACACACACACACACACACACACACAAAACTGAGTAGAATAGAAACCAAGAACAAGTACCACTGATAAAACCCAAAACAAAAGGATAGATTGGAATGAGCCAGATAAAACCTTAAAAGAACTAACGAGCGAACATTTCAACGGAAGTGATTTGATAAAAAAAAAAAAAATGCCGTTTCATACTCAGCCGTTGTGTGTATGTCTCAGTCTAGGTACACCAATGGCAAATCAAACGTGGTCTTGCGATTTGGATCAGAAAAGTCTCCAGCGTAGCTTCTGTGGTTTTTCCAGGGTTGAGGGCCGATAGTATCTGGTCATTATCTATAGGGAAAAACGTCTCTGGTAGTTTTCTGCAGTCCGCAATGGCACTGAGGCCAGATGAAGGCCTTGGAAACTTCGTGTCAACCCACTACATACCCAGCTGTGATATAGCGAGGTCGCTCTCGCGTCTTGCATGGGTTTAATTATTAATTGCGTTAAGTACCAGAAGTTTCTCAGCGTTTTCTATAATCACCAGACCTCTAGTCCTCTAGTTTCCAAAACCTACTGCCAGTACGCAACTCAATTTCACTAGTGGCATGCAGGATTAGGGGAGGTACCCGGGCGATTTCCAAAGTTACCTTCGTGTCCCGACGTCCTATCTTCGGCAGTTGTCCCCTTAACGTCCCGCGACATATAAACAAGAGCTACTCAGGACGTTCTGTGCCGAGCTGTGACTTTCTGCCAAACTTACATTAGCGTGCAGACAGTCGTGGGTTAAGTTTTGCACGGGGACACCGTCCAGGGTCACGTGACCGGCCCGTGGTTGGTAGAAGTTCTGTAGCAGCGCCATGCACGTGGATTTGCCCCCTCCACTCGGCCCCACCAGCGCCACCATCTCGCCTGGTGCCACGCTGAACGACACTTCCTGCACGTGCAACATTGAGCGCACAGTCACCATCATGATCAGGGAAAAATCTCTGTTGTGTCAGTCCAATGTGATTTGGTTGTTAAAACTGACCCAGATGCTTGCTCCAAAAGCCCGAGTTTCTTCAAGTCGGTGCTACGAACGTAATGTTACACTAGGTGCAGAGTTATAGTAATAACAACAACAGCAACAACAACGATGATGATGATGACGACAATAATAATAATAATAATAACAACAACAATACTAAAAATAAAAATAATAATTGCGTATTGTGTGGGCGCTTTACCCAATTTCTTCAACTGGCTGAAAGCGCCGCGAGATGAACCCAGCACGCACGCTCACGTGAACCACACGCATTCTGTCACACACTGGTCATGTACACATTTTAGCCTTGAATTTAGAATTACATTTATTTTCACATTTTGTGGGCTGAGCATTTCCATACCCCCCCCCATCCCCCAAAACAAAAAAGAAACACACACACACACACACACACACACACACACACACACACACACACACACACACACACACACACACACACACACACAGAGAAATAAAAACAGAAAAAAACCCTAACTATTAAAAGTAATTATTTTCAATGCAAGGTCGCCGCACTGCTTCCTATACTCTTCCAAATTGAGTGTGAGTGTGTGACGTACTCACGTGGAGAACCTTGACATGAGGGCGGTTGGAAAACCAAAATGTGACGTCACGGAACTCTATTTCACCACGGATGTTTTGGACAAGGGCAGATCCTGGCGAAGGCCTCTGCTGCTTGAGGCGACACATGGGTTCAAACACGAGCTGCGAGCAGCCCACTCCATACATAATGCCACTGTAGACAGCGTTCATGATCTGAAAATGAAACACAAGACGAACAGCACTCTCCGTTCATTGGACCCAGATATCCCGGCAATAGACGACTCTACTCGACAAGTCCCGAGACCAAACGCCCCGCCCCTTTCACGTGACACCAATGTTTTCCTGGGCCCATATGTAAAACTCGAGGTTAATTTAACCCACGGCTACGGGCCTAACCCAGACTAGGACAAAAGAAACCCAAAACAAAATTAAATAAAAAAGGAAGCGAAGAAAGAAAGACAAAAATCCTTCTATAACGGCATAGGCACCTTGCTGGAATGGACCCGCTTCCTGATTTAAAACAAGAAACAACAGAAAATTTAACCCTGGAGCTAGTTTAGTTCGAGGTTAGACTCTAACCCGGGGCTAAACTTCCTAACCCCGACTTTTACATGCGGGCCCTGGCTGCTCATCGGGGGTTTGTCTCCGGGTTATCCGGCTTTCCTCCCACCAGCACAATTGATAAATAGGATAGGAATTGGATGGGGGAAGCAGCCCGGATTTCCCGAAAGGGATAGTAAAGTAATATTTAAAAAAAAAAATCTTGATCCTCTCTTGACTGACCTTTGGTATCCCGGCTGGGGCCAAATATTTGTGCTGGCTTTTTCATCGTTGCCCCGTCTTTGATATCACCCGTATGTGGTGGAAAAGGACGTTCAACCCCCAAACACCCACCCACCTACCCCTCTTGACTGACCTGAATGCTGGAGCTGATCTGGTTGAGGTAGAGAACAACTGTGACGAGATCACCCCCTGTCAGCAGTCCGCCCTCGATAAGATGGCCGCCGTACACAATGGTGCACACCAGCAAAGTCGCCTGCACAAACTATAGAAACACAGGCACAGTTCTACCTCATTCTTTTGTCATCGAGGGGACTGAGAAACTAACAGTCACTTGAGCTGACGAAGTATTGACTGTGTTGAGTAAGCTCATCTATATGACTTTTCCTTGAGCCTGGAACTGTCTTCCTCATTCTCTCCGTCAGTCACCCTCCCGTGAGACTTTCAAGAAACATCTTTATACCCATCTGTTTGCAGCCTTGAACACCATTTTAACTCTTCTCGGTATGTGCGTGTCGTTGCCTTATGGCTCTGTTTGTATATATTTCTTCATTTTTATTTGTTATTTTATTTTATCTGTAAGCACTTAGGACGATTATTCATTAAAAGGTTACAGGGCTATACAAGTATTCTCATTATTATTATCATCATTAGGAGCAGCTCTCTTCAAATTCTGCCGCTGACCATCTGCATGGGGGCAAACAAGAGGGCACCAGTGGCCACGAAAATTTTTTTAAAAAGCGACCATCGGCGTGACACTTTTGGGACAAACGATCAGATGAGAGTGCCACTGTTTGGACAAACGAGGTGCATTGAGAGAATGCATATAATTATTTTCAATTTTGTGGGTTGAATAATTCCAAAACGGGGAGAGGGGGGTGTAGATGCCGGAGTACCCGGGGAGAACCCCCGATCCCCTGCAACGCCAACGTGTAGCACGTGCATTTACTCACCAAGGCCAACGCCTGGAAAGTCCCGTGTACGTACGCCTCTTTCTTCCCGTTCAGAAAGAGATGGTCGACCAGGCGATCGAAGCGCTTGATCTCGTGGTTCTCCATGGCGAAGCTGCGGACGGTGACCATACTGGAGAACTTCTCCTCCGCCAGGTCACTCATGTCCCCCATCTGCTGCTGGCTGGACGCCCCAATAGACTGTGAAACAATTGTGAGAGATAACACGCCTGACAGGTCACAGAATACAATGCAAATGAGGCAGGTTACTGAGGAAGAGGACCGGCATTATTAAAGTAAATTCCCCTTGTTTTCCTTGACTTTTTACATTTGTTAAAAGTGCATTTGAGGCTAATGTTTGGGTTTTCGTGACAAGAGGCACGTTTAATGTGTTGAGAAATGGCAGACATGACTTGATGAGAAACCTATTTTAAGGATATCCTCGGGCATGTGCGGGGCATAAATAACAGTGCACAGTGCACAATGCACAGTGCACAATTTTGAGCTGTGGACTATCAAAATTACGCTTTAGAAGCTTCATATTCATGGGGGCCGTCGGTGGTCTAGTGGTTAAGAGACTTGTCACCTATGCGAGAGATCAGGGTTCGAGTCCCACCCGGGGCGAAGAATCTTTCCTTCCCGTATATGGCACCGTTCATTCGGGCCGATCGTCGGGGGTTCTCTCCGGGTACTTCGACTTCCTCCCCCTCTGCTTTGGAAATGTTCAGTCCACCAAATTCGAAAAATGAATGCAATTCTAAATTCCGAAATTTAAATAGCTGAGCTGACCCTTCGCACCACGTGATTGTAATGTGTTTATGTCCAGTGTGTGAGAGAATGCGTGTGATTCAAGTCAGCGTGCGTGTTGGGTTCAGTTCGCGGCGCTTTGAGCCGATTCATGAAATTGGGTAAAGCGCCTATACAATACTCATTATTATTATTATTATGCAACTTGTCGACATGTCTTGCGTGTGGAAACCATTGTCTGTTTTAGAGGGCAAAATGGTTTTGAAGGAAGTGTGC
>JACVVK020000371.1:550000-557500 GCA_018292915.2 Batillaria attramentaria
GTCCACGCCACGCTCGCTTGCATCCAACTAAACAGAATAACAAAGAGGATCCCGTTAAAGGGCCACAAGTGTGTGTGTTGGCCGTTGCAGACTGTGATCAAATGGAGCGGAAAGCAATATTACAATCCAATACAGAACAGCGCTCACCCGTCTGAAAGAATTTCTTCGTTCTCTGCGAAGGCGAGCACTTTGATGCCGGAGAACATCCACGTCATCAACATGGTCACCTTGACGACATTGCTGACGTAACTGGGCGCATCCTGTGACCTCCACACGTTGCGTGTCACCATGGCGACCCAGCTTGCTAGTACGCACACGCGAAGAAGGCCAGCCACCCACAGATCAAAATAGGTGTGCGTGAAGCTAAAATGAAACAGTCGCTGTACATCTGTTGCTTCAAATCGTCCTTGAAATGCCGTGAAGGTGATCACGGTCACGTCCGCGCTGATCCAAAGCAATGAAAAACAGAGAAAAGTCGCCAGGTCCATTTTTCTGTTGAGAGAAAAATATACAAAACTTTACAAAACGTTTCCTTTGTGCTGTGACTGTTCGCTCGCTCGCTCGCTCGCTCGCTCGCAAGTTTCTTTCTCGTAAATGGAACCGTTCATTCGGGCCAACCGTCGGGGTTCTCTCCGGGTACTCCGGCTTCCTCCCCCTCTGCTTTGAAAATGTTTAGCCCACAAAATTCGAAAATAAATTATGCAATTCTAACATTCCGAAACTGAAATGGCTGAGCCGGCCCTTGGCAGTGAGTAGTTGTTATGCGTTAAAGTCCAGTGTCTGAGAGAGTACGTGTGATTCACGTGAGCGTGTGTGTTGGTTTAGCTATCGGCGCTTTGAACCAAATATCTGGGATTAAGTTCCTACGTTAATGCGATTTTTATTATTAATATGCGCAGATTTATATTTTGTCACACAGATAACTGTTGATATTTCTCTTAAATTTCATTCTTTCTTGTGTAGTTTCTTTGCGCCTTTACTTATGTTCATCCTCTGACACCTACATTTTCCAGATTCCCTCCTGCAGAACTAAATCATTCGGTCAGCGTTCCTTCCGTTACCAGGCCCCTGTTACTTGGAAGCACCTCCCTCTTACAATCAGAAACAGTTCAAACAAGGAATCTTTCAAGTCCTGACTGAAAACCCATCTCTTCACCCTCTCATAGCCGTGCCACGTTGTCGTTCTGCTAGTGTGAGTGCGGGTATGCACAGGGTGTGTGTGTGTGTGTGTGTGTGTGTGTGTGTGTGTGTGTGTGTGTGTGTGTGTGTGTGTGTGTGTGAGAGAGAGAGAGAGAGAGAGAGAGAGTTTTTATTAGTTTTTATCTGTTTTGTCAGCTTTACCTGTTTTATCTGTCTTTGGTGTTTTTCCTTATGTCTTAAAATGAATAAATATGTATTTTATGTAAAGCGCCTAGAGCTTAGATAAGGTTAGGCACTCAGTATACAAATATTCTATTATTATTATTATTGTTTTTATTATTATTCTTATGTCCACCTGAGTTTACTGTTCCCTCGAGAATGCTGCTTAAAAAATGAATGAGTTTCCGCCCACAGCGAAGACCACCAAACGTGTTTTTCTTCAATAAAAGTATGAGTGAGTTTGCACCCACGACGTAAGGGGAGGGTGAAGGAAATAATATTTCTTTCCTACCCCTGAGGTTGATGAGATGTTTATACAAGTCTTCTGGGTGTGTTTGCGACTTTAAATTTAGGAAAACTACAGTAAAAGTCACAGTCTGTTTCCTGTACGTGTAAGGCGCCTAGCACTCTGTTCGAAATTAGACATCCTTCCACTCTTGTCACTATTCTTGTTATTGTGAATCATGGTTTTAATAATAATAATAATAATCACTAGTAACATCAACTGATAGGAACCACGTAAAAAACAACAACAACAACAACAACAACAACAAACACCCTCTGATACTGTTTTAACCGCAGATGTTGAAGGCGGGTTTTAACCAGCTTTGAGGATGTTGTCAATTTTAGTCCTACGAACACACTCAGCCTTTTAGTGCTATTTTTTCTGCCCCAACTCTTTTGCCAGTTCCAGTGGTGTTCCTTCCAGGTCATGGGTGGAATCCACGGCAAGGCTCGGAAGCTGGGGCAATTTTTATTTATGCATGATGTTGGAGATGAGGATGATGGTAAGATGATGCTATGGAGGTCCGTGTGGTTTGGGACTGCGGGACAGGGCCGCGTTCCACGCTTCCTGTCATAAATATTCCGGCATTAACCAGACTTGGGAACTACGGCACCTGCGGTGCCGGCCGTGTAATCATCCACATCATAGTGCTATTTCCCCCCAGGCATCCATTTATGAGACACTGGGATATAACAGATAAAGTTTAATGTAAAATAAACTTTACCTTTCATGTTGACAATACTAATACTAATGACAACAGAAACAACAACAACAACAACAATAAAATATAATAATAATAAGCTTGGTACTGAAGTATTGAAAAGGGAACTCACCTCTTGTTTCAACTGGAGACACTGTCGGATGAAGGAAGATTGATTTCTTGACGACAGTGCGTGTGGGCTGACCCGAGACTCATTCCCGAAGAAAGGGACTTAGGTAATTTATATATGGAGACAAAAATACTTCTTTATAATGAGATGCCCTCATCAGCATAACGTGACGTCGCACAAAGTTTCTGAGTCACGTGACGCTTTCTTCCTCTTCTTCAGACTCAAAGTCAGGAGGTGGTTTTCGTACGCCAGACCTGTGTCTTGCTCGCACGCGCGCGCGCGCGCACACACACACACACACACACACACACACACACACACACACACACACACACACACACACACACACACACACACACACACACACACACACCTCCCATCTAACTCTCTTTCCACATGTGTTACTTCTTCCGGGTTTTCCACGGCGTTATGCCGGAACATGTTAAAATCTCTAGGATGACTGAGTGTTCAGGGTTTAACGCCGCGCAAGCAACAGAGACTAAACCGCGGCTCATTGTGTCTGCGCCACTTGGAAAAAAACCTGTAACAGTGAACAAATGATGCAAACTTGTCTACCTGTATAAACCTGGGACATACAGGAGACGCTGCACCTTCATGCTAATTTATCGAACTCCCGACTGCAAAAATGCGTAGAAAAGAAATAGCAATTAGAACAGGGTAAAAAGAAACATAAAATGCTAAGTGCATCTACAGCAAATATTGAAACGTATCATCTCCTAGGCGCTTAAACCTGGTGGCAAAACATGCCCAAAATTGTTTATTGCTAACCACTGGTAGTGTCAAATTTAGAGGGGGGGGGGGGTTAAGAGTTTAAACGTCCTTTTCCACCAAGTATGGGTGATATCAAAGACGGGGCAACAAAAAAAAAAAAAAAAAAAGGCCAGCACAAATATTTGGCCCCAGTCGGGATTCGACCTCACGACCCGAGCCTTGAGAGTCCAACGCTCTACCATTCGGCTATCCCGGCTCCCCGCCAAATTTAGAAATCACATGAAAGATGAGAGGAAGGACAGAGCGACTAAGTTCGGGGGATTTGAAATATAAAGAGGCGAGTGGGCTGGGGATAGGCCAAAAAAAAAAGAAGAAAAAAAAAAGAAGAGAGAAATGAAAATTCCTTAGTTCTCAACAAGCTTGGGATGCAGTTGGAGAAAAGACCGCTCCAACACGGAACCTCCCCACCGTGAGGCAATTTCGGAAAACAACGCACCTGAGAGGGGTGCATTGTGAAGGTCTGCACGTGACAGGTGTTCAGCAGCACCGGCAGGATCAGATGGGGGGGGGGGGAGTGCAGTGATGTCGGCCGTCATAAACGACCTTCAGATGTCTAACTGGACCAAGGTTCAGCAGACACTCGCCTACTGACCTCCGCACAGAGGAGAGTTTTAAGGGAACAGAAGACAGGTGAATGGACCGACAGAGGCAGACTTAGAGCAATGCAAGAAAAAAAAAGGGGGTGGGCAAGCTCACCGAAATCAGTCTCGCCGCAGGAGCTAAGTCTTGACACGCGAAGGCGAGCCCATAAAGTTTTCATGTTCTGAGTTCTGCTGGGGAAAAAACTGCCACTAACAAATTCTCTAAGGCTGTGTGTGTGTGTTTTTTTTTGTGTTTTTTTTTTATAAATACGAAGATATGTTCCATTTGGCTTCTGCGACCACGCCCGTGACTTTACGGAACGTCTAGTAGCAGAGTTACAATCAAGTTCATGTACTATGACTTTCTTCCAGATGGCCTATCGCTGCCATTTTCTGCGGTACACGTCGACAGCCGCTAGTCAATGCTGTCTAGGAGGTGTTCAGACCCGCAACCAAAGAACGTCGTCTGCTCAATACGGTACGTACGTACGTAGAACAACACAGACGCCAGCCAGTCACCACTAAGGTTTTCAGATACTACATTGTGTCGCAAAGTGCCTGATTCTGATGCACGGGTCAAGCGCGTTGTTGTGTACCTGACAAACGTAAGGAGACTTTCAACACCTGTGTCAACTCAGACGTGGATGATGTATTCGGGATGAGGGTTTTTCGAAAACTTGGACAAGGTGCTCGCTTGCACACAGACGGACACACACACACACACACACACACACACACCACACACACACACACACACACACACACACGCACGCACGCACGCACGCACGCACGCACGCACGCACGCACAGACAGACAGACAGACAGACAGACAGACACGCACGCACGCAGGCACACACACACACACACACACACACACACGCGCGCGCGCGCGCGCGCAGACACTCAGACAGACAGACAGACACACACACACACACAACACACACACACACACACACACACACACACACAGATACTTCTACACACCAAAACGCAGACACACACACACACACACACACACACACACACACACACACACACACACACAGATACTTCTACACACCCAAAACGCAGACACACACACACACACACACACACACACACACACACACACACACACACACACAGAGATACTTTTTACACACCAAAACGCAGACACACACACACACACACACACACACACACACACACACACACACACACACACACACACACACACACACACACACAGATACTTCTACACACCAAAACGCAGACACACACACACACACACACACACACACACACACACACACACACACACAGAGATACTTCTACACACCAAAACGCACACACACACACACACACACACACACACACACACACACACACACACAGATACTTCTACACACCAAAACGCAGACACACACACACACACACACACACACACACACACACACACACACACCACACACACACACACACACACAGATACTTCACACACCTAAACGCAGACACAGTACACACACGCACACACACACACACACACACACACACACACACACACACACACACACACACACACACACACTTCTTATTCACTGAGGATAAGTTAAAATGTCCGTAAAACTAGAGATGTAGCTCCAGGGGTATTTTATGTAACTGGGAAAAACATTTACATGAATGTCGCCGGTGACGTTTTAAGTGGCATACTTGCGAGACAATGCTAGAGGCCGGCATTAATGAGTAATAATCATTATCATCGCATTAGGGAAGGCCGCGTCTTTTCCCCTCCGGTTAGCACTCCTCGCAAAGCGAAGAACGTACTCTCGGCTACAGAGTCGGTTCGCGGTTTAAACTGAGCGCACTTATCTTGGCTACATTACGGTTTACATTACCGTAAAAGAACACCCAGGGGCCGACTTGCCCCATGCCGGTATGTGTCAGCCCAGAGGCCGGGGTAGGTTCGTCCTAACATTCGCTGGGCAACAACAACAACAACAACAACAACAAACGAACAACAACAACAACAAACATCAACAAACACCAACAAACAATAAACAACAACAAACAAACAAAAACAACACCAGCGACATACAACAACAACAACAACAGCAACAACAACAAACAGAGAAAGCAAACAGGAGATATGAATATAAGTGTTTGTCAATAAACTTCTCTATTATGGGCCGGCAAAAAGTCTGAGGACAGCTTTCAGAGAGCAAACATTTTCAACGGTAGGGGGCATGGACGGGTCATTCATGAATATTTAAAGACACGCTGGCCATTAGTGACACTGAATTCTCTTGTCTTAATCACATGACCTTTGATGACTGAAGCAATCGTGGAACTGAAACTTTTTGTCACTTTCGTTACCATGCATGTTTTAATTTCTTCAAAGCGTATGAAATTCGAACGCAAAGAACGCATTTGAACTGTTACGAAACATCCCCTATCCATATATTGATTCAACATGTTACCTCAAATTGTGTGAGAAATGCAATACCCTAAGCAAAGTTTTGCATTTCCGTGAGCACAAAATGAATATTTTAGAAATGAGTTTCATATAAATTTTGTGTTATTAAACGACATAGAAAGTAATGACATTGATGACACTCCTGTGTCACTCTCGCGACATAGAAAGTAATGACATTGATGGCAATTCTGTGTCACTCTCGCGACATAGAAAATAATGACATTGATGGTAATTTTGTGCCACTCTCGCGACATAGAAAGTAATGACATTGATGGCAGTAACGTGAGTGACAGTAACGTGAGTGACACTTACATGAGTGACAGTAACATAAGTGACAGTAACATGAGTGACAGTAACATGAGTGACACACGAGTGACAGTAACATGAGTGACAGTAACGTGAGTGACAGTAATATGAGTGACAGTAATATGAGTGACAGTAACATGAGTGACAGTAGCATAAGTGACAGTAACGTGAGTGACAGTAACGTGAGTGACAGTAACATGAGTGGCACTTACATGTGTGACAGTAACATGAGTGACACTTACATGAGTGACAGTAACGTGAGTGACAGTAACATGAGTGACAGTAACATAAGTGACAGTAACATAAGTGACAGTAACGTAAGTGACAGTAACATGAGTGACACTTACATGTGTGACAGTAACATGAGTGACACTTACATGTGTGACAGTAACATGAGTGACACTTACATGAGTGACAGTAACGTGAGTGACAGTAACATAAGTGACAGTAACATAAGTGACAGTAACGTAAGTGACAGTAACATGAGTGACACTTACATGAGTGACAGTAACATGAGTGACATTTACATGAGTGACAGTAACGTGAGTGGCAGTAACGTGAGTGACAGTAACGTGAGTGACAGTAGCATGAGTGACATGAGGAACAGTAACATGAGTGACACTTTCATGAGTGACAGTAACGTGAGTGACAGTAACTTGAGTGACAGTCTGCGTAGCCATGTGTCGTGAAGTGCATGCACAGCCGGTTCTGGTTAGACCACGCCCCTCATGGAGAGGCCACTGTGACGCTGTCTTCGGTGGTCTGCTGTTCTGGTGACGGTGTATAGCTGGCCGGGTTTTTCTCTCTAGAGTTTTCCTTCTCCTGCATCCGCAAGCCGAATTCCGCCAAAATGGGGTGGGTCGCCTTCGGTTTTGTCACACTTAGCCGTTGGGA